>JAQFVV010000484.1:0-370080 GCA_028023455.1 Epiperipatus broadwayi | reverse complement strand
ATATATATATATATTGTGCCCTTTTGTATGGGTCACCATCTAATTTTTGTGCTAATCTATTAAAAATTTTAAATTTAAGATATATTTGAATATGTGATGTTAATTTTGCTTATGGTAATATTTCAAAAGGTTTAATTAAAGCAATCTATGAGTATTTGATATGTGAAATTGTGCTGATATTGAGAGAGACATTTTAAATGATGATGATTATAATATATGGTTGGGAAAAATGGCCATAATCAATACTGCATTAATATATTTAATAAATAGGTATTTAAAGCTAAAAGTGTTTAAAAGACAATTAAAATTAAATGCATATGTTTATTATTGATAAAATAATATTATAAAAGAATATAAATATTTTAATTATTGTAAGTACTTAAATAAAAGACTAATATTTGATTTTAATAATATCGAATTATTAATTTAAAATCTGTTATAATATCTTATTTATTTAAAAAATATTTATTTTAAAAAATGCAATTGTTAGTTTATTTTTAGACAATGACAAGCGTTTCTTGTATTGTAAAGAACAGATGTTAGTTAAATATACACACACATGCTTGGAAGTTGTTTAATAAAGTTGCAGAACTATTTTAAAAATCATGTTATAAATTTATAAATAATACGTGAGTTATCACGAGATAAAAATAAAGATATTCAATGTGAAATATTAAATCTGATTTTAAAAGTATTGCTTTAAAAATATGACGTATAAAAATACTTAGTTTATTTAAAAATAATCTTATAAAAGTTAAAATTAAAATCAAGTAAGTAAGAATATTTTAAAAGAATGTTTAATAAATTTAAATAAACGATAAAGATTATTTTAGAAATTTAATAATGTAATAAATATTAAATATTAAATAAGTCATTATTTATTTTTAATTTTGTGTTGTTGGTAAATATGTAAATAAGCCAGCAAAGTTGATTGTTTAATCTACCAATCAAATGGGAAGTTTCTTCCGGTATAAAAGCTCAGTTCAATTGTTAGGAGAGGACTTCGTGATTGATTTTTCAAGTTAATTGTGTTATTAAAAAATAGCTACGTAAATTTTATAGACGCTTTTAAAATCATTTTTCAAAATTATAAGAGTGTCTTGTAAATAAGTTATATAAATTTTAAATGATAAACATGCAGTGTTAACTTAATTTTTTCCCTATCGGTCGTCTCTACTAAGCTCAATTTACAAGCAAATAGTCATGGGAACATCATATATAGTGAAAATATATCGGAAACTTTACCTTAGAAATATGACAAACGCTGGATTAGTTCGGAAAATTACAAGATGGAGAAAAGTAGTATTTTGGACAGTATATAATTTTAAAAGCTAATTACTATTGCCTATTAGAAAATAGATATTTTAAAGAATAAATACTTTTGTATAAAGAAAGTATTTTTGCAAGCTATAAATTTAAATGTATATCTTGAGTAAAGATATTAGAAATAAAAGTAGTTTTATAAATACTTGCCTTGTTAAGTCTTTATGTTTAAAAGACTGAATGTTGATGATTTTAAAGGCAAGTCAATTGAAATATAATTAGCTAAAAATCTTAATATAATAAAATTATTATATTGAAATAATTTAAACGCTGGTCGTTTATAAATAAAGAAACTTATTCTTACTTGGATATTTTGTTATGGAATGCGTAAGTAATACGTGGACGTCCCAGTCAATTTAAAATAATTAAATGATAACTTTTCATAAACTATAGACTAGTTTAAAATAATAACTTTGAATAATATTCTAAAAAGAACTAAAACAGGATCCTATAAACTATTTTAATTTATTTTATTTCTTATGGAAGAATTAACTTTTATTTTGTTTTAAAAGAACGTTATCATTTTTCATAAACTTTTAAAAAAACACGTGATGGACCGGAAACAGGAAATGGTGTTCTAGTGAATGTGTGCCTAGGATTAAAGAACTTTATGGTGAAAAGGAGACATCGCTGGAGTTATGTAATATGAATTCTGTTTTATTTATTTAATATAAAATTTAAATATTATTAATCTATTAAAAATAAGATAGGTACATTTCTTAAAATAATAACTAAAAATAATATAATAATTAATTGCATAAGTTTATTTTATAATTAATATAACACAGAATATTTTAAAGAATGATCGTGAGTATAAATGTGAATTATTTTATGAAGCTGTAATTCCGAAGAATATTGGAAGATGGACTGTACATTAAATCATTATTGATGGTAAAAATTGTATAATAATAATAATTTTGATGTATTTAATATGTTTTCTTTAGATCAACCAAATATTATGTTGTTTTGAATGAATGTATGATTATTTTTAAAAATACACACACATTATATTGGCAGTGACAGTTTTATTTAAATATGCATAATTTGAATTTATGAAATAAATACGATGCAACATTACATAAGAAGCTTAGAAATAATTATATGATTCTTTCGTTAATAAATTTTGATATTGTTTTTATGTTATAGTATTAGAATTATATTTATTATTTATAAGTAATTATTTTTTATTGCAAGTTAGGAATAGATTTAAAAGTCTATATTTTACTGTTGTTTTATTGGATAAATTAAGTTAAGTTTTATGTAGAAGTTTATGTTGGATTGAAGATTTACCGAATATAGATGACGAAGTATAAATAGTTTGGATAATTAGTATTTATTTAAAGTTGAAGGTTGTTTTCCGGAAATTTTAAATAAGTTTAGAGGATGTTTTTGTAGATAGAAATTTATTAAGAAGGAGTAGTATAACACATAAAGTAAAGTAATAATTTCACATAGAAAAGAATCATAGAATTTATCTAATATAATACTTTATGAATTTGAAATTAATGAATGATTTAAATAATATTATTATTTCAACAACACATATATGTAATGCATATTTGATAAAACCTGTAGCATGAATTGCATTAAGTGAAATATAAAGTTATAATCAATTATTTGTTATTACATTACACAGATACATTAATTTCTATATTATAATATTAAAGTAGTACTAATAGTAAAGTGAACACATACTATTACATTATGGAATGAATAACATTAATACTTAATTGATGTAGCAATTTAATTATTAAAGTTTTATTGTTTACATATGCTACATAAACAGTATTTACATAAATTTATTTGTAATAATTGAAGCTTACTGATATGTATTTAAAGTATAAGTTCGAAAAACATACTTCAATGTTATTAGTACAGCATTTTAAAGAATGTATAATTACTTATTGGGAGTATGAGCTAATAACAGTGTAAACATCTTGTATTATTATTTTCTTATTTTTATTTTCTTTGTTTTCTAATTTTGAACTGTAAATATTGTAAATAGATTCTTAATTAAAGTTAATGTAAATAAATTTGTTTAATTTGTTTTAAAAGTGTGTCGAGTTCATTATTTTGCACCACAGCATTTGACAGCAGATAATTTGAAGAAACATAATATTTGCACAATGTGAATTTATTAATATTATTTTAGAAATAAACACAATATTTTCCTGATATCATTTATAAGAATTGATTGACATTAACATATTATATTACAATGGTCATAAGATGGTTATAATGCACAATATAAGAGTACAATATTATTTATTGCCACAGATTATTGAATTATAAGATTTTGATCTATTCCAAAATTAAGATGCTATATGAAAATAAAAGATATACATATGATTATTTATTTAATGATTGATGATATAACAGAAATAGATAAGATTAAGTTATACTCTAAGATTAGTATTATTATTATTATTAAAATAAGTTAGGTGTATTTAGGTTTGATATAAAATCCCATATCATACTTATTTACATGAGTTATCATTACTTTAAGATAATTAGAAGAACCTGAGATTATTTAATTATATTTTAAAAATTAAAAGTTAAGATTTATTTATTTATTATTATTAAAGATAGTTTATTTTATTTTAAAAGCCATAAGAATGCTGTAGATGTAGTAGTAAGTTAATAAGGAGGTAATAGTATTCTTATGCCATTGAGACAATGTCTTGGAAGATATTGACTCAATGTAAATCTACTTATTGCTTTGTAACTTTACTTCACAGTCTCATGATTTTGATAAATACTTATTTAATTAATACATAATAAAGAATTATATTGATTTTGATAATTGATAATAAATTTAAGTAGAATATGATAATATAAAAGTATATTAAAGATAAACATGCAAATTTTAACTGAGCATTATAATTTAATTAAGCTAGTCGTATTTCAAATTATATTATACATCGAGAAGTAAGGGTACAATATATATATATATATATATATATATGCTTCAATAATTTAGTTCAATAATTTAGTTACTATATATATATATATATATATAGTAACTAAATTATTGAAGCACCATTAATTTTTAACAAGTAGTAACTATTATAATATTTCATCTTTTGGTAACCAATTTAAATTAATTATTGCAGCCAAAATATTAAACAGCCATAGTAACTATAGATAAATAATTGTAACTATAAATAAACTAGTAAGACATTACTACTCCTGAAACAATATCAAGTGGGAGAGTCCATTGGTAACCCAAAAAAAATATTTCCTCAATAAATTCAACAGTAAATTTTACCTACTTTTATCTCTTGGTTTTATATTAAGCGAGAATATGGTCTCTCTTGGTTTTATATTAAGTGAACATTTAAGTGATTAATAAGTCAATATGGAGTAAATATGGTCTATCAGGGTGCCACTAGGTTATCTGAACCTAGACAAAGTTATATTCTATAACCTTTTTAAATGTACTGGGTTTGAACCCTTTTTGTACTTTATTTCTAACAAAATGTAGGATTTTTGATTTTAGACCCATATCACTGTATGCACTAATATTAAAATAAACACAAAACATCCTTAGGCTATAGTGGTGTATACAAAATGCATCAGACAGAAATTATCTCCTAAACTCTAATATGAGAAATGTGTTTTAATACCTTCATAAGCTTTACTATCTTGTATTACACTATTAATTTAGGATGGCAATTCACTCATCCTTGAATGATGTAAATGATGGAATGGTGGTTATTATAATATCATGAAATCATTATCTATTTATGGCCTTTAAACATTTATCTAACTCATTAATTGACAATGTGATGATGACAATGATGACGATGCTGGTACTTCCAGCCACAGCTTCAGAACTAAGACTAACATGAAATTTAGTTTTTAGAAATTCATAACTATTTGGCTAATTTTAGCATGTCTAAATTAGAACTTAAACAATTTAATATATATATATTATAATGATCGAAATGAATGTGAAGATCGAATCTAACCACAAAAACAATATCTGCTCTACAAGGCGCCATCTAGGCATTTAAACCTAGAAAAATTTATAAAGTAGGCAGATACACACTGTTAAGATTCCACTTTATTTAAAAATTCAGATCGTTAGCCCAAGTCACTAGCTCAGTGGAGTAGCAGAGATAATAAAGTATAAATTTTATATCTTAAATATAAAAGAATAATAAAAGCCACTGCCAGAAATTAACACAGAAAAATATTTATTTACGCAAAAATCATTCTAAACTCGAGGAATAAGTTTAACATTTAGATTTTTATATTAACTTTTAATTTTACATTTAAAATAGCTTGCTATAATGTTTAATATTTTATTTAGAGGTTCGGGTATGAATAGGCTACATAGATCTGCATTTGAAAAGACAATATTCTTCCCTTATTTAACCCTAGGCTAAAAATTCAAAGTCAAACTGACGCCAACCATCCGATACACTTATGTATTCAATGTAGCATGGAAATACAACGGCACTAAATAGACTATACTGTCAGGAATGCACATCTGAACAGTATAGTGAGAAGACATTGTTGCTCTCCACCACCAGGAATGCTACTTCTGATGGCGAGTAGAACAATAAACATAAAACTCCATAGGAATGGATTGCGTCTTGCGTCTTACTATCCAATTCCATAGGCAACAGAGGGTGTGCGGCATATATATGTAATCCTGCACGTGGCGGATCTCCTGCTACATTTACTACCTACATAAATATATCGAAACCATTGAGCCAATTCAACCACGAAACAAATAACCTAAGATTACCCTCCCTTAATATAACCTTACAAAACTATATAGCCGTTCACGCCCAACTTAAATTTATCATTTAGATATGTTCGCACAGATAACTTTTATACAATTTGTTTTAAAATGTTGGGTATAGATCGATTACATAGATTCCACGGTCAAAAACATTTCAAAATAAGCATAAACGATCAAAATACAAAATTATTGATACCAACAATCGCAGAGGGAAACTTATAAGTAACCCAATAGTATTCACCATAAGATACTTGCGTTGTCACCAATATCTTAAAAGACATCCGAATAAATACATTTTAGATACTCACCGTAAGGTATCATTATTTATCGAATGTCTATATATTTTGATCAAATATGAAAACCAAAATAGAATTAACCGCAAACGAATCCATGCAAGCGTCTATAAACAACTTAAATTTCATACATTTGAAATTTAAACAATAAATAATTTATACAATTAAAATAAATGGAAATGATTTTTTTATCAATAACAAACATATAAAATTAAACATCAATTGATTTTAAACTTAAAGGTCAAATAGAAATTCCATTTTAACATTTAAATTGCTTTCACGAAAGTTCTTAATTATTTAAAAAATTTTTTTAAGTTCATTGTTAATAGCTTACAGTAGCAGAGTCCAGGTTCTTGTTTTATATTCCCGTGATGTCTTGTTTAGAAGATAATGTTCTGGAGGTGGCATTAGCTGGTTCCTTTCGGTATCTCAATCAGTTCATTTTTAAAATAGAGAGAGAGTGAGGTATGTGCATCCTACCCCATCTCTCAAAACAAACAGCTGGAACTGCCCAATACTCAATATTTCTTTTTATATTATCCACACGGATTCAAACAACAAAACATCACCAATCCATCACTTTCGTTAGGGTCCGAGCCAAGGCTTGGTGCTTCCATTGGTCCAGCTAATTTCTCTTATCTAATTTCCATCTGACCCTTTAATTACATAAGAGCCTTGAGGGCTAGCTTGTTTTTCAAATAATAAACAATCATTTCCATTTATAGATTACAGGAATTAATTAATACCTGTTTTTATTTTAACTTATATTAAATATTTTAATATTTAACTCTTGTATTTTTTTATCAAAAAAAAAATACGTTCAAATACCTTTTTTTATTTATATATATTCTAACTAATGAATCTAAAGAGAAATGAAGAAGGGTCAAGGTCATTTCTAACTAAATAAAAATTTAGAGAAATAAAGATTTCTTAAATATATAAATTAATCGACAGATGCACTTCTTAAATGCACCTCTTAAGTATCAATTAAATATGCAATGCATCAATTATATATTCTGGTATACTAAGTATAGATTAAACAATTTCTAAGTATAGATTTAATCTAATCATTTCTCCAATATAATGCACAGACTAATATATTTCATACGTATAAATTAAATATAACCTCCTTCGTGCGACCGCGTTACAGGCCAATTGTAACTATATAAAAACAATTCAAACAAATAAAAAGTTATTCTTTATTTTGTTAACTTTATATAAACTTATTAAAGTAACATGAAACGCATTTTGCAATCTCTCAATCGGTCATCCACAATGAATTTCAAACATAACTAAACGATTGGGAGAGCTTCCAAATATCATATATATTATTGGATAGTTTAAGCTAATTATAACTTTATTATAACCAATGAGAATTTTATTCAAATGATCGCACATCCACGTTATGGATTAATTATACTATATTCAAACTATATGGCATTTACACATTTGCAGATAAATTGCATGCCAATTACAACATTTTAAGAATGGATCGATGGATACTTCATCATTCCCAGCTGACACTATTTCTGAGGCCTACTGAGATGATGATGATGATGATACAGAACATTTATAAGCTTATTTGCCAGGGCGCCAAATTGCAGCTCCAATAAAATATAGAGGTGAAATCTCAATACAATACTCTTAGTAATAATATTTCATGAATGGGTTAATACATAATTAATTTAGAGAACACTGAGAACGCATTAAAATTGACAATATTAATATCTTTAAGAATTCCAGGCTATTCTCAGCATAATCCCATTCACTATGATTAAAGCTACAATTAAATTTTATTCTAATTATAAAGTTCTATATTCATCTCCACCTTCCTGATCCATCCCTTCATCAATTTCACGTCCATATGTCTATTACACTATTATTTATCTTATCATCAAATTTTACATCTTTGCTAGCTCATCTCCTCTCATTCTAATCTCTTCTCAGGGTTTTTCGAACAATTAGGTGTGGAAATCGAATAAGCTGCGATAGGTTATTGGTGATAAACATTCCTCTCTTGATCGCCTCCAAGGTGATCTCAGTTGTCTTTAATGCAATCTAATATCAATTTACATTAAAGCTGGAATATTTAAGCTTATTAAATCTTTATAAACACATCATAAAACATAGTCGCAATTATAATAACACCATATAAAATAAAATGCATCTAGAGAGGTTTGAATACAACGGATGGGGAAAGGATTTTATGCCCACCCTCTGCACTCGCTATCACTCAATACTATCTCTATTCTCGATTTATATTTAAACAATATTAAATTATTTGGTAATTTTATGCATTTAAATTAACCTTTTAAATAATTTTACTAAATATTAATTACGTACATGATAATTCAAATATTACTAATATGATATTGATGTATGATTGGATTGGAAATATCTAGATAATAATAACCCACAAAAACATGGAGACACACGCAAATTTTTATTTAAAACAAATAACAAATTTTATTTGACAAACTATAATTCAATCAATACAAAAAAAAAAAAAAAACATATACATTACATTATATCTACACTTTCTTTTTACCTTAAATATAGTAAATACCAATTTCTTCCCGTTTTCAATGCTTTCCCTTTTTACTACAGATATATTTTAGAAAATACGTAATCGATTTTTTTTTTTTTAATTAAATTTGATAATTTTGTTTAATAAATCTAAAGGTAATATTCCCTTGCAAATTTCTTGATCTTATCCGATCATCCTGATTAAATATTCTTTGGCCCTAATCTTTACAACAGAGATATCTTAATAATAGTAAGACTAAGTTATTGCAAATAAATTGGCATTAAGATCAAACATCATCCTAGTGCACTCTCTATGTTCATGTTCTTATAACATAATAATATTTTAACAATACTACCTTTCCAGCGAAGTTCTCAGCTGGCCATGTAAATATTTATTAAATACATTTATATACGCATTGCTTATGCCCAATCATTCGTACGTTTTATTTAACCCTTAACAGTTATTAACCTAATTATTTCTGGCTCGTATGCTAAATCCAATCTATAAAAACAATATTCAAATACACCAATTGCACATACATTATCTGCATTCATTCAGACATTAAGTTGAGTTTGCGACCTGGTATCCAATACTTATAATAATGCTCATCATGGCTATCCTCTCATACACACGTAAGGAATATCAAATATTAATATGAGGCAGGCAGTGACCCGAATAAGAGAGAACCTTTTCACTAAGGTTAAGATATGCTAGGATTTTTTTTATCGCTAGTCACATAAAAAACATAGGTATGCCAAATACCTCTGGCCATCAAAACAAGAAACCTTCTTACGGTGTAGAGCATACTTAAGTGGGAAAACTCTTCCACTGGGTTCAAATACTTTCTGAATATAGCATATATCTCAGTGAGTTAAACTTCACTGAATTTGTGGAGATCTTTGTCTATCCACACACACACACAGGTCGAAACATCAAATTATACAAGTAAAACTTTCACAACTTTAATATTCTTGCAAATTAGTGTACTGGAACATGAGCCCATAAATTTTCCAAGCATAAATCAGCTTGTTTCTGGCCTTAAATCTATGATAACAATAATAATAATAAGCAATAAGAAATGCGCACAAAATTCTCAAAACTATTTCCAGGCACTTTTATAAAAACAATAAAAATGATGATGATACTCAATAAACAAGCAATTCATTTATAAATCTAATCATTCGATAATAACTTCTGATGCTAATAACCCTATCTCTTAATTGTTTCCCCCCCCCTTTTTTTTTTTAAATTGAGGGGAAAAAAAAAAAAAAACATTGTTTGTAAAGCATTTTAAATAAGGCATATCAGTTCTACCCCAAATAACCACAATAGCGAAAGCATTTAAATAAACATATATAAAATCATATGAAAACAATTTCTACCCCCAAAATAATGCAATAGTGATTACATGAATTAATAATTTTTTTTTTTCTTTTTTAAAAAAAAAAATGCTATACGTGATATACACTATAAAGAAAGAAATTCGTTTTTTTTTTTTTTCTATATATATTAAATGTCCTACACACATAAAAAGCGATCATAATAATAATAATAATAAAAATTATACTTATACAAGTCTTTTAGCAGGTGTTCTTCCAGGTTCCTGATTTCTCCTTTTTTCCTTTTTTTTTTTTTCTTGACCGGTTTATGAGAGCATATAAAGTCCTTGTTGTAAAAAGTTCTTTTGATAGAGTTCGATTCCTTTTCTCTCATATATACAGTTTCTATTTTGCTGAATGAGTTCCTCATTTCCATATCTAAGTAGATTACCTTTAAACTTTGTAATTTTCTGCAAGTTTCAGTTAAACAGCCTTCATTTAACTTTTTCACAATATCAGTCTGTTTTTGATTGTCCTTTTCCAATTTTACTTTCATTCTGTAGATTTAAATTGACTTATATATGCATTAAAACTTTTGAGTCTTAAATTTTACTATTTGCATATATATAAACGATATCAAACTCAAGTTTTAACTTCTGCGGTTTAAATTTTTATTACATCTGTTGAATAGTCAACTTCTGGAAGGTTCCAAGTGTGTGCCCCCTTAAAATTTACTCACTATACATTGTTATATTTAGTCGAATTATTCTGAAGAGACAAAGTATAATAAATATGATTTTCAATTTTATAACACAGTTTTCTTTTAGTCAATCAAGGAAAACTGCTACAGATAAGTTTTAAAAATACAAGCAAGTTCCCTTTTTTTTTTCTTTTAACACAGCTTTTATAGAGACGTCCTTTATCTCTGTAATTAATTGACATTTCCACCCCCTCTCAATTAAATCTAACCTGTTGCCCCTTCAGAAAAACCAGGCATAAATTTCAAGTCAAATAGACAGATTAATTTTACAATCTAACATTTAATTGCCAATTAATTTTTTACACTTTGACAGACCAGAATTGACCATTCACCGTTAATGGCCTAAATTAATGGTCCCTTTAAATTCCTTAGTAGGATCTGTGTATTTTAAGGAATGATAATTAACTGAGTAAGATAATACACACTAAAATAATCTTACTTTTCCCTTTAATAGTGAAACACAATATATTGCAGCTGTTTCAAACTCAGACTTGACATTAAATTTGACTGCTAATATTAAACTTATTTAAAAGATTTTAATTTCTTATTTAAAATTGCTTTACATCATGTAAGAAATGATTATTAATTTTACATTGTACCATCAAGATCTACAATTAAATTATATATACACACACATCGCAGGTATATACTTTTCTTTAAATTTAGATTTTTAATGCCTTAATCTTTATCTATTACAACTATTCTACCTATATTATTATTTATTTACTTCCATAAATTATTTATTTCTAACCTAGCTTAAAATAATGACTATTCATCATCACTATCCTAATGTAGTTTTCAATAGTCACACATCTTCCTCTTCTCAGTTAACCTATCAACAAATATATAAATCCTGCTTTTCTAATATTTTTTTAATATCAATTTAACCCATAAATTAAAATAAAACAATCCTCTGGTTATAAACACATTAACAATAAATTTTTAGATTGCTCACTAGTCAAACATATGCAATCCCTTATAAATATGGGTTCAAACTCTGTCTTGGCTTAAATTTTCTTATTACACAGAAAAAAAAAATACATATATTATGAGGAAAATTTGGATAGAACCTTCTCTTTCATAGCTAACTTAAAAAAATGGAGCCTTGGACAAATCCAAGGGCTACATACCTCCCTCCTTCGGGTAAAATTTTCCGAATTCAAACTACACTTTTTTTTTTTCACATATAATATACCAACAAAATTGCCAATTACTAATTCTTAGTTATGTTTTATTTTGTTCACTTTTTAGGTGGAACAGGAAATCATTTTTTTTTTTTTTTTCATTTGCCATTGAGTTCCTTATTTCAGTTAATCAGATATCTACCATCAGATACTTAACAAATCCCTGTTTCATTTTACAGTTGATCGTATTGTACACGGTCTTAATGCTACTAACCAACACAACCAACAATATTTCACAAAAGCTTTTCATCCGACACCTAATCCTTTTATTTAAACCCTCTGCTATAATGCAATCAAATAATTGCACAGCATTAGCCTCTATAAACTCCTCTTTTATTTTACAGGGAATTTGATCATCGACCCACACATTACTATATTCATCCATAAACATCAGACCATCTTTATTTCCAAGTGAGTCGGTAAAAATGCTTTTCTTTCTACATTTTATTTTATGGTCTGTCACCATATCTCTGCATACGAATGAATTTAACTCTGCTGAAATGTTTTTCATTTTACACTTTATTTTATCCTCTCTTTCCAGTCTTTCAATTCCATTCTGCTGTTTAAACAATATTAGTGATATATAATTTATTTTACCTTTTATTTCAATGTCTCCCCACAGCGTTCTGATAATATTACCTGGCCCTTTAAATAAGATTGGTTCACTATCTATTTTCATCTTATAGCTTATCGTCTTCTGAGGCTCTACTAGGACTCTACCACTATGCTGATTACTACAATTATTATTTTGCTTTTTACGACCATAGTCTGGCAAAGCCTTGTCTTGTTCCAATACAATATCTGTTTCTGACTCCTTTATGGACTCAGAGCACCCAGTGCTTTGTTTAACCTGCTCATCCTTTATTTCATCAACTAGACCAGCTTGACTTAACTTGGTTTCTTTAGTCTGTTCATCTATTTTACTTTCCAGACCAGCATCACTTTCTTTGCTTACTACACCTAGACTAGTGGAGTTTTCTTTCATTTCTTTGGTCTGTCTACCCACTTTATTTATCAACGATTCTTGTCTGGCCTCCCTTTGCTTTTGTAGCCTCTCACTTTGAATTTCTATTTTAATCTCTAACCTACTAATCTGACCGGTTTCACTATTCTTTAATTCCTCCTGGCTCTCTTCTAATTTTGCAATTAGAGTAGCTTGGCTTTCTTTGAATTCTTTATTCTGGTTCTCCATTCTACTATCAATTTTCTCTTCTAAACTAGCTTGGCTTCTAGCTAGGTTTTCTTTTATTCTACTATCCATTCTCTCTTCTAAACTAGCTTGGCTTCTAGCTAGGTTTTCTTTTATTCTACTATCCATTCTCTCTTCTAAACTAGCTTGGCTTCTAGCTAGGTTTTCTTCAAACTTTGCAATTAGAACAGCTTGGCTTTCTTTGAATTCTTTATTCTGGTTCTCCATTCTACTATCAATTTTCTCTTCTAAACTAGCTTGGCTTCTAGCTAGGTTTTCTTCAAACTTTGCAATTAGAACAGCTTGGCTTTCTTTGAATTCTCTATTCTGGTTACTCATCATTTGCAGTATCATTTTCAATGACTGATTGTCAATTTTTTCTGGCTCTTTTTTAGCCGTTTCAGTGCTCAACTCTTCAGACACTATATTTTCACTTTCCTCGATACTTTCCTCAATACTTTCTAATACTACAGACGCTTCGTCTATTGTCTCTTCTTTCTTGCTCTCTATGGGACCTGTCTCTTTTTTAGTTCTCGGCATTTTGTGTTTAATAATAAAATCAATGATGAGAAAATTAGGCACACACTCTTTCCCCCCTCCATCAACCAACAACCATGACTATCTCAACTAACTATACCTTGGTCACCCTATTGGTCTTGACCATAGCAATTCCTATACTGATTAAACGTCTCATCTCAAATGTTTTTGGGTATCTAGAAATCCAATCATCATCAATAATCAGTTTTAAATAGACATAAAAAATTTAATTTTCTTTTATCAACTAATTACACACTAGCATTTATAATTTTAAAATACGTTTTTGGTATAACCAGTTGCTGGCATTTATAATTTCAATTCTGCAGCTTTTAAATTAACCTCCAACACCCATTATCCGTCGTGCGACCACGTTGGCGCGTCATTTCTAACTAACGAAAAATTTAAAAGAAAAATGAAGAAAGGTCATTTCTAACTAAATAAAAATTTAGAGAAATAAAGATTTCTTAAATATATAAATTAACGACAGATGCACTTCTTAAGTATCAATTAAATATGCAATGCATCAATTATATATTCTGGTATACTAAGTATAGATTAAACAATTTCTAAGTATAGATTTAATCTAATCATTTCTCCAATATAATGCACAGACTAATATATTTCATACGTATAAATTAAATATAACCTCCTTCGTGCGACCGCGTTACAGGCCAATTGTAACTATATAAAAACAATTCAAACAAATAAAAAGTTATTCTTTATTTTGTTAACTTTATATAAACTTATTAAAGTAACATGAAACGCATTTTGCAATCTCTCAATCGGTCATCCCCAATGAATTTCAAACATAACTAAACGATTGGGAGAGCTTCCAAATATCATATATATTATTGGATAGTTTAAGCTAATTATAACTTTATTATAACCAATGAGAATTTTATTCAAATGATCGCACATCCACGTTATGGATTAATTATATTATATTCAAACTATATGGCATTTACACATTTGCAGATAAATTGCATGCCAATTACAACATTTTAAGAATGGATCGATGGATACTTCATCATTCCCAGCTGACACTATTTCTGAGGCCTACTGAGATGATGATGATGATGATACAGAACATTTATAAGCTTATTTGCCAGGGCGCCAAATTGCAGCTCCAATAAAATATAGAGGTGAAATCTCAATACAATACTCTTAGTAATAATATTTCATGAATGGGTTAATACATAATTAATTTAGAGAACACTGAGAACGCATTAAAATTGACAATATTAATATCTTTAAGAATTCCAGGCTATTCTCAGCATAATCCCATTCACTATGATTAAAGCTACAATTAAATTTTATTCTAATTATAAAGTTCTATATTCATCTCCACCTTCCTGATCCATCCCTTCATCAATTTCACGTCCATATGTCTATTACACTATTATTTATCTTATCATCAAATTTTACATCTTTGCTAGCTCATCTCCTCTCATTCTAATCTCTTCTCAGGGTTTTTCGAACAATTAGGTGTGGAAATCGAATAAGCTGCGATAGGTTATTGGTGATAAACATTCCTCTCTTGATCGCCTCCAAAGTGAACTCAGTTGTCTTTAATGCAATCTAATATCAATTTACATTAAAGCTGGAATATTTATGCTTATTAAATCTTTATAAACACATCATAAAACATAGTCGCAATTATAACAACATTATATAAAATAAAATGCATCTAGAGAGGTTTGAATACAACGGATGGGGAAAGGATTTTATGCCCACCCTCTGCACTCGCTATCACTCAATACTATCTCTATTCTCGATTTATATTTAAACAATATTAAATTATTTGGTAATTTTATGCATTTAAAATTAACCTTTTAAATAATTTTACTAAATATTAATTACGTACATGATAATTCAAATATTACTAATATGATATTGATGTATGATTGGATTGGAAATATCTAGATAATAATAACCCACAAAAACATGGAGACACACGCAAATTTTTATTTAAAACAAATAACAAATTTTATTTGACAAACTATAATTCAATCAATACAAAAAAAAAAAAAAAACATATACATTACATTATATCTACACTTTCTTTTTACCTTAAATATAGTAAATACCAATTTCTTCCCGTTTTCAATGCTTTCCCTTTTTACTACAGATATATTTTAGAAAATACGTAATCGATTTTTTTTTTTTTTTTAATTAAATTTGATAATTTTGTTTAATAAATCTAAAGGTAATATTCCCTTGCAAATTTCTTGATCTTATCCGATCATCCTGATTAAATATTCTTTGGCCCTAATCTTTACAACAGAGATATCTTAATAATAGTAAGACTAAGTTATTGCAAATAAATTGGCATTAAGATCAAACATCATCCTAGTGCACTCTCTATGTTCATGTTCTTATAACATAATAATATTTTAACAATACTACCTTTCCAGCGAAGTTCTCAGCTGGCCATGTAAATATTTATTAAATACATTTATATACGCATTGCTTATGCCCAATCATTCGTACGTTTTATTTAACCCTTAACAGTTATTAACCTAATTATTTCTGGCTCGTATGCTAAATCCAATCTATAAAAACAATATTCAAATACACCAATTGCACATACATTATCTGCATTCATTCAGACATTAAGTTGAGTTTGCGACCTGGTATCCAATACTTATAATAATGCTCATCATGGCTATCCTCTCATACACACGTAAGGAATATCAAATATTAATATGAGGCAGGCAGTGACCCGAATAAGAGAGAACCTTTTCACTAAGGTTAAGATATGCTAGGATTTTTTTTATCGCTAGTCATATAAAAAACATAGGTATGCCAAATACCTCTGGCCATCAAAACAAGAAACCTTCTTACGGTGTAGAGCATACTTAAGTGGGAAAACTCTTCCACTGGGTTCAAATACTTTCTGAATATAGCATATATCTCAGTGAGTTAAACTTCACTGAATTTGTGGAGATCTTTGTCTATCCACACACACACACACAGGTCGAAACATCAAATTATACAAGTAAAACTTTCACAACTTTAATATTCTTGCAAATTAGTGTACTGGAACATGAGCCCATAAATTTTCCAAGCATAAATCAGCTTGTTTCTGGCCTTAAATCTATGATAACAATAATAATAATAAGCAATAAGAAATGCGCACAAAATTCTCAAAACTATTTCCAGGCACTTTTATAAAAACAATAAAAATGATGATGATACTCAATAAACAAGCAATTCATTTATAAATCTAATCATTCGATAATAACTTCTGATGCTAATAACCCTATCTCTTAATTGTTTCCCTTTTTTTTTTTTTAAATTGAGGGGGAAAAAAAAAACATTGTTTGTAAAGCATTTTAAATAAGGCATATCAGTTCTACCCCAAATAACCACAATAGCGAAAGCATTTAAATAAACATATATAAAATCATATGAAAACAATTTCTACCCCCAAAATAATGCAATAGTGATTACATGAATTAATAATTTTTTTTTTTTTTTTAAAAAAAAAAAATGCTATACGTGATATACACTATAAAGAAAGAAATTCGTTTTTTTTTTTTTTTTATATATATTAAATGTCCTACACACATAAAAAGCGATCATAATAATAATAATAAAAAAATTATACTTATACAAGTCTTTTAGCAGGTGTTCTTCCAGGTTCCTGATTTCTCCTTTTTTTTCCTTTTTTTCTTGACCGGTTTATGAGAGCATATAAAGTCCTTGTTGTAAAAAGTTCTTTTGATAGAGTTCGATTCCTTTTCTCTCATATATACAGTTTCTATTTTGCTGAATGAGTTCCTCATTTCCATATCTAAGTAGATTACCTTTAAACTTTGTAATTTTCTGCAAGTTTCAGTTAAACAGCCTTCATTTAACTTTTTCACAATATCAGTCTGTTTTTGATTGTCCTTTTCCAATTTTACTTTCATTCTGTAGATTTAAATTGACTTATATATGCATTAAAACTTTTGAGTCTTAAATTTTACTATTTGCATATATATAAACGATATCAAACTCAAGTTTTAACTTCTGCGGTTTAAATTTTTATTACATCTGTTGAATAGTCAACTTCTGGAAGGTTCCAAGTGTGTGCCCCCTTAAAATTTACTCACTATACATTGTTATATTTAGTCGAATTATTCTGAAGAGACAAAGTATAATAAATATGATTTTCAATTTTATAACACAGTTTTCTTTTAGTCAATCAAGGAAAACTGCTACAGATAAGTTTTAAAAATACAAGCAAGTCCCCTTTTTTTTTCTTTTAACACAGCTTTTATAGAGACGTCCTTTATCTCTGTAATTAATTGACATTTCCACCCCCTCTCAATTAAATCTAACCTGTTGCCCCTTCAGAAAAACCAGGCATAAATTTCAAGTCAAATAGACAGATTAATTTTACAATCTAACATTTAATTGCCAATTAATTTTTTACACTTTGACAGACCAGAATTGACCATTCACCGTTAATGGCCTAAATTAATGGTCCCTTTAAATTCCTTAGTAGGATCTGTGTATTTTAAGGAATGATAATTAACTGAGTAAGATAATACACACTAAAATAATCTTACTTTTCCCTTTAATAGTGAAACACAATATATTGCAGCTGTTTCAAACTCAGACTTGACATTAAATTTGACTGCTAATATTAAACTTATTTAAAAGATTTTAATTTCTTATTTAAAATTGCTTTACATCATGTAAGAAATGATTATTAATTTTACATTGTACCATCAAGATCTACAATTAAATTATATATACACACACATCGCAGGTATATACTTTTCTTTAAATTTAGATTTTTAATGCCTTAATCTTTATCTATTACAACTATTCTACCTATATTATTATTTATTTACTTCCATAAATTATTTATTTCTAACCTAGCTTAAAATAATGACTATTCATCATCACTATCCCAATGTAGTTTTCAATAGTCACACATCTTCCTCTTCTCAGTTAACCTATCAACAAATATATAAATCCTGCTTTTCTAATATTTTTTTAATATCAATTTAACCCATAAATTAAAATAAAACAATCCTCTGGTTATAAACACATTAACAATAAATTTTTAGATTGCTCACTAGTCAAACATATGCAATCCCTTATAAATATGGGTTCAAACTCTGTCTTGGCTTAAATTTTCTTATTACACAGAAAAAAAAAATACATATATTATGAGGAAAATTTGGATAGAACCTTCTCTTTCATAGCTAACTTAAAAATATGGAGCCTTGGACAAATCCAAGGGCTACAATATATAAAAAAATATTTTTAAAGTTTAGCATCTGTGCGAATATAATATTTAACAACATTTTAATTTTAGCGTCTAGTTTTTTTATAGATTTTTAATACATTTATTTTTATTTGCGAACTTTGTTTTTCTTTTAAATTAATGTAACGACATATCTATATATCGTTACAATATATATAATTAAAATGCTTTTATTCAGCTGAAAATAAAAGCAGATGGTGCCCATAAATTATTTAATCTATTAATTTATGGATGACTCAGACATCCATTGCTTTCATAAATTAATTAATGAATTAAATAATTTTTAGATGCCCTAGATACCCCTCACTGTTATTTTAAATATATCAATCCAAATTATGGTTGAAGACAAAAAAATACTTGGGGAATGGATGTTAATGTATTACTCTGAAAATTATGTTTTATAAAATATTTTGTATGTATCTTATTTTTTATATTTAGTATTCAGGTTATTTCCAATGGTCTTTTTGTAATTATTCATTATCAAATTTAAAAAATAAGAATGTAAAGAATGTTTCTATATTTCTAATTTTGAAATAAAATTAACACATGTTAAAATTATTTCCATGGTGTTTTAGCTTATGAAGATAGCATTAAAACAGCCATTTTTATTATTGAGAAGAAAATAAAGATTTTATCTTTCATTTGAGCTCTTTGTATTTTAATTAACTCTAAAAACTATTTTGTAAATATTCAATACAAATGTCTTTTTAAAAAATGTACTATCATCTAGTGAACATCATTATAAACTTATTGAACTGATATCATGTATTTTAAAATCATTTCATTAACATTTTTAGATTAAGCAACTATTTGAACATCACTGAAAAATTTCTATGTCATATTATATTATCATTAATACTGTAATGGTATAAAAAGTAGAGCTGCTTTAACCTAAGCTAGAGATGGGGTAGAGGGGGTTTGAGCTTCACCTACTCCTCCAGATTGCTACTAAGTGACTTACTTCCCAAACCTCACTAGAATTTATTCTTAATGTATATCCAGTGATCAGGGAGAGATAAGACCACAAGATGAAGATCACTGTAATCATAAACAAATCATACCACACGTTTTAGGCGCTATAATCTCCCCTGTAGCCTTTCCACTAATCTAACTAGTCCAATTTACATGTTTGAGAACCATATCTTTCTCTGTAACCTTGCTAGCTACAACTAATCTAGAATATATGCCCAAAATAAATGATAAACTAAAAAGATGACTTCTTTATTAACTAAGCTCGCATGAAACTATATACTTAGAGAAGATTACAAGGCGATTAATAATTTCTGGTCAAACTAGCTTCAAAATCCATGAACAAGCAAACAAACAAAAGGTTATAAAATAAACTTAATATTTGTCAAACAATAAATAAATAATAATTAGATCGATGGAATGAATATGAAATTAAAAGTATAAATTAGGCACTAAGTAAATTAGGATGTAAATGACTAAATGGATGATGAAAATAAGTAATAATTAAATAATAAAATAAAATGAGTCTGAGAATGAAGAGAAAGGAATGGAGGTGTATAAGAGTTAATGGATGATTAAGATGATAATGAAATAAGAGCTAATGAATGATGAGTTAATTAGGATAATGAATTAGGATGAAAGAAGAATAAAGAAAGATTGAAATGACAGATGAGAGGAATAATGATGATGAAAGATGATGTAGAGAACTCTAAATTTGATATTGGATTAAATGATAATAAGACAATTAAATAAAATACGAATTCTAAGCTTACTAAAACCAGAATATTTACCATAAAATCAAACCCAACTATACATTTCAGACAAAAGAAGCAATTGATACTTTAAAGTTTGGTTGACCTTTCATAACACGGTGAATGTAACACAATTCCCCTCTAACTACAATAATTAACTGGATATAAATTTAACATAAATCCAAATCTTATCACAAATTGATATAACTTATCCTTCTCAGGGTTCACATAGCTTAAAGGGTGTTATACAAGATACACTTGGGTCAGTGAGAGGGATTTTACAACTACCCAAGCATAGCACATGAAATAGCTCTTAATACTGAATTGAATTACTAAACAATACTCCATAATTTTAAATAAATTTTATAAATTCCCTAACTATGATAAACTTTAAGCTTCAATAAGTAGGAATGATTTTTCAATAGCTAAATGCAATAGCTTTCCAACTTTCTTTCTCCCTTAATTAGAAACAAGGTGATCCAGACCAGTGAATGACAGATCTGTGGATTCAAATGAACTGATTAAACCAATATTAGGTGTTTAATCTTTTAGTATATCACTTAAAATAATATTCTTTAGGTTAGTAATGTTTAATTATTAAGTAATGATGCCCTAAATATACTCATAAATTATAGGGCTTCACAAAATTATTCTGATATACCTACATATAGTGACTTTTACAATATCGATTGATGACAATTTCCATATAATCATAGGATATGTCAATAGCACTAACAAATATAATATGTGGGTACGTTGATTAGCAATAAGACCACTGACAACTAAATAAAATTTTAACACAACAATATTTATTTACATTATTTCAGAAAACAGTACATGAAACAAGATAAATCCATTCCAAAATTAGGGATGGAAATTAATTACATGGTAAGTAGTGACAAACTAATATGCCAACCATTTTGGATAGGTTTCTTTATTATTCTATCCCATAGAATAAGATTGTTATCTTATTTAAGCTAACTTAGCATTTAACTGACACAACAAAATGTATCTAGATCATTGGGATACACAATCTTTTAAATCTAATTATTGAGTTATAATTTAGCATATTAAACTGTAGCTATTTAATATATATTTGAATATGATAAAGGCAATTATCATATACAGCACAATTACTAATTTATTATATTTTAATATGAAAAGATTAATTATATTGATGTGGGACAGACATCATAAGTTAAATGCACACATGACACCAAAACATTGCCCATGTCCACAACCTAATCTATTTAATAATTAAATGATATTACTGATCCATTGGCATATCACCACTTGATAAAGATAAATCTACATTGTCCATGCACATCATTTGCTCTTTTATGTAGAAGTTCTACAAACACTAACAAGTTTGGTTGGTCTGTTTATAAACTGATGATGATTACACATCACAAAGACACTATCCCCATTAGACAAACACTATAGATGGACCAGTGTCCCATAATCTAACTTTATTTTATACTTGCCATTTAATTTTGAATTATTAAGCTTCACCATAAACGGTGGAAAACTAACTCTAAAACTTCATGAGGGACCTAATGATAAAGAGAGGCTCTATAACACAACATGATAGTTGCATAAGAAAACAAACAACATGATAGTTGTATACTAAAAACAACATAATAGTTGAATAATAATATGGCCAATTCTAGTACCTTCATCAGTATAAAAGTGCGGGCAGTGCCTCATCATAAAAAAAATAGAATTCAGACCATGGGAATCATCCTCTCTTGGGATTAATTATGCTCTAAGCACTAACTATTAACTAGCCTCCACACTATCATCTTCTCATATTAATCAACAGTGGGGAATTCTCCATCGTTCCAAGCACCATATTAATAGTACTATATCTAATGCTCTTATATGTAGCAAAGGCTCATCAGCTAAAAGCTATCACAAATTCTGATCAATAAAATAGCAAGGTAAAACAATACTAATAATAAAAGTGGAAATATAAATATTCCATTTCACAATGCAGAAACTATTAATGTTTTATAAACAAACCACCAAAATATGTGTCAAATGATCATTACTTATTTTAAAATAGCAATTATACTTTTGGTTATAGCAAGCCATGTACATGTAAACAAGGAGGACTAAACTACATTTTGTATTTACGGTGGACATTTTCGTTCATAGGCAAAATTAAGCAATAAAAAAATGCTTATTAAATTATTTTATATAATAGAACAATTGCATCATTATGTGTATAATTTTGACAAGTTTGGGTCTGTTTGTTTCCCTTCAATATAATATTAACATTTGTTTTAGCAGTGAGAGATATAAATATTTCTCTCTGTTCCCAGATAATGATATTCAATATTATGTTTCCCCAGTAATTGGAAAATTATATATATATATATATATATATATGTGTGTTTGTGTATTAGAGGTATATATTTCTTTATACATCTCTATATCATCACTAAGTACATTTTATATCATATAAAATATATATATATATATAAAAAACCAATGCCTGAATAACACATGAAAAAAAAAAAAACGTATTACAATATTATATATAGCAATAACAATAATAAACAAACATTAATTTTCCCCTATTAGACTTTATCTTAGTAGATAAAGTTTGATCTATTCTTATGAAAAAAAGAACAAGAAAATGGATATCTCCATAAGTAAATATTCCTAAGTAAATATATATATTGATTATCCAGTTCAATAGTGAGACGATCTTCAGACAATATTCAAAATACTTTCCAAGGCAATAAAATAATTGTTGGTTTTTTACTGATAT
This sequence comes from Epiperipatus broadwayi, assembly GCA_028023455.1. Lineage (NCBI taxonomy): Eukaryota > Metazoa > Onychophora > Udeonychophora > Euonychophora > Peripatidae > Epiperipatus > Epiperipatus broadwayi. The sequence goes on along the minus strand of JAQFVV010000484.1, from coordinate 346,435 downwards.
TATATAGCAAGACGATATTCATATACTTTCCAAGGACAATAAAATAATTGTTGGTTTATTTACTGATATTATATAGCAAGACGATATTGAAATACTTTCCAAGGACAATAAAATAATTGTTGGTTTATTTACTGATATTATATAGCAAGACGATATTGAAATACTTTCCAAGGACAATAAAATAATTGTTGGTTTATTTACTGATATTATATAGCAAGACGATATTCATATACTTTCCAAGGACAATAAAATAATTGTTGGTTTATTTACTGATATTATATAGCAAGACGATATTCATATACTTTCCAAGGCAATAAAATAATTGTTGGTTTATTTACTGATATTATATGGCAAGGCGATATTCATATACTTTCCAAGGACAATAAAATAATTGTTGGTTTATTTACTGATATTATATAACAAGACGACATTCTTATACTTTCCAAGGACAATAAAATAATTGTTGGTTTATTTTGATTTTCCATCCGCGCGAAGATCTGTCATAAGTTATTTACTAACGATAAAAACGAATAAATACTTCTTTCACTTCCCTTTTATCAGCAAATTAGGATGTTTTTAGTTATACTGAGAAGAATCTATTCAATTATAAATACGAACTTCTAGGCGTTTTTAATTAAGATGTAACTTATACTTTTCCAAATGTAGCACGATTAAAAATAAGTTTATTAAGATCTTTAAAACAATTTTTTTTAAAAAAAAATCATTTATGGATTTTGTTTACTTTGTTTTTCCATCCACGGTTTGTCACAATTTTTAATTAATCTGGGTAATTTTAAACACTTAAAATATTACTAATTTATATGTTGTATAATCAAAAAAAAAAAAAAAAGTAAATACTTATCTATTTATTTCCATCAGCTAATTAATACGTATTTAATAATGTTAAACAGAATTGATTTAAGAGTAAGCAATTATTAATAATATATATACGTGACTACTTCTTTGCTGGGAAATGTCAGAGCAGACGAATTGTTTTTCCAATGAAAATAAGAAATACTTCATGGATTTTTCTTTTAAAACTAATTCCTTTATATGATTTAAAAATGAAATTTTAATTTCTTCATTCGCTTTAAACTTTTTTAAAAATGATTTCGAATTATTTTCACTGAAAAGATAATTTGTAAACAAATGTAATTTTCTGCTTAATGCCTAAGGACGGCGCGAAAATCAAAATACTTTAATCTTTTTTTCTCTTCAATCTAAATAACTTTCGTGTTGTTATTAGTTCTGACAATTTATTAAAATAAAGTAAATAAAAACAATTGCTTACGTTTTCTGGTAGTATTATTTTTTGTTCCAAATAGTACATGTTTAGGCAAATATTTATTCTAGATATGGTCATTCCAGCTTCTCCAATAGGCAAAATTTAGAATCTAAGATCGATGAAAAGTAGTGCAGAGATGTCCCAGGGCTATTAAGTTTCTATTCCATTTGTCTTATATCCATTTAGTCATGGGATTTTGTCCAAAATAATTTTCAAGGTTATTATTTTCCCGCTTATTTCTTCTATTTTATTTCCTAAGTGTAGAGTTATAGTCTTGCTCCGATTTGCATTTCTTAGAGTAGTCCCCCCCCTCTACACTTGTCATAGTATTTATTGCTTGTATTGTCATCCAGGATTGGTCCTAAATGATCCAATCACTGTAAAATGTGAATAAATTAATAGTTCTATCCCTCTAGTGAGAACCATATAGACTAATACATTTCAATTTAAATTAAACTATAATATATTTAAAGATTGTTTATAAAGAAAATTTAGAAGACTTATAAATTGGTTTTGTTGTTTATTTTTAACTACTGTTTAATAATAATAACAAAGTGTTAAATATTTTTATGCTTCCAAATAATATTTTAATACTATTAAAGCACCATTTGAAATAGCTGCCACTGGAACTTGTGATAAAATGTTTATGAGAATTTTATCCACTCTATCAGACTTTCCAGTGTCTCACAAACAGTCAGGATCATCATCACCTTCAAGATGTTTCTTAGTGAGCTTTTTCTCGGTGGACAAATTATAATCCACAAGCATTTCACTCTATAACTAGTCTCTATACATTGATGTTCAATATCTTAACAAATTATTACCAAGTAAAATTTAAAATTTTACACACTGGACCACTGGATAAATCTTACTATCATTGAGCCAAAACATATGGTTACAATATATATATATATATATATATATATATATATGTAACCATATATATATATATATATATATATATATATATATATATATATATATATATATAATGACCAGATTTATATATGTGTGTCACACAAAGAAAAACAAACAATACTACAGAGTTTTAATGATAGTGAATGGCAGACAAAGGAACCCTTTATTAGTTATGCTATCAAGATTCTACAAAGTTTCACTGATTGAGCTGCAGGCTATTACCCTACAACCATATACAGATATATATGAAAAATCCCTTCTTTTGTAATGATAATGATAGACAAAAAATTTTATTATAATTTTTCTTAAAAATATTTCCAGCCAATGGATGAGTTACATAAAATTCAAGAGAGAAACATAATTTATTAACTCTATGTATAGAGCACATGGTAATAAATAAATGATTAAACCCAACTAAACACTTTTTGGACATATTTAAATCACAGCCCTCTACTAATGACTAAAGAAAATGAAATAGTGACCCCAGCAGAAATTTCTAGCTATGATTGAAACATTTCAGTAATATTTTGAGACAGATTTCAAAGTAAATATAAATATGCAATATGATGCACTAAAGTGAAAGCATAATGTGAGCTGTGAGTCTCAAGACATAGAAGTAACCAAGAGGCTAATACAAGACAGGATAGCACTCTGTCTCTAAACTAGGTTAGAGAAAATGGAATCTGTTTGCTAACCACATGAACCGGATTCAGAATATGGAGTTTTCTTGCTTATGTCCAGTTATGGACATTGAAATATCTGAGATAAATATGAGATCCAGAATTTTTATTTATTTTCATGAAGATCAATATGCAGGTATATAGGCCTAAGCAGACTTGATAAAAGAGAAACACTGAATACATGCTGAGACATCACAGATCACCCAGTGCACAATACAGATAAATACGATCAAATGATCTTTAAATTAAAAAAAAAACTCTCTGCAAAACATATAAATAATACATTATGAAAGTTCAACCACCACTGAAAAATCCACAGACAAATAATAGTAACTTTTCCTTTTATAAAATTTAGATCACTAACACAAGTGGATGAATATTTTACTGATTTAGTTGAGGTTTAACCTATCTACCCACAGAGTCAAACAGTATTTATAAAACTTTAATATATACATTTTGTCAAATGTATACTCTCTTATTACAAAAAAATAAGGGTGAACATTTATTTTATTTCCCACTCTTTAAAATAGAATTTTAAATCCATAACTCTTCACAGACTTAAAAAATAAAGATACCGATGAGGATCTTTCCTTTTTATATATATATAAAAAAAATGGTTAAATTAAAAATCTTTGAAGTTTTATAATAGGATCTTTTATAGTTATATGAAATAATCTTCAGCAATTAAATATTAATTCTAAAAATGGGATTTGTGCTTTTTGCAAGTTGCTTTCTCTAATTTCTAAAATAAAATATATACATAAAATAAATTCTTAATTACAGATGCATAATGGCGGTAAGTTAAGTGACCAATTTTCAATTAAATTAATAAAAATTATCACCACCATTATGTGAGAGAAACCACCACTCATTACAATATTTTAGAAAGAAAAAAGAAACAATTAATCAAATATAATTCTACAAGATGCAAACATATAAATTCAAAAATATTCATATAGATAAATAGAATAATAGAGAAGATATTTAAATTTATATTGTGGAAAGATAAAACATATTTTAAATCATGAAATAGTTACCAGTAACAAGAAGGCTGGTGTGAAAATGAAAACAGTTGATGTTGCATCACAGTCTTTTTTAAGTCTTGATGTTTATTACATATTTTCCATTGAAATTTTTTTATTGAATAGAGTATAGCATTTGTCATGAATGCAGGGCACTTTAGTTCTCAGGCTGGCTCATATGTCTATGACTCCAGTCTCAGGAAGGGGCAGGAGAGTGAAGGCAAAGATTACTCACTCATTTTTTCACAATAGCTCATTTTGTTATTTATGGATATATGTGCTTAACAGAAAGAAAAGACAATGGCTTGAAGACAGTACAGCAAGCTTTTCCAGCAAATTATTTGTAAATTTGTCAGCAAACTTCATTTTGGAAAAATTCCGAACAAAAGCTAATTCTCCAGAAAGACGTCAGTGAGCATGAGACCCAGAACAAAAGAAAAATTCTTTATTTATACTCTTTTCAATTTCATTTTTAATTAAACTACTTATTAGTAGCCTATTGTTTCAAAATTTTCCCCATTATCTATTTTTCTATCAATTAAAATGTTTTATAAATTAATTGCATTCTTTAATGGATTCTGTTTAATTATAAAAATTTATCTGATCTATGTCTGCCATATTTTAAAAAATAATTACAAATAAAAATTTAAATTTTGTAAATTTTATTTCATTGATTTCTTTTTTAAACACTTTCCCTCATTAACTTATGTAATTATTTGTGCAGATGATAATTTATTTTAAGAAAAGAACATACATTCACTGTGGTTGGACTTAGGGTTTTAGCTAGTCCACAGTGAATGGTGAAGCCAGTATATATATATATATATTGAACCGGATTTATTTCCGATTCAGTGGTTTTATTACTAAAATTAAAAAAAGGGAAAAACAACTTAATTTTCATTAAATGTCTAATGCTAAATTATTTTTATTATTATTTAAAACATATACTCGGTTATATTTAAATAGAGCATTTTAATTTTTGTTTACAGAATTGATTTATTTTAAAATAGTTTACTTTCACTGCTTATTTTAATTAATTTGATTAAAAACAGGCAAGCTTGCTAATTATATATTCCTGTTGCTTTTATTTTAATCATTTTTAAAGTTAATTCTAAAAAGCAGAGATTTACTTGTGTTGTTGTTTTTGTTTCAATAATCCCTGGTTGGAATTCTTAAATTAGATTGAGTGGGAAATTAATATTTGCCCTGTCTGAGATATAGAATTAGAGACTAATGAAAGTTTTTCGCAGGAAATGTAGCAAGGCAAGGATAGCTGCCAATTTTTAAAGAGGAGAGAGATTCAGTATTAGTAGGAGACACTTGGATTATCACCTGCTGAGAGTTATACGATTTTGGGTAGCAGTTCGGACATTTAATTCCTGCTAAAAACATAAACAATTATTGACAAACTTCATTACTGTGTAAGATGTTAAAATCTACCGCTATGAGTTTTGCCATCATCAGAATGTCTTGCTAACTTAAACAAAAGATGGACCCCCATCTGCCAGCTCTCCTTCAGTCATGCCATGAGCCTCTAAAATAAACACTGCCCCTACCTTGCCACTGTCAAAGGACCTGAAAATGGACTAAAGATAAACGGGCGCACTCTATGCGAACTATGCTTTACTGTAAGATGAAACTTTTTTTTATTCTTTCCAGGGTAAATATCTTTTCATTAAATCTCTGCTCAGTCTAATTATAAATCTTTTTCATAAATTAATATTTAACTTCATATTGATTAGCTATATTTATTCTCTTTTATTGTACATTGCCGTGTGTCTTGGAATATTAGTTTTAAGATTCCAAGTTTGCTCTCAGTTATTGTTTATTGGAGGGTGACATGTGAGTTTTTCTATTTTTATACCTAACTTTTACTAAATGCTTTGGCAGTCATGTATATTTTGAATGCTTACCTGTAATTATTTTAGTAACCTGAATTAATTTTAAATACTGTGTTTGCACTTTTGCAAACCACCAAATCTTTTGGCTGGTGACTTTATTTTCATAGTCTTTGTTTCTTATAGCTCTGAAAGCGGAAACTTTAATTGTTTTTGCTTTGTAATTTTTTTAAGCCACCAGCAGGAAGACAATATTTATCCCTTTTGTAAATTACAGGTGAGAGAGACTTTTGCTGCCAAAGTATTTATAGCTTTCCTATTTTCGTACTCATATGCACTCTCCGATAGATTTATTTGGTATTTACTTGTATAACTTAAAATTTATCAGAGCGTGTACTCAGAATTTGTATCATAAATTTATTTTTTAATAATAATTATTGGTAATTCATTTTCTTTAAATGATGGGGCAGATGTAACTGATTTTCTAATGATTTACTTGTCTCATATTGAGACCTTTGATTCTTAGATTAGTTTTCACTAATCGTTTGGTTGGGGATTCGCCAGTCTTAATTGTTTGTTTTCTTTTCATTTTCAATCATATTTTGCAGTTGTTCTTGAGGCAAATCAATCACCTTTATTTTAAATGTAATAATAGGTGCAGCTTCTACTGACAGATGATATTTGTGGGCTGACACATTTTGCGGACCTCGGAAAGCTTGCCGGTGCTGGTTTCATTGATTTGTTTTGGGAATGTATTGTTTAAGTATCTGAAAGTGAAAACCAATGTTTTGATGAATCTTCTGCTGAATGAAATTGCTTCCTCCCTGTAGAGTTTGTTATTAGAGAGTCAGTAAGTCTGCCAGAGCAATGTGTTTAGTCTTTTTGGTACATGCCTGAGATAACCCTATTGATTTTCATGTTAAACTTTTTCTTACAAGTTATTTTGCTCTTAAATAAAAGTTTAAAATTTGTTTAGACTTAATTTGGCTGATGTTTGTCTTTGTGCTTTGCTTTCTCAATTGTCTAAACAATATTTAAGATATCTTGTTTCTCCCTGAGTTTATTCTGGCGCATTTCGGTTCGCATATCCTGTCCACCCTTAAAATAATTGTCTAGTTTCGATTTTTGGACTAGTGGCGCCCTCATGATCAGGATATGTGAATCAAAGATCATTTGTCTGTTACAATATATATGCATAGCTTCAATACTAACACTTACACAAAATTTGAAGGAAATCCATTTGATAGAAATATGATAAAAATTGGTTACAGGATTTTTCATGGGCAAAGTTACAAATACAGCTAATTTGTAAGTTAAATAAAACCATTTATAAAAAAATTAAAAATGAAATTGTATACATTTTAATTTTTTTTGTTTACAATGATATACTACAATTATATGCATGTGGGTTATAAATGCATATAGTGGAGAAGTAATGCTTGTTATATTTTATGCCAATCTTCTATTTTACTGAATTTGATTAGTATAGAATCCATATTACTTAATGAATGATACATATACAATATTTTTGAACATATGTAAATATAACACATATATATTTTACATGTATAGTTTGTGTGTATAAATTAACATTATAGTATAAATAAAATTAAAAAAAATAATAAAGTAGTTATTAATAATACATTGAAGAAACAAATTTACATATACATTTACTATATATGTGTTTGCTCATTCACATTAATTCAAAAAATAAAAAAATAATTAAAAACTTACTATCTTTATTTTTTAAAGTTGAATGAATAGCTAAGTTTCAAAGCTTCATCAAATTAAACATGATCTGGATAATATCCTTTTTCATCAATATCCTCACCCTCTAAGGAATTGTTAATAGCAGTTTCATTATAAAAAAAACAGTAGTCTTTGGTTTCAGAATTTAAACAGTCAATTCTATTTGTCACTAACCATTTCAGTTCAAACTATTCAAACTTTAAGTTTCTGCCATAATAGAAAGTCTGAATTACAATTTTTATTTTATCTTCCATTTTATCATTTAATAAAGATATTTTATGAATTTAATGAAATTTCATAAAACTTTTAGCTTTATGCTTAAAAAATGTTTTTTATGTGAATATTGTACTATTTCAAAGTGATGAATAAAATATATATGCTGTCAACTTAACTGAAAGAAATGCTTTAATAACTGTAATCACATCTAGGGTTCCAAGATGACAAAATGGCTGCAGCCATATCACATTATTTATTATATTTATAAATTTTAATGCATTTACTTTGTACTTAATTTTTGGATATTGTATAATTGAAGTAATGTATACTGATACTATATTTTAATATGGGTCACAGTTATATGTAATTTTAATGTGAATGTTATGGCTTGAAATCCAATATTATGAATATTAAGTAATATTAATAAAAATATTTGAAGAACTAATAGCAAGTAATTAATTTCCAACAATGAATTATAATAAAAATCCTAGTCTATCCAATTATAAAAATAAATATGTATTATTTTAAATTTTAATTCTTTGATTCTCAGCTACACAATATTATGGGATAGTTGATTATGCTGTTGTTGGCTATTTTTATTTTTTGTGGCTATTTATAGCACTATTTTGCAATTTATACATTCATTTGCTGGTACAAATTACAACTAAAGCAAATATTGATTTAGTAGTTCAAAAAACATGAAGACGTCAGTATTTCACAGAGAATATATAAATAAGGTCATATCATTTGTTTGGTAGATTCTATAAAACTAGTTATAAATTTTCCTTCTACTGTTGTTAGAAATGAGCAAAAAAATTATTATATTTTCTGAAATTTATTTAAATATTTATGATTTTTTTTTCTAAAGTACTTGTATAGCAAGTATTTAAAAATAAATATTTATATAACTATCCTTAAATTTTAAACAAATATATTTTATTTTTAAAAACAGAAGTTAAGAGATTTAAAGTAATGCTAAAAAAGAAATTACAATTAGCAAAACATTGTCAACAATTTGGAGAATAAAACTTAAGATATGCAAATCCAAAAATTAAATTTGCATTTTTTGAATAATACTGAGAAATGTTGCTAACATTTTTTTTTTACAGCTTTGAAATACATCTATATTTATATTCTAATATTTTAATTAAAAAAAATCAAAAGATGTCATGAAAATTGAATAATTAAGAATTTCTAAGTAACTGAAACTACCCGTTGATGCCTAGTCATTGGATATTTGGTGATTCTCGAACTTTGCAAGATTACTTCAAGAAAATATTACAATAGTCTAAACACTTGACTTTTTGGAAAGGTTATCATTATTTTAAATCATAATTGTTTAATAATTATTAAAAATCCAAAATATATTTTTACATATTTATATTTGAAAGAAATATTTATTTTTAAATATGAAAAAATATATTCTTCTGAAAATTGTTACAATAGAGATTACAGTCACTGGAAATACAACTTTCTAGAGATGATGTCACCCAACAGAATGTTATATAATTTAATGATATCATAAAAATTATGAAAAAAATTTAAACTTTTAAAGCATAAATTTATAGATTTAGTAGATATTAAAAATAATTCATTCAAATTTTTTAAAATAAATATCAAACAAAGATTTCATTTAGTTTGCAAATTGAATTGGCTTCACCTGCAATTTGATGATGTGACAGCGTTTTGGCTTGATTAAAATCTAATTTTAAAAATAATTTTGAAAATCAAATGTGATTTTTAAAATTTATATAATTTCTAAACAAAAATATCTAGTGAATGAGATCAAAGTTATTATATTCTAATAACTATTAATGCTTTAACATTAAAATGAAAGTTAAAAGCTTAAATCTAGTGAAAATAAAGAAATCTGTTAGAATGCAAGCAGAGTGCAGAAGAGTTAATAATTATAAATTCAATTTTAAATTTTAGAGTGGAATTTAATAGTTATATAATGATTTAACAATAATTTATTTGGGCTTTAGAAATAAAGTTCAATCAACAAAAGCTTTAGTTATTTATTTTATTGGCTTTAGTGTAATGGTGCAATAAGAAAAAAAATATTGTTCTCTTAAGTACTGTATTTCATTTTGTAAATATAATTTTTTAAGATGTTTTTCATTTAAAACTTATATCTTTAATAAATCAAATATGATGTATTGATTCACAATATAGAATAATGGTTTTAATAATAAAATAAAATACTGGCCTATAACCCAAACTGACACCATGTGATGATGCAAAAATATTGAGACATGGAAAGATTACTAATATTGGAATTGCTAAAATGTAATGAGATGCTAGTTATAAGGAGGTGAAAACATCTATAACAAAATATTTCTAATGATTATCAAACATAATGGGTGGTCAGAACACTATATTTCCAGTTATACTACTTGATGACGCATGGCAACATTGCATATATTGTACATTTATTTTATTTTTTAAAATGAAATTAGTTTGAATATTTACGTACAGAGGTCTTATTGGACTAGAAATGCTTGAAAACAGAAAGGGCACATATAATGAAGTTAGAGAAAAATAAATATGAAAAAAGTGATTATACAGAAAATAGATTATTGGTTTTTATACTGGGTTTGAATAAAAATAAGGGGGATTTAGATATAAAGGCTGTATAGTTGACAAAGATTATGTTGTGGAAATAGGATGGAGCAGAATATGGGAAAACTTAGACTGGGGAATGTAAAATTAAGTAGCTAACAAATTTTTCTTGGTATAATTGACGAGAGATTCTTGACTTCGTTTAAGAAAAAGCTACAGTACATCACAGCACATCGCATCATTTAGCTTGAAGTACAAATGATTAAAATAAACATTTTTTAAAGATATACTATGAGTTTATCTAATTAATTAAAAAGAAATATAATGTTTGAAAAAGTTGCAAAGGTAAAAAAAAAATAAAGAATGTCAAAAAAAAAAAAAAATGGATTCCGTCATCACTATAATGAATGTGCCAATAATAAATTTAATGAAAACCTAATCCAATCTGAAGAAATGTTAATATGAATCACATGAAGGTGACATTAACTTGAGACATTTAATAATATTATAATGTCACTATTTGTTACTTGAGCAGATTATCTTTTCCAGACCTTTTACCCAATTTGATCTTCTCCAATATTCATAGCTACTCTTTTCCTATTTGTCTTGTTTAAAATAATTTATTATTATTATTTAATTTTGAATTTCAGGAATTATCAATATGGTGTTCTTCTAAATTATGTTTCCGATAGATTCCCCCCCTCTAATTGCTCATGTTTCTTTTCAATAATAAAACAGTTTTAACGAGTGCTTTATCAAATCTACATTAAGCAGACATCAATTTGCCAACTATTTTCATTAAATGCAATTATAATATGTAGGCATATATGTTGACAATCGTTATTTTATTTTAATAATAACTTTTTTAAAAAAACTAGAAGAATTTGAAAAATAATTTAGTTTTTTTTGTTTGTTTAATTTTTTATTTGGAAATTTATTCAATTGTATTTAAGTTATTCTATTCGCTGAATGATGACGTCAAAGTCTTTAGAACTTTTATTTTAAAAATGTCGACTATTCGAGATCATGGCTTGTCTTTCAAATATATTTGGTAAGTTACTTAATAAAATAAGTCATTTTAAGATCGGGTTTATTGTGTGCGATTAATATTTAAAGATTATTGACGTTCGGCAAAATAACGTTTACCTTCAGCTGAATAGAGAGATGACCACAAAATAACTTCTCTATCCAGATGAAGACACTGTCTTATACTCTTTAAATATTTATTAGGTTACAGATGATCCCGGAAATTAAAATGAATTATATTAGATTTTCGCCGGTGAAAAAATGTACAAATATATTATTAATGATAGTAATTTTTCGGGCTTAACGATGTAATAAATTGGAAGATATTTTAGTTTTAATCATCTATTATAAAATTTATTATTTAGCACAACCCAAAACTGTTTGTATTTATGGTTTGGACTATTTTTGCCATCTCATATAAGTATTGAATGTCTTTAGAAAAATGTAATTTTATTTAAATATTCCAAATACATTCAACTGTTAGTATAGCACATCAAACATATTTGTATACACTACCCGGTTTGATGTGCTATTACTAACAGTTGAATGTATTTGGAATATATAAATAAAGTTAAAATTTTCAATACTCATATTAAATGATGGAAATAGTCTAAACAATAAATACAACTAAAACACCATCCTCACAAACGTTCAGGAAAACGCAAATTGTTTGAGTGTGACAATAGAAGTTAATTTTATATTAATTTGTTATTCTACTGTGCTTTTTTCTTTCTTCTTTTTTTAAGCTTTGAAAATTACTTTATTATGCTTTTTTTCTTTTTTTTATTATAAATATAACGTGTTTAAATACTACTAATAGAAAATTGAACATTTTTTACATTGTTAAAACAAAATAAAAATAAAAAAAAACAAATCGTAGAATATTACAAGTATTATATAAACTGTGTCAACTCCATCTACCACAATCAGCATCTAATTACTAAGAGATCAAATATGAACTGTTACACTTTTCTTAATTAAGATTATTTATCAACACTCTAATTTTCTTGCACTATCAGTATTATTTAGCATAGACACTGATTTCTTACGGTAGATAGCCATTCACAATAATTAAAAAAAGTTGTAGAGATCTTAATCAAAAGAGAAAAATTATATGAGAATTTATTAAAGTTTTAAATATTGTCATTGTCGTTATAATTGGATAGCGATTGCTTATATAATTCAGAGCATGAGATTTGTTAACTTTAAGAAGTCCAAACTAATTTGCATTTCTAAATAAATAAGCAAATGCTTATAGATGGATTTGATCAAATCATGAGATGTAAGTTATGACTTGTTTATTTTAGTGTGCGCTATTAAGCTCGATATGTTTATCATTGGTGATTTTAAATGCTGGGATTTTAAGCTTGTTGTGAGAATTAATTTATGTATTATTTCAAACTTAGCTTTTAAAACGTTTATCTTATATATTGTACCAGTCCACATTACCCACCAAAAACCTAAGCCATGGTTGGATTCAAACCCAGTTAAACCAAAGGATTAAACCCAAGACCAAACTGAATTCAAACCCAACTCATGAGCTCAGATCATATCAATAGATAACATGTAGATGGTACAAGACTGTGCACCAAGAAACTAGCTCAACGGATGATGATGATTTGAGACCCCTGATCTGAATCTACTAATGACTATGGATATTTATAAATCAATCAATATATGTATGTGGGTTGTCAATACAGACAGCGCGCATTAATACTTAAAATAATTAATAACTAATGAAGAGAGTCAAAACCAAAAGTTAAAACCAAATATATTGTATAAAGTATTTAATAATACGTAAATATTTTTTTTCAAACTATTTACAATTAACATTATATATATTACCTCTAGTCTTTAGAAATGGAAGTTACAATTTACAATAAGTAAGGGCAGTCGTGCTCATATGCCAATAATCAATACATAATTATGGGAGAAATATATATATGCCCCAACAAGTAACAAAGGTAAATAAAGGTATTTGGCTTGGAAAGAAATTATGATTCTAATTTTAAAAACGAAAGCTGTGAGATTCATTTTCACACATCTGTAAATCAACTCACAAAAAGCATGATAAGTATTTAGGGCATAACTTTAATATTTAACAAAGAACTTATTTAATTATAGATGAATATGAAGTTGTTTGAATTTAATAAAATCAATTCATTATGATTTATGAGCATGAGAGTGGGGCTTTATTGAAAATGAGAAGTAAACGGTACTGATGACTTATGAGCATTAAGAACAAATATGAAATATAATGGCTTGTCAGTGATTTAAGAAGTAGAAGGGCGGCTTGTATTTTACAAGTCTTTTCTGCCCTATAAAGAATTCGTGAAACACAGGAAAAGCCAGGCCGGGATGTAGCCATGAACCTTTGGTGCTCCAATATACTAATGAGCGAGAGAGGAAGTGATTTCTTCCTATTTAATTAAAATAACAATAAAATCACCAATGGCAAGCCTACGAAGCAGGATATGGCTTGTGTCAGCAACATTTGGAATGTGATGATTCAATGATCATCATATTTAATTTAATAAAATCCAAATTACTTAAGATATGCTCTATGTAATGACCTGATCTTGTCAGATTAAAATCAAACGTGCTTAAAAATAAATGTGCTTAACGCAATTATAAAATTATATTACTCATACCCTAAATATCATGCCCTCCCTGAATATTAATATAAAGTACAACATTTAAATTAGAATATATTCATTTCCCCTTTATCAACCTTTAGAAAAATACTTTAACATTATTAATATGAATAAATAAATTTGCAAACTCAAATAAAATAGCCGGGAGCATAGGTTAGAAAATGGGCTAATAGTCATTATCAGGCATTAGTAAAAAATAGCAAACATTTAATAAATCCTTCAACTCATTTAATTAATAGAACCGTATTAAATTAGTTCTAAACATGCAATAATTATTATAAAACTTAATACACCCAGATCTCGTTTTATGTGGATTATTTTAATGCTATTTTGAAGTTATGCGATTCATGTTTCTTCTTAATATCTTTCATATTTCACCATATTTGTTAGATATCAAGAAATTTAAATTATTAATAACTTATTTTGACTTAAAATACTTTTTTTAAAAAATATATAACCTTATATTAGCAGCTAACGTGAATATGGCCTGAAGTTGTATTTAGAACTTAGCTTCTATGTAAATAACCTATTTATACCAATGAGTAAATAATAATAATAGATTTATACTTACTTATAAAAATATTGCAATAAATATTCAAAAATTTAAATTTTTAAAACATATTTTGTTATATATATAATAGAAATAAATAATTGTTTAGATTTTTAAAATAAAAAACAAAGATTTTATAAACTGAAAATAATCTTTCTAATGATAATGTATCATCTTTTTGTTTTGATTGCATTTCATTTTTTAAATATAGAAACAGAAAACCATTAACATAGCACAAGACTGAAAATGGTGCTAGTTGTACATCACATCATGAATAAAAATAAAGTGGCTGACAGGTTTCTTTAGGCATAATTGCTCAGAGATTCTTGACTTCATTTAAAGAGAAGCCACAATACATCGCATCACATCGAATCTGATTTCTTACCAGTTTACAAACAAACACTAGCAGTAATGATTAAAATATATATGAAAAATGTAAAATTAAATACTGTAGTAATAAAAAAAGTAAAAAAAAGTTTGTCTTGTATTAATTTTTTTCAAATATTTGAAATTTTTTATTAGCCATACTTTATTTGCTTGTTTTTTAATTCAAAGTTTAAAGTAATTTTGTCTTGTTGCTTTGCTTTTATGTGAATTCTGAAAATTACAGCACCTATCCCCCATTTTTCAAGGTAAATTAAGTCTATTTTTCTAATTTTTTTTAATGTGGGTTTTCTGTGGAACCTATCTACCACATAAAATGAGACCCAGGTGTACTATATTATTTTCATAAGGTAAATGTAATGAAAGAAATTATTATCGAGTTGAAGTATTACTGACCTATAATCAAAAAGAAATGATATTAAGAATCATTCAATAAAAATATAATAAAGTTAGTTAAATGAACACACAAACAAAATATTAAATTTTAAAGACTAGAGATAAAAATAGAGAATTACTTATACAAATTAAGACATTATAAAATGAGAACAGCTTTTAATAATAGTTAATTTAAAAGGTAATTTAAATTAAAGTTCAGAAACTGGCCAGAAAGTTGCGGTTCAGAAAAAATAATATTACCAGTCCTTCCATGGTTCGTTCCTTAGTTTACATGACAGAGTCCAATTGGGTTGAGATGGCAACATAGGCATGCACTTTAACTTACATGAATAACATTTTTGGATTGATTTCTTTCAGGTTATGGCAGCTCACGATTGATGTGGACAAGTTTCAATTTTGCAGCTACATTTGAAGATAATCTGGGAACTTTGGGGCCCAGCAATAAGATTCCCAAAGTTAGCCATGAACCATGTTGAAAACACTATAAAAATTGATAATTTATATTGGCATAGCTTCAGATAACACTTCTTAAAAAATATGGCTTCTCTCCTCTTGAAACTTTTCTGGGCTATTTATACCTGTCCTCTGGTTTCCCACCCATTCTGACTCTTGATGCCTTCAGGCTAAAGCTTCTTACATTATCACAAGTTAAAAATTTTGTTAATTGATTTCAGATATATTCCTTCGATAAAACTTTCAAATCCATTAACTTTGAATTCATTTTCTAATTAGAAAATGAATTTAAAAATCTGAATACGATTTTAATTGAGAACCGTCCTTACATTTTAAATTATTATTTTCACTAATTAATACAAATTCCCCACTGTTTTTGGGAAATGACGATTTGAAAGCTTATTGAAAGAATGTAGCTTTTAATCACAGAAATTTGAACAAACTGGTAAAAGTAAAATTAAAACATTCAATGAAACTTTATAACGAATATATATATATATATTGAAGCACTCAAATCTGTTGCACACATTTGGCTTCACTTTCTAATAATGTTTGAAACCTCCAAACATGGGTTCAAACCTAATCATTTAATTATAGACCACTGGGGAGTGAAGGTATACCAATGCACGTGATTGTTTATGTATTTGTAAACTTTAAATTCATTTAAAATTAATATGCATAAAGAAAAAAAAAAATATTTTCATTACGGTAAACAATCATGCGTATGTGTGTGTAACAGATAAACTTTAATAATTTAAAGCGTTGCATAATGTATATTTTATTCATACATATTTTTAATAGAGAGAAAGTTCGAGAGTGTGACGTAAAATTAGTAAATAAAAGACTTACCGTCTTCCAAATTCTAAAAAAATCTGTTTTATTATAATATAGATTTATTTAAACGTCATGTTAGTTAACGTTGATTCCGCAGGTCTATTTTCAGCCTAAAGTAGATCAAAACCAACTCTCGAACTTAATCTCATTTGTAGTCCAAAATATGCTGTATCGTTGTAGTTATTAAAACATCCGGGAACTACCCATTGGCGGTGACAACGAGTATAAATACAACCACATTTTCTAACTAGAGGAGAGACATGTCATTTTTTTCTAACACGTTGCTAAAGGGAAGTCACGCCCCTCTGAACGGTAACATGACGAGCTAGTAAAACATAGATTTGCTTCCCCAGATCTCTCCAAAAATCTAACCGATGCCTAAATACTCGGAAGCCATCGTTCATAAATTACTGCCAAAATGAACTTTATATTGAATAAAGAATGGACTGAAACCTTAATTTCATCAATTTGTAGCTAAATTAACTCTTTTATCAAACATGGAACCAACACGTGCACACCCGGCTGGAAATTCATCGGAAAGAAAGGTAATTCCCTGCCGCAAAAAATGAACTTTCATCTTAATAACCTCTTCTATTGTAAAATATAAATGTAAACCTCCAATAATGTTATTTCCCATCAGCTAATGTATGTCTTTTAAGCATTTCTAGTTCTGAAATTTGTCCTAATGTAAAAATGTAATTGCTTATTTCTCTATCGGTAATGCTAAGCCGATTAACTGCCTAAACAATGACCTCTTTTCTTTTTTGATTTCTTTTTGTTTTATATTTAAACTGTAATTCTCACTTTATAAACTCGAATGCTAGGTTCTCACTCTCCTTGTATTTTTATTTTAATGCGGCAATGTTTATTTAATATTATGCAAATCATATCAAATTTTAGTATGCTAATAACTCGATCTGGCAAATCAATCCTATTTATTTTTGCTATTCTGCCATTGCGGAATATTTAATCGTAAACGTAAGCTTTCTTACATTATAAAATTCGCCCGATCGAGAGATATTCCTAAACTATGTTTTATTAATGAATATTATGCTTTTCACTGCTATTTAAAATAAATAATTTACTATTGCTCCATGCTATTGATTAACATGATGAAAATTGAGTATTACATAAATTTAATTCAGATCTTTATATCTAAATGATTCATTTTATAAGTAGCCCGCCATCTAACGATAATTTAAGTAACTTATTTCTCGGGCAGATTAATATGTGTTTAACAAAGAAATTTTAATGTTTTTAATATTTTATCCTTAAGATATTGAATAAATTCTTTAAGTAAGTTGTATGCCCCCATTTGGGACTGCTTTTAGATCATTATTTCATTACGTTAGACTTAATTAGTATTTTAAGGCTGTATAAATCAGGGCAAATCAAACCTGACAGCTTTCATAACGTGTCCCGGTGATAACGTTTCTAATTCAAAAATGGCTTTGTCATACTTTCTCTCGTTAATGGAATATATATATAGCACAATTCTCGACAGAGCGTGGAGGCCCCAGCTCTTACAGATTGTCTTAGGTTAGGTAAGCGCTGCTATGGGTTAACATTTGACGAGTCGGAACCATAGTATCTTACCAACCAATTCCCGATGCTATCCGTCACAAGTGCAGATAAGCTTATTTTTTTTCGCTCCCAAATTGATGAAGCTCCTCGTCCGCTCAGGCCTTATCATGCGGTTCACACATTATCGTTCCTATCCTTTCATATGGTTCAGATGTCTATAAGCCGTAATGATATAATTTCCCTAAGCCATCCCAAAATTCTCATTATAGTTTAAATTTAATTAACTTTATTATATATATTATCGCTTATTAGCGCTACCCATCCTTCGTTCAACCACTATTAATACATCATTAATTAACTATTGAGAAAATCTATAAATGTTGACTTGCACGACAATATCAAAATGATCATGCTTTTCCTATTTCTCTCCGCAGATAAAAAATAAATGAATCATCTCATAATGTTCCAAAATAATTGATCTATAATTAATGTACCTTCCATGAAATCCAAATGTAAGCAAAACTTGTTACATCATTTATTATTTAAAATATAATCGTTATAAAAGCTCACGTATAGTTATCAAATTATGTTATATTCATCTTAATTTAAATGTAATCATATGTTGAATAAAAACCCTCATACTGTTATTAAGTTTGGTCAGATTCTATGTAATTTAAAACCTTATAAACATTCATTCTAAAAGCTATTGTCATTGGTTAGTTTCCTTAATTTGGGAATATCATAGCGTGAGTAATAGCAACCCATTAAGTCACATTAGCATATTAAGCCGCATCTTTTCAAATAATTAATTTATCATTATGTATATTTAGTGGTGCATATCCATCAAACCTTATTATGTTATCCGGTTTGACATGGAATGCCCAAGTGACCATAAGTGAAACCTAAATCGAGTGTTCAATATATATAGTTTCTGATTCATTGTGAATCTCCATATCTGGTGATTCACATGATGAATCAATTATTATTAATATTACGTTTAATAAATTTACATTTAATAAGCTATTTTTTGGATATTTTTGTTGGTTTGTGTGTGCACATCTATCATTACTTTGCGTTATCAATTAGTTAAGCCGTAGGTCTCTTGTATCTTTGCTGAACCTTTCTGGGCTGGAGTAAATTGAAAGGTAGGCTGCTATCATCAGAAATGTTGTTTGTAATGTGATAGACTTGGGAAGTGGGCAATAGGGTGGAGTTCATGAGTATCCCTGACCTGTGTATCTTGTATATGATTGAACTCTAGGTACTTTTGCTTAGGTCCTAATTCTTGTTAGACGAACATACAAGTCTGACCGGTACAATATATATATATATTTAAATGTTTATAAATATATATGTACAATCCACGCAGTTACAATATATATGTTTTCATGAATAAATTTATCATGAAGTTATTAATAATATAAGTTAGTTTAAATATAAAATAATTGGTTTTAACAAATGTTTAAATAAATGAAATTAGTGTGTATTGAACGTATAAAGCCCCATTAAATTAGGAAATTAACTGTTAGTCATAGGGTTTGAAGTAGGCTAAAGGTGGGATCTCATGATGCTCAGATCAAACTTAGATCTGACTGCTTCAATATGTAAGTAAGAAAGATCTTTTTTTTAAAAAAAATGCAGTTTTTAAAAAGCAATATAACACTAAAAAAATAGTAAATATAAATTTTATATAGAAAATAAAAAAGAAAAATAGATAAAAAAATAGATGGCAAATAAGTTACAGTTTTAAAGATTATAACTAAATGTAAGTCAAAAGTATATATTGATAGAAGAAATAAATTTTAATTAAAAAATAAAGTTTAACCAAAATTAAATATAAAAATTAATATTTAAAATTACAAGTGTAAGAATTCCACAAACTTTTAAAGCCATTCACAAAAATCTTCCTATATGTAGCTGTGATGTAAAATGACTTTAAATGGCTACCATAGCATAAACGTTTTCCTCACATTTTTCTTCAAATATTGTGCACCCTACTTAATAAGGTAGCTATTTTCTGCTTTGTCAGATTTTTTTGCATCATTTCTCATTTAAGAATGGTTTATAATTATTTTCTGTTATTACAAATTGTAAAAAAAATATTTATGATTTAGTTTTAAGTTTATGCAAATTATCTTTAAAAAGTTTCAAATTCCATTTAGACCAATATATTTTTTTCAAATTAATGATCGAAGCCTATGCAGCTAATTCTCTAAATTTGATCGATAAAAAATATCCAACTATTTTTAGCTAGAAGTATAATAAAAATAGATAAATCTTTAACACAATTAATTGGGAGATATGATAATAAACATGTTCTCTTTATATTTTTTATTATATATTATAACACAACAAATATACAATCACTTTTTCTTTTAAAATATATATGTTCTCCAATAATATCAACAAATTAAAAAAAATCTTTTCTTTTCAAAAACTTTATTTTCTATATTAATACTGAACACATATATACATTTATATAATACCAACTCCAACGTTTCAACTGTTTTTATCTTCTTAGTCATTTTGAAGGATCTGCAACAACACAAAATACATATTTATAAATAAACCTCAATTTCATAAATACCTTCATCTTACATTAACATGAACAGTAACAAACATATTAATCTTACATAATTATATTTTACATAAATACCCTCATCTCATATCAACATAAACATTAACAAACATATCAATCTTACATAATTATATTTTACTTACATCTCTCTCCCACTATTATTTTTTATTACACTTCCTTTTTACTTTATTTAAGTACAAATCTTAAAATCATCCAGTTATTTAAAACTATCGCTAGGAATTTTCTCGATTTGAAAAAGTTGTTTTTCTAGTTTTTTTTGGCACTTCAATTCGATGTTATAGTTTTATGGTAAACATATATCATATCATAAAACTTTATAGCAGCTATTAAATGTGAATATTGACAAACTTAGATAGCATATAATTTTTAGAATAACAATATTTTAAATATTTTTACCTCTATATATATCTCCCTCTCTCTCTTCTCTCTCTCTCTCTCTCTCTCTCTCTCTCTCTCTATATATATATATATATATATATATATATATATATATATATATATATATAGAGAGAGAGAGAGAGAGAGAGAGAGAGAGAGAGAGGGATATATATATATATATATATAGAGAGAGAGAGAGAGGGAGGGAGGGAGGGAGGGAGAGAGAGAGAGAGAGAGAGAGAATGAGAGAGAGAGAGAGAGTACTAATCACTCAAAGAAAAAAAACAATTTGAAATTAAAAATTAATCCCAGTGAATTCTAACTCTGTAATGATAATAATCTTTCTTTTTATTGCTAAATATTTCAAAAAGTATTAATTCTAATTCAATCTTTTTTTTTCATTTTCTCATCAAATCTTCTCAAACTCTCCACTATTCCAAACCAATTTTATGTATGAAATAACACTAAATACAGAATATGCCTTTCACTGTTTGACATTTTTATACTAAATCTGTGAAAATAAAGTGTAAAGACAATTATGACCATACTTACCATAGAAATATGACTTTTCCCCATTAATAGTGTAAGCAACATACTGTAATTGCAGTCAATAATATTCAACCTATCAATCCACATTTTTACTGACACACTAGCTATCAGTTAGATACAAGGAGAGTAATTTCAAAACTTGTTTGTAACATTAAAAAAGTCAGAATTAGTCCTGTACTCAAACTACGATAATGAATATGTTATTAAACAGGCAAAACTCTCCAAATAGTATTTCCAATGGTGATCATGTGAAGATCATGAATATGACTGGTGAATGTAATAATCAAGAGTTCTTATAAAAAAGCTTTCACCCTAACAATCCATATAAAACCTTTTATCACATCTTTTTCTTTACTCTATTTTCAATAATGCCAAAATAAAGTATTTCATTACTAAGCATGTTTTCTTATAGTAATTTTACTGTAATTCTATTTATTACTTTTTTTCAGTTACATTATTTAAAAACAGTAACTAATTCATAACTTACAATAACCAACCATTCACATATTTGTTTTTTTTTTTGCCAACAGTACTAATAAAGTTTTGTATTTATTTTTAAACCAACTTTATAATATCAAAAAACTTGCTTTTTTGATCAAGGACATGCATACACACACACACATATATATATATTGTAACGGGTACATACGCCATTACATTATTTATTTTAAAAATTAGACATTGAAAAGTTTGCATATAAAAACTTCTTTTTTAAGAATTAAAAATTGAAAATTAAAAATCATGTAAACTCTAATATATAAAATCGCACAGATGAAAAATTATTAAAATAAATAATGTAAAGGCATATGTGCCCATTACATATGCTATGCCAGGCCCAGATGTCTTATAGTCCGCAATATGGGCAAAACGATGTTTCATTTTTTTATAACAACTGAAGGAATTGAAAGTGCGTCTTTCAATCCCTTCACCTCCAACTCTCCTACTTAACACATCTCTGTCTTCTCTTAATTCTCCTTCACTATAATAAACTTTCGGATCCAGTGGACATTACGTCATGACGATGATAATGATCTTTTCATTCTGGTCCATTTCCTGAGGGATTTCCCCTATTGGCTATTAGTTTCTATTGTTTTTTCTCTCCTATCTGACCTTTTCTTATATATTTTGAAATGCCCAAGGGCTAGTTCACTTGGACTAATTAAAATAATCATTTCCATTTTACAATAACATTAATTAATTTATTGTACAAACTTAGTTTTAAATTTAGTTTTAAAATACTTTTTTTCTTCTTAATAAAGTTTTCATTTAATAATTTTTCATCTGTGCGATTTTATATATTAGAGTTTAGATGATTTTTAATTTTCAATTTTTAATTCTTAAAAAAAAAGTTTTTATCTGTGAACTTTTATTTTTCATGTTTAATTAAAAAAAATAATAATGTAGCGTATGTGCCCGTTACAATATATATATATATCAACTTTCCTCAAATGAAATTTCCCAATTGAAGAAAGGTTTTAATTATGTGCTGGCTCCTAAACACATTCCAAGGAAAAAATATTATATGCAATATAGAGTCCTCTTTAAAAAAATATAGACTTACATATTGTTGATCTTATTACAATTGAGGTTTGTGACGTCTTAAAAAATATCAAACCAACAAACAGTATTTGGAAAATTTGTTGCACTTAATAATTTGAAAAAAGATGATTCTATTGTAATTATTCCTAAAGATAAAGGTAATTCGACCATTGTACTTAATCGTTTATATTATAATACTAAAATTTTAAATTTATTAACTGATGATGAAACTTACAAAAAGATTGTTAGAGATTCTCTGCCATCTCGAATTTATGAAAATTAAAACTTCTCTTTCTGCAAGAGAAGGATCTTCATTATAGCCTAAATTTTATAGTTTGCTTAGAATTCATACACCTAAAATACCATTGTGGCCTATTGTATATGCTATAGGTTTCTGCCACACATATTTTGGCTAGATATTTAGCCTGATACTTACAACCATATAACATTCCATCCAGAATTAAAAATTCAAGTCATTTTATTTCTATATAATTAAAAACTTAAAAGAAACGAAAACTGATTTATTGGTTAGTTTTTATGTTTTTTCTATGTTTATTAGTATTCTTGTTGAAGAAGTTTTATGCGAAAATTTTTATTTTATTTACCAATCCATTGGCTGGATTTTCCTAGAAACTATAAAGTAACATTGCAGATCTACTATTTCAATCCCCTAAGTTGACAGCACCAAGATGTAATGGTCTGGATTTTTTACTAGAAGAGAGATAATGCAGCCAACTGTGGTTGGATCTAGGGTCTTCTGGTAGTATGCTGTGAATGACATGATGAAGTAACTAATCAATTACCATATCAACTGCCAATGGGCTATCTCTTGATTTACTCATTAAATCTAGGTATAATTTAGGCTAGTTTATCCTTACCTCACCCTTCTTTCAGATAACATTATGCCTCAGTATTAGAGCTCAGGGAGAACATTGCCTTTGGCTCTCTTCAGGGGTGAATTTACTTTATGTAGCAACTCAGTTTTCATGACCAAAGATATATTTAACTCTATTTCAGTGTTATGTATTATAATAATCCATATGTTAATGCATCTATATATTTAATTCATTAAATTGATGAGTGAGTTTATGAATGAGTCTGATAAACCAGAGACCAGTTTGATTTAAAACACATTAATACATTTTATTAATAAGAGATAAAAATATATTTTCTATTCACATAACAAATGATGTGCTTATATGTGTCCCATATGCATCTCTATTATTTCAATACTTAAATTATTCATTATCAACCCATGTCTCTGATATATATTCATTAAGACACTCTCTATTTATAAAATCAATAAGATTAATTAAAATACATAAATAAAATAAATAAAAAATATTATTTCATCATAATGATCATGAAGCTAACTAACTATTTACAAGATTTTATTTCAATGTTTCCAGTAGCTCAATGATCTAATTTCTGTTGGAGAGATCTTCTTTGGAAACCCTCCCCCCTGTATACAAGATTCTAATGTGGATAGAAGAGAAACATCCATACCAGAATGTTAATCATTCATACTGAAATAAACAAGATGTAAAAATTGTTAGTTAAACATAAACAAATAAACATATAATATAAATTCTGTCCTGGTGATTGAAAATTAATATGGAAGAGCATCAAAAATTCTTACCTCATTCCATACTATAAGATGATGAATATGATGGAAAGTTAAGTCATTATGGAGGGAATCAACCTAAATTTTATTTACAAAGCAAAGAAAAATTTCTAGCTTAATAAACCTTCACTCCCGCATGATGTTGCTTCTTATGGAAGGAAATCTCCCAATTGTAATCATGCTGATATTTCCAAGTGTTGGAATATAAGAGCAGAATTCTACAAATGTATAAAGTAAAAAAAATATAACATGATAATTTTGATTTTGTTCAAATCTCCCTAATTAAAGTTTATATTTTTTAACATCAATGTCTTTATGGATACAGTCCATTCTCATGACTCCTTCATCATTCTCCAGAGTCTCTGGTAATGCTCAGACAAGGTTGTTTCCATTTCAGATGTCACTCTCCTTTTGAGATCCATTCAGACACTTCAGCTTAGGCATTTTTCTAGGCATTATTTATACAAATGAGTTGCAGCATCATGCTCTACAACAATTAAGACAGCACCCCAACCCCATGGCATGTTTTTTTAGCCAATACACATTGTTTGTTAATTTTAAAAAATTAAATTTTCTTCAGCTTAATATTGGTATTGAGTGAGTTTACATGAAGGAAAGTTTTATATCATGGCTTATCAATATGTTCTGGCTATATAATGTTCCTTTTTTCATTGCACAGTTTTTTGTCTTTTATTGTCACTATAGACTTAATTTAATTCTTTGATTACACTGCTAAAGTTTATTGATTTTTATCATTTCAAATGTTGATAACAATCTGTTTCAATTTTCAGCGCTAGAAAATCCTATTTAGTATAGATAATATCTTTGAACACATCATCCATTTTATTAATGTTTGAAATTAAGCTATTTACTGTCTGTTATTGTCATAACACTTGATAAAATGTGAAAGAGAATGAAAATGATTTGGATTTGATCTTATACTCAACCATGTTTCTGTTCATTAGCAAACTCACATTTTCAACTTTCTTTGGTATCACTGTAAATGTCAATTATTGGGTGAATTAATGGTTACTGTTGATGTTATGTAATAAAATTATATAATAATTTTTATGTAGTGAAATTTTATTCTCAATTTTCAAAACTTGGTTGCTTAGATACTGACTTGACCTCAGATCATCACCACATCAATTAAATTAGTCTGCTGACATGGCATATACATATCAACAAGAAAGTGATAATTGTTATACATATATATGACGTTTCTAAGATTAAGCTTTTATTTTTCATAAAAAGGAGCATTTATTTTATTTCAACATTATCAAACTTCAAGTGTCTGTGCATTTATATATGTCTGCACATAAATTTAAATATTAGGTATTTAGGTTATTATTTTAGGTTGTCTTTTTTATGAGTTTAAGGTACTACTGTGGACATATAAGAGTGGGTTGAAATGGACTGTAGTCTACACTTACAATGACTTTATCTTGTGTTTGGAAAGTGGGAGTATTCATTTACATAGTTAAATTTACAAAAGCGCATGTGCAGTAGCTTATTGGCTTATTAATATTACAGTTTATAAAAAAACATAGCGCTATATAAAATAAATGTCTTATTTAAATATATACATAAATAACGATAAAAGTTCAGATTTGAAGGTTATTGCTTCTTGAAAATTGCTATATTTTCATTTACTATTGCCAAATTTCCTCCACTCACAACGTTGACGGCATCCATTTCAGATAAATACCATAATGATTATTACTAATCATTTTCGAAACTAAAGATTCTCTCTAGCACAGATATAAATTTAAACCTCAGTTAAAGATTAATATATCTGATTTTTTTAAATTTTACATACATACAAAGTTATTAATCTTTTTCTTTCCCATGTGTAATATCTTATAGATATAATAAACACCTCCATACTTCCCCATTATTTTTAAATTTCACTTAAACAAAGTTATAATAAAAGACAAATGACCCCCAAGATGCATTTCATGCTGAATCAGCACTCATTATTTGGCCCAGGTCACTATGTCTCATATATATGTTTATTATATGAAAAGTATTTATCTAGAGCAAATTACTACATTTTTATTTATTATTGGAAAACTTCCTCCACTCACAAGTTTGACGCCGTCCATTTGAAAATCTATTACATGCAATCTGTTTCCCATTGTAAAAATTTCTGAACAACTTTCTTAATTAAACGTGTATCATTGTTATCATAATGAAAATATAAATTAATCTGACTCTGCATAACATATATCTGATCTCACATACATATTTTAAATATCATATATGTATTCAAAAAAATAAAACCAAAATAATTGCATATCATGATATATAAAGTCCGATTATCTTTCTGGTACGGAATTCAATTTTTTATGTAAAAAAATCTGAACCGAATGTTCATTCAGTATGAAATGCATCTTGGGTATCATTTGTTTTTTTATTTTCAGATGTTTTTTAAAACATTTATGAGTTTCAAAATGAGGAGGGAAAGTTTATATTATACGTGGAAAAAGTGAAATAAAATTGAATTATTAATTAATAAACAGATATATCATATTTTAAATGACATTTAAAATATGTATTTGAGCCAGATATAATTTTTAGCTTAATAAATGATTATTAATATTTATTCATATATTTGTCTAAAGTAGTTGTCAAAGTTGTGAGTGCAGAAAGTTTGACAATTGCAAATCAAGGTTATTTGATAATTATGATATCTAACTATATTTTCATTATTGCAGATTGCTGTTTATGTTATAAAAAAAAATCAAAACTCTCTAATTCTTCTAGCACTTCTAACTCTTTCATCAATACAACGATTACTAAACAGCCTTCATCTACTTTTTCTACCTTTGAACGATCAGGATATTCTTTATGTCAAGTTAGGCGAAGTTCCAGTGATACAACTCTATTTCTTCCACACCAAGGAGAATATAAGAATAAAAAAATCTCAATATGTTTTGATAAATATTTACGGCAGCTCACATCTAAATATGTCCGTGCAGTACACCAGAATGACTACTACCATGTTTTATCTTACGTTCTTCGACAAACTTTTAGTGCTCCAGGTAATATTCAGCTTTGTAGTGACCAACATTTAAAAGAAAATTTAAATTCTGTCAAAAGTCGAGTAGGCTTATCAGAATCAAAGAAATCTACTATTCAGGATTATTTTTCTACAAGCAAAAACTCTTTAAAAACCATATGCCATTTCCCATTCTATATCTTAGCAAAAAATTTCTTTCAAATTTGGAATTCAGATTATAAAAGAAAGACATATATTATTAAAAAACCTCATAGTATTCTTAATGAATCATCTACAGGTTTCTATGATACTTTTAATGAAAAGATGAAAAGGAATGATTTGGATTTTAAAGATTTCCCTACCATAAGAATAAACGAAACATTAAGTACAAATAACTCTTTAAATAATAACGTCTTGTCTTCTTATAGTAGTAGCTCTTCTAAAAGCAAAAAGATACATCTTAAAAAAGTTAGATTTAAAACAATACCTGAAGTTATAGTTTACTCTTCCGAAGCCATGACAAACCAAATTTATACTAAATGTTCTACTCCTGATAATT
This sequence comes from Epiperipatus broadwayi, assembly GCA_028023455.1. NCBI lineage: Eukaryota > Metazoa > Onychophora > Udeonychophora > Euonychophora > Peripatidae > Epiperipatus > Epiperipatus broadwayi. The sequence goes on along the minus strand of JAQFVV010000484.1, from coordinate 318,095 downwards.
TAGTTTACTCTATACCAAATTCAAAATCTAATGAATTTATTTCACCAGTTGTAAAAATCTCAAATTCATTAGTACAAGAAAATTCTCAATTCAACATCTGTTCATGTGATTTAAACTCACCAGAACTTGAAACTTTGGAGTATCAACTGGAAAATCAAACATTAGAATCCACTAATTTATCATCTGCACCATATCTTAAAGTAGAACCTCATATTTGTGCTAATTTCTTACTATCAGAAAATTGTAATTCTTCTCTTAGTACTCATGCTATTGATGTCTTACCTGAGTGTATTAAAGAACTTGCTACCAAGTATTTAAAACATCAATCTTTAGAACATTCTATCAAAAATACTTGTGCTAGAGATATATTAACAAACTCACCCACTATATCAACAAATATAGAAGTTGTATCGAGTTTGCATTCTCTGGAACAAAAGGAAATTCAGCTATTATCTGCAAATAGAGAAAGAGCGGATATGTTTGGTCTGAAACCAGATATTATGTTAAAATTTGTAGTAATGGTATGTTTAGGACCAATAAAAGTTATCTTTGCTACTGTGATGTTAGGTTTGGTAATAATAGAATATTCCAGAAGGCGCTGGCATAACTAATACACGGTAAAAATTATTACTTCAACTTACTTCAACAATAACAAAAAATGTATATTTTTAGAATTACAAGTGGATGAAGAAAATAAAAATTTTTAAAACTTGATGTCAGTTTTTTTGAAAAAGTTATATAATATTTAATAGAGTTTTTCAATATTTTTGCAATAATGCTATCTTCCAATTTGGTATTTTTTTGTGACATCTTACTTCTTTCTTATATTTTTAACTACATATAATTCGTTATTATAAATAATTTGCTGTATATATTAATTAAATTAAATTATAGTTTCTATAAAATGGAAATAAATATTTAAAGCCACTGATTTAAGATTACATGATTTAAACAGTATAAACTTAATTAAACCATTGCGAAATCTTTCTTTATCTTAATATTTTTTTAAATCTTTCTTTATCTTAGATGTCAAATTGTAAACATTGAGCAATAGTAAAACCCAACTCTTTGATCAGCTTTTTGATAAATGGCTTTCTTGGGGTAAAAAGTTCCTATGTTCTAGCGATCTCTTACTCTTGGTAATATCAATAATTCTGCGTATGTACACACACACACACACACATATATATATATATACTTAGCTTACTTAAGAATATCATATGAAAATATGATATATCCAGTGGAGGAGAGTTTATTAATTGTCATAATGTTTACAATAATTTTTTTTACATTATCCAATACACTAATATAAAATTATTTTTTTTCAACCATTTATGCAAAAAAGATTTTCAACTACTTTTGGTTTTGTTGCGTATAAATTTTCCTAATGTGAATATAAATATATATTTGTGGAGAAAAATATATTCGTAGTATTTTAAGTACAAAAGTGATCATAAATATTGAAGTGCAGTACATACTTCAATGTGCTGTTGCTGCATTTAACACATTAAAAAATGAGTTAGTTCACAGTAAAGGGAATTTTGCAACTAAATTAATTATATAGAAAGCTGTTAGTTATCCTAATTTGTTGTATGAAAAAGACATTTGGACCTCATATAGGTGTAACATAAAGATATTAGAAAGATTTAAAGATTTCATCGTAAAACTCTAAACATATAATGGCAATATCGAAAAACAAATCTTTTTTTTTTAATTTTCTGGATGTGATATCACAAAATCTATTATTTTAAAATTTATTTTCATAGGATTACACATATAAAACGAATAATCAGTACAAGATTACCTAAAATATATTTTATAGTGGACTTGGGCTTGGCATTTGTAAATAAATTGTTGTCTTAATAAAAATGATACCAGACATTCTAAAGATGTACAATGTAGACTGTTTTCATTAGAAAATATGGTTGAGAATAGAATACAATAAAGAGCTATAATTAGACAAAGTATTAAAGTCTTTTAGAAAAAAAAGTTTGCTGCAGAAGACGTTAAAATATGGCATTGCATAGTAGTAATAAACAGAATAATGGATCTATATGTTCTATAGGCGCAAAGCCGTTATATCTAACGGATTGGTTTGCACAGTTATAGTGAAACACATTTTTTGATTTCCTTTATTCTCTCTGAATTGTAATGTCCACGCAAGTTTGCAAGTGACTGCTGCTGTTGATGATTAATGTGGTGCATATTATTTAAAAGTGAATTGCTGTTTTTTTTATAAATTCACATGAAGCATGGATACATTAACCTTTGTTGGCGTTTATACTTTTTTTTTCTAGATTTTAATATTTTAGACAAATCTGATTTCGATATTCTTACCCTCATTTTAAAGCTAAATTTCTCTTTTGAGTTTATTTTGACTTTCAATACACTATATAGATAATTTATACTTGTTCATTTTTTTTGTTTTGTTTGTGATTTTATCAATATATCCATTATATCAGCACTGCATCACAATCATCCAATGGTACAAAATTTCAGATGTCAATATGGGAATTAATCATTCTAAGAGATTGTAATAAACTTATAAGAGACCTCACTGAAATGGATTAATGCAACAAGGAAGTTTTCTGGTACGATATTGAAAAGAAGGACCAGAAATGGAAGAAACTGGATTAATATTGGAGATATCTTCATTCTGCAATGGACCAATAGTAGTTGAAAATTGTGAAGATGATATATAGCTTATGTAATGAGTTTAGGTTGTTTGCAAATTGATGAAAGAATATGGTTTGAGATTTTGTACTGATGGTTTGTGATATGGTGAAGTTGAGCAAATGGAAGTATCAATAAAAATGAAAAAAAAATTAAAAACTTGAAAATTCTTTTTTGTTGGTTTATTTAAAATGTCGATCATAACATTAAATAACAATGTAAATGTAACTTTTTTTCTAATGTATATACCAATATATAGATATGGAGATCTTAATGTGTAGAGTTAGGCTCTACCCTTTATATTTGTTTAATTAGAAAGTTCTTTGTAATTAATAAAAACCAACTTCTTCAGACCAAGTGTTAAAATAAAACTGCCAGGCTTATTTGCATTCAAAAGGAGGATTTATTTAAATATACACACAAAACCTTTAAATATCTGATTTAAAGTCATTTCTATACAATAACATCTCACAGAGAAACTGTTAAAGAAGAAGGCGTTATTCCTTTGTATTACCAATTGTCAAGTGATGAGATGAAAGCAGTTTTCTTGTTTAATTGTCTAAAAAAAGTTCGATATCTATTCATTGACCAATTTGATTTTATGTAACTTAACATAATAAGAGTGATGTAATGTTAAAACTAAAGGGTTTGTAATGAAGCACAACATATCATTCATACAATTTCAAGGACAACTAAGGTATTCAATTAGTTTTAATTAATTGAATAGTAAATTGTGCTAGTTATGACATCAATATAAAAATAATGAAGCCTGATTAGAACATTTAAAAACTTTTAAGTTTATCTAGTTCAGAATAAACTCAGGTGAAAACATCGATAAGTAGATACTCCACTGCACACCGTAAATGTGAAATAATAGTCATAATGTTAATTTTAAAGTATTCCCTCAATAGAAAATTTTCACAAACATTTAAGCTGGTCATGTTTATTGATCGATATTCTAGATAAATATTTCTACATAACCATTGTAATTAGCTAGAATGACAGATAATGTTCTATCAAACATAACAACTCAGTATTTATTTAAACACTATAATAATGTTCATCTTTATATTAAATTACCACTAAATTAATACTCAAACATTAATGTAAAATTGAAAGTTGTATTGGTGTTTAGAGATTGAGTTGATGAATTTGATGGAATGTCAGTAGTTTCCAGACTGCAGATTATGTCAGATATAACTAAAACTTATATTTAAGGTATATCGTTTGGATTGGAATGTCATTAGTTTCCAGACTGCAGATTACGTCAGATATAACTAAAGCTTATATTTAAGGTATATCGTTTGGATTTTTCCCCATAAAACTACATCACTTGAAAGATTGTGAAATATTTCTATATAAGATGTAAATTAATATTAATTTTATTAACATATATATTCTTTTTCAATCTTTTTTATTTTATCATTGCAACATTAATCTATTATCAAGGTCACAATCATCCTTATTGAGAAAAATTACTTTTTTCCTTGTGCTTAGAGAATGATGGCTTATATAATATATAAAAGTTTATGATATACTAAATACAAAATTGGCAGAGTTATATTATTATAAAAAACATTTAAATTTTATTTAGTTAACTAAATGTATAAGTTACAAACTATAAAAAAATCTGCATAGTAATATTGTAAGGTACTTACATATTACTCCTTGCAACATAGAGAAGATGGTATATCTTTTCACAGCTGCGATAAATGTGTAACGTTGTGATCACATCAAATAAACCCTGCGATATCATCCAATCTTATTGTCCAGATTTTGAATAAACTCTGCAGAATGGGAAAAAACAGAGCCTAGTTTAGCATGCTACAGCAATAATAGCACAAAATTGGAGGCCCTAATAAAATCGTCGAAATTGACAAGAGCCTTTTCTCAGAAAGGAAAAATCAAACCTGTTCAATTTTTCCTGAACATTAGATATTTGCATTCTTGTTCAGAGAGACTTACAAGTGTTTTATCATGACAATTAATGATAAGGCAGTGACAACTCTCACGGAATCCATCAAATAAAATGTGGAAGAGGGATCCACTATTTATTCCACCTGTTAGAAGTCCTATAAAAGTAATAAATAATAAAATGCCAATTACGAACATTTTCATGTGAAACACAAATATAATTTCATGAATTCAGAAATTGGGGTTTATACATGAAACATTGAATGACTTTGGGGTTCAGTGAAATGGCATAATAAGCAACAGTGAGGAACATCACGGCACCATCTAGATTGATATTTGGCCGAATTTATGTGATGGAGATTCAGCAAAAATGAGAATTCAATCATTTGCATACTGAACAACATCAAAAAAATTTGAATGCCAGAGTAAACAAATAATAAAAGTCTTCTAATTTTTATTATTATTACTTTTGGTTTTTAAAAAAGACATTTAATTATTACCATTTTGGGGGAAGATCTCGTTCAGGCGATATACTACATAATTATGTATTAAGTAAGTGTGCATTTCAGAGGGAAAAGTTTTACTTTTAAGTCTCCATTTTGGGGGAAAATGTGATCTACTTAAAATAAAATAGAACAAACAAATTGTTTCATCACGACAATTCCTGTTATATATTACATGGTAAGTATCAAATGTGTATATATTTATATTTTTTTGTAATATTTAAAGGTTTTTTTATAATTTAGTGATTACTTTGTTTGTATTTAAAGTAACATTTTGGAATTGCTTAATGGCGTGCCATATTTTAGATTTTTAAAATCAAATCAATATTTTCAGTATTGTTAAAACTGTACTTTTTAAAATTAATTTTTGGATGAAATACATATTTTTAGTACTGTTACAAATTAATATTCTACTTTATATTCTTTGGGCGAAGCTTATATTTTTAGTATTGTTAAAAATGTACTTTTTTAAGATTCATTTTTGGGTGAAATTTATATTTTTAGTATTATTAGAAATTGAGAATATGTATTAGTTTTGCAACACGGATTATAACTGTTACGCATTTTCACATACAAATGTGAAAATGCATAGCAGGTTTAATAGGGGTTACAGGACTAAACATAAGTATCTATTGAAAAAATAAAGATTTAAATTAAAGTATATTTAGAACCCAAATGCAAATTAATGTCAGGTAAGTTGTTTATTTAGTTTTTAGAACAAAGATGTGTTTTTACTTTTATCAAAGATTAAATGGTTTGTTAAAGAATATTTGAAAAACAAGATAATAATGTTGAGGAAATTATGATTAAAAGTGGATTGCTATAATAAAAATACAGAAATTTAATGTTGCATGTCCTGCTAAGAAATTGATTTTATCTTTAAAAAATGTAGTCTTACTGGTCTAAAATTTACAGTGATATTTTTAATTACTTGATATTAATAAGAATTAATTTAACCATTTTGAAAACTGAAAAAATGATTTTTAAAAAAGATAAAAGAATAAAACTTTTTAATACCATGTACTAGATTAACTATAATCAAGAAGGGGATGAAACAGTTTTGTTTACATTTAGAAACATGTCTGTCTCACCAGAAGGAAGCTTGAACTTAACTAATTATTTGTAAAAAAAAACTCATCAACTTACAGAAGAAAAGCAAAACAATAATTATTGTTTACTAAATATATTGGTAATATTAGCATGTCCTAGTGGAAAAACTTTATACAAATATTTGAAAATCAAAATATTGGCTAAAGAATTGTCAATATGTATGATACATATAGCTGCTCTTATTAAAACCTGTATCCAAAGAAGAGGGAATTTAAATAAACCAGATGGATGATACAATTTTTTTTAAGAAAATGCATGGTGTTGGATTTGTTATAAATTCTAATTTAGTATATTCCATTGCTGACATTTCTCACTGTATCAATGAATGGTTAATGATGTTAAAACTCATTTTCCATAAGGATATGAAAGTTCATTTATAATAGTGTATATGCTCCAACTTTAGATTCAAGAATACAAAGAAGGAAAGCTTTTATGTATTCTTGGATAGCATTAATGCAGCAATATCATTAAAAGATCATTTTTTCTTCTTGGAGACTTTAGTATATAAATTGGTGCAAATATTAGACTTTGGGCAAAAAGTGTTGTGAATTCATATAGTTAATGATTATTAAACTTTTTACACAACATATGGATTGATTGTCATAAATTTTTTGTTTTTAAAGAAAAAAACTCTAAAAACATAGATGCGCACATGCTTAAAACAATGACAATAGATTATAATATAGTTAAGAGTTAGAATACAATAGGTCATGTTACATAAGCATTGGCAAGCACAGAATTTTGGATAGATTATAGAGCAGTATGCCCTCAAGATTAAAATTATGGCTGCATTAAAATAGATATATTTCAATCATATTCACAAGAAAATTGATGTTCATTTAGAAAAATCTATTATGCACATTAAACTTCAATGGCTATTAAACACTACATTTGTTTATTTGGACTTTCACATCCATCATGTAACTAGAGCATACAATTTTCTTAAGAATTGTATTATGGATGTAAATAAATCTATTTTTGAGTTCACTAAAAGAAGAATCATGATTGGTTTTCTGACAATGATCTTATTATTAGTGATTTATTAAAAGGAAATATGGCATATTCTGCTTAGTAGAATAGTAGATTAAATGTAGAACTTCATAATAAATAAAGATCAGAAGGCAGAAATTCAATGATTGACAAGAAAGCTTAAAAATTATTGATGAACTAAAACTGCTAAGAAGATACAGGTGTTCACTGATTACAGTCATTATAAATCTTTTTTAATACATTGAAAGTGACAACTGGATTTGAGAAATGGCATGATAATCATATTAAATTCAGCAATGACACTTTCACAAAAGGATCATGATATTTTGAACAGAGGAAATAATATTTTGATCATATTTTGAATAATAATAGAAGAATTGAGTAAGTGACTTTTAATGATATATCCATTTTATTTATTCACTTAAATTTGAACAAAGACATTCAGTTTAGTGAAATCAAAACAGATTTTTGTAACTTTTAAAATTAAAAAGGCTGCAAATCATGAATAAAATATCCCGAGAAGACTTAAAATATGGTGGTTATATATTATCTTTAAAAATATTGGATTTTGAGGAATATATGGACTCAAAAAGTGGTATAGGTTGTATTGCAGTAATTATCATTTAATATCATAATTATCTACTACAGTAAATATACTTTCAAGAATTTTGCTGAATAAGTTGATTCCAGTTATAGGTGAATAGTTACCAAAAACCAATATGCTTTTAGAGAATTAAAAAAACACTGAAAACATGGTTATATTGGCATGCAAATGCAAATAAGGATTAAGAATAAAAAAGTGTTTTATATATTGTTTTTATTGATATCACAGTATTTGATTCATTTAATGGGCTATATAGTTCTATGATATGTAATTAATTAAAATTTATTCATATTGTACAGCCTGTATATCATGGAATGAAAGTTTTATTATTACAGGTAAAAAATCTAAGAGTTTGAAATAAAAACTAGTGTTAAACAAGGATTTGTACTTGCACCAACATTGTTTTCAATTTTTATGACAGTGGTTTTTGGAATTATTTATATATAGTTTAATGAAGCAAAGATTAAGATATACTACAGGTTTGATGAAGAAAATTTTAATATAAATGGATTAAAAATGAAAACAAGCATAATTTCTTTGACTCTGGATTTATATTATTATATTGATCGTATTATTTTTGCCAGTTCAAAGACATTTTACAAAATATATATATATTTTTTTGATTTTTAAAATGCAATATATTAAGTCTCTGATCTATTAATTAATGTGGGGAAATTTCAAGTTATTTATTAGCCAGTGATATAAGTGGATCGCTATCAACTTCATAATGTAAACTAGTTTAAATATCTTGATAATTTTATAAATAGAAACGTGGGCTTAGATATTGAGGGACAATATGTACTCTAATTTGCTGCTGTTGCTTTTAACAAATTAAAAGATAAAATAATACACAACAATGAAATAACAACTGCAGCTAGGCTAGCTGTATATAGAGCTACGATTTTACTTAATTTATTGTAATACATTTAAAATCAGTCTTTCAAGCTACTGTGCATGCGCTTTTTTTACGAGTGTTAATAATAAATGAATACTTTCATTCCCAACACGAGATATAGTATTTATGAAAGAATAAAATGAATTCACGTATTCTTTCCAATCCAAATGCTTATATATGGGCAAATCTTAAGTACTGGAAATGAAAGCGTGAGGATAGACCACTCTTGTATAAAAGTTAATCTAGGACACCATATCAGAGTCATATAAAGACATTAAAATGTTTTATTTAAAGGTATAATATTTTAAAAAAGTACAATATCAAGATCATAAATCCAATTAATATGTTTAACTTACTGCAATGACTATTTCATTGGCTTGGACATGTGAAATTAATGAACAATGAAAGGATGCTTTATGATGAATTTGAGCATGGTTTTTTGAAGGAATCAAACCCCATGAGATTATAAGAATATCGCTAAGATATTTTATAGCGCGAAGACAACTGATTCCATTGGAAAGATATGCCAGAAAATATAAATATTGAAGAATTACAATCATACATTGTGTTGAAGTATTTCATAGAAAAAAGTATTTTGTTAAAAAAATTAAAAAATATCATTATAAAATACCAAGCAAACACAAAAGTGGACCATGTTTTATATATGATTATATTTATAGTTCAAAGATTTATGTGCATAATCACGGCAAAACTAATTTCTAGAGAAGTTTTTTCCTCTCTCTTTTTCTTGTTTTGGAGTTAGAATGACCATATTCATTTACAAGTTGCTGTTTATTATAATTAGTAGTAGGTTAACACATGCTAGTAAAAAAAAAGAAAAGGAATTTATTTATATAGCGCTATGTTAATAAATTGTAATTGTAAATTAGCGATCAGGCTAATGCACATGCGCTTGTGTTTGAGAATAGGTGTAATTCATTTAAATATGGTTTAAAATATGTAAAGCGCATGTGCATTAGCCTGATCGTTATAATGTATTAAGTTACTGTGCTGACACATAATTATTATTTTATTGATTTATAGAAATTAATTTTGAATGTTTATTTTTTGCAAATGTGTTTCAATTATTTGCCTAAAAATGCTTGACCATTAATTTGAGTTTAGAAAAGAAATGCAATTTATTGTTTTCTTGTTCACAATATTTGTCCTGTAATAAAATTTATTTAGAAATATTTTATTAAAGTTTTGTAAACAAATTCAATGCTTGGTTTATTACAATCAATTAATAGAAAATGTTGGTAGCACTTTAAAATGTGATCTCTGTTATTTTGGTTTCTAAGGGGAGCTCCAAACCATTGTTGATACAACCAAGTACAAACAAAAGTCAGATAATATCAACTACTATTGTTACAAAGTATTCAAATTACTTTGACCATTAGCTAAAACATCATAATTTCCATTAAAAATTAAAAAAATAAATACACAAATCTTGTAGAACTATGCTGAATCAAAGAAAATCAAATACTTCCAGAGAAATCAAAATATCAAACATATTGATTAGAAAGTAAAATAATTATGTAAAGAAAAGATCACATTACTGCCACAATAAAAAAATCAATTAACTCTAGTCATCAAAATATCAAACATATTAATGAAAAATGACCAAGATGAGGAAAAAGCAAAAATCACATGATTAAAAGTTCACATTATGTTTTTTGTCCTTTGGCTGCGTTCTTATATTTAGTAGAGTACCTAGTTACTGCTATATTTTAAAAAAAAAAATGCTATTTTACACACAATAGTTTGGAATCTTTTTATGTATATTTATTGTTTTTTGGGTTAATTATTATATAAGATTATTTTAGCTCAAGCACATTTCTTGTGTTATTTGGTTTCAGATGAAAAGGGATTGTGGTCATGTGATGAACCATTACCCATGATAATTTTCTAATTATTAATGTTTATCTTTTGATTTGTAGTGTTTTTTTATTTTTTTGATTGGAGTAGTTATGTGATCTTTTGGTCATGAAAATTTTGCTTTTTTCCTCATGCTTGACATTTTCTAATTATTAATATCTTTGATATATTGATTTCTAGAAGTATTTAATTTTTTTTGATTGTGGCATAACATGATCTTTTGGTCAAATGATGTTTGCTTTTTATCACCCTGACTATTTTCTAATTATTAATGTTTGATATTTTGATTTCTAGAGGTATTTGTCTTTATTTGACTGAGCAAAGGTCTACACATTTATTATTTTAATTTTTCATAGAAATTACAAATTTTTAGCCAATAAGCAAAATAATCTGGCATACTTTGTAACAATAGAAGTTGGTCTTATCTGGCTCCATTTATTGTTTGGTTGTGTCAGCAGTGGCTTAGAGACTTCCTTAAAAATCAAAATGGCAGAGATTGCATTCTAACATAGTATCAATATATATATAACTGAATATTTGTAAATACAGTAACTAAATAATTTAAAAATTTTATCCGCTTAGGAGCACTTTCGAATATCCCAGTAATCTGTGTCAACTAAAGCTTTGAAATGCTAACTTTCCCACAATTCCATGATCTTAACGTTTGCTGCTTGCCTGTTAATTAAGTCATGTTTATATTTGTATATTAGCATAGCCTTCTTTATTTTTCTTTTATTATTTTTTTCAATTTGCATATATATATAGTAAAATTGACATAGATTTTTAGAAGTACTTTTGACTATACATTTTGTAGTCTTTATCAACTATACAACATTGAATAATCAAAACGAGACAACCTTTAACAATACCCATAGTTCAATTCAGATTTCCCACAATTCTGTTATTTTAATATTTGATGATTGCCAATTCATTAACATTTGACAATTTCTTGAAATCAACATAGCCTCTTTTATTTTGTTTATTGTGGCAACGTTCAATTTGAATAATTTTTATATTTTTTTAATTTAAATCCATATTGACAAGATTTATTATGATCAAATATAACAGATGATGGTTTATTTACATCTATTCCTGATTATATATATATATAACATTTATCAAACTTTTATACGATTAATCAATAATCTTTCTATCTTGGAACCAATTTAAAATGTTCCAAATTCAAATTATGCATCCTGCCGGTAAGCAATACAAGATAATGTTAATTATTTTCTTTTTTGATATTTTATATGTATACTATTATGATAATATTTATTTAATGTATTTTTTTTTTTTTTACTGAAATGTAATAAATATTGAACATATACTTTAATATTTAACATTAGATCCAATTTATAATTATACAGAACTTTATTTCTAAATAAAAACGTTCTAAAAACAACCAGTTGATGTGCCATACTTATATTTCAATTAAAATTAATAGACCTCTAATATTTACAATTGCTGTAAATTTATAATTATGATTATATGTATATAATTTTAATGCGCAAATACGCGCACAACAACCGAGCTTCATCAGGATTAAATAACAATATATTATAAACTCAAAATAATTATAATATCTAAAGAATAATGCCCGAGCGCTTTCAAGAGAACTTAGCTCTCATAATCATGGGCAACAAAGAATAAGCATAGCGTGTTGGTATATGCTAAAATATGCTGATATATGTAAATTAGTTGAAAATAAATGCGTCAGCTCTAAATGATCCATTTCTTAGAGATTTTGTAACACGCATCTTTCCTATTCATAGCCTTATCATCAATAGCAATAAAACATGCTTCTTTAACTTTTCTCTTAATGTCATTTCTCTCCCTGCAAACTATTCTTGCATTTTTAGGTTCACATGCATGACCAGCTGATTTCTGATGTATTGCAAATATTGAGTTGCAATTTGGGTCTACTTGGGCCTTATTGTAAGAATATCTGTGCTGGGATAGTCTTGTAGAAAGAGTTGCTTTCGTTTCCCCATAGTATGATGCCATGCAGTTATTTTCTGGACATGAAATATTATATACGGCCTGAGAGGTGTTGTTGGGTGTTATAATGTCTTTGGTGTTATTAATAATTCTATTTGTATTAGGGGGTGTATGAAAGCTTAGTTGAAATTCTTTATTAAACACTGAGTAAAACTTTCTATGGGTAGTTGCAATATATGGTAACAAAATTCTATTTTTCTGCTGCTTAATAACATTGCTGTTTAATTTACTGTAAAATTGTCTAATCTTCCTATCAATTGTGTAATGCTTGAAGCCGAAATCTAATAAATCGTTTCTATATAAGATTAAGTTTGCTCTTTTGTCCGATTCAAATCTGCAAAGTTGCTCATTCCTATGCAAGAAAGACGCTAAACCAGCTAATTTATGAATAGAAGGCGTGTTTGAAGTAGGTTGAATATTGCCTCTTTTTTCTATTGGTTTTATAATCATTGTATAATTTAGTCTTTGATCTTCTCTTTGCACATACATATCCAAGTATTTAGTTTTCCCTTCACGATCTTCCATTTCTGTGTTTAGCTTCAGCTGCGTACTGTCTTGTATGTCCTGTTTAATTTTATCTATAATTTCTTCAGTAGCAGCGATGAAAAGGTCGTCAACGTATCTTGTGTATACAATTAACTTAAGTGTTTGTTCGTATTTAGGAATAATACTTTTTTCAAAATAATTAAGTACGATACTTGAGATGATACCGCTCATGGGTAATCCCATCGGCCATCCATCGTTCATTTGGTAAAATTGATTATTGAATGTTGCCAAACTAAATACTTGGATATGTATGTGCAAAGAGAAGATCAAAGACTAAATTATACAATGATTATAAAACCAATAGAAAAAAGAGGCAATATTCAACCTACTTCAAACACGCCTTCTATTCATAAATTAGCTGGTTTAGCGTCTTTCTTGCATAGGAATGAGCAACTTTGCAGATTTGAATCGGACAAAAGAGCAAACTTAATCTTATATAGAAACGATTTATTAGATTTCGGCTTCAAGCATTACACAATTGATAGGAAGATTAGACAATTTTACAGTAAATTAAACAGCAATGTTATTAAGCAGCAGAAAAATAGAATTTTGTTACCATATATTGCAACTACCCATAGAAAGTTTTACTCAGTGTTTAATAAAGAATTTCAACTAAGCTTTCATACACCCCCTAATACAAATAGAATTATTAATAACACCAAAGACATTATAACACCCAACAACACCTCTCAGGCCGTATATAATATTTCATGTCCAGAAAATAACTGCATGGCATCATACTATGGGGAAACGAAAGCAACTCTTTCTACAAGACTATCCCAGCACAGATATTCTTACAATAAGGCCCAAGTAGACCCAAATTGCAACTCAATATTTGCAATACATCAGAAATCAGCTGGTCATGCATGTGAACCTAAAAATGCAAGAATAGTTTGCAGGGAGAGAAATGACATTAAGAGAAAAGTTAAAGAAGCATGTTTTATTGCTATTGATGATAAGGCTATGAATAGGAAAGATGCGTGTTACAAAATCTCTAAGAAATGGATCATTTAGAGCTGACGCATTTATTTTCAACTAATTTACATATATCAGCATATTTTAGCATATACCAACACGCTATGCTTATTCTTTGTTGCCCATGATTATGAGAGCTAAGTTCTCTTGAAAGCGCTCGGGCATTATTCTTTAGATATTATAATTATTTTGAGTTTATAATATATTGTTATTTAATCCTGATGAAGCTCGGTTGTTGTGCGCGTATTTGCGCATTAAAATTATATACATGTATAGTAAGCACCTGAGTTTAATAATTTCTTTTTACAATTATGATTATAGTAAATCTAATCTAAATCAACAATATGGTTAATTTAACTTTTTAATAGTATATAATTAGTCTAAAATACATTTAATATATTCAGGTATATTAACATATTTTCCACATATTTGCAATTACTTTTAATAAGACCACACAAAGATTATTTTAGAATATCTTCTTATTATATAATAAAATAACTCAAATTATGGCTGAAATAAATAATTTTATAGTCCTTTCTTTACCCATTTTCGGTAAATTATCATCCCACACAAACAATCAATCTCCAAGAAAAATAATAATTTACCAGAGAGTGTTTAAATTTACATATATATTTTATTAATCAGACACTGGTTTTTATTTACAGAACTATATAGTCTAATTATCGACACAAATATCTACTTTTCTATACATTTAATAAAATAGTACATACATTACAAAATCTAATGTCTTCTAAACCACATTTACCACAAATTTTAAAGACTGACAGAATATAATTTTTCTAAAGTCCATCCTTAATTAATTCCCATTCTAATTCCAGAAGTAAACGAAAATTATAATAAAAAATTATAGATCAATATTGTGACAAAGCCAATCCAATAAATAACAAATAAGTTCTTGTGTATCCTAATCTGTCTTTAAACGTTTGATGATTAAAATGTTTTTTTTTTTTTTGAAAAATATAATATTCTAGTCCTCCTGTAGATCTCCAATATACTTTATTAATTGTATCCTTTCAATAACAGCGAACAAAAATAATTTATATAATGTGAATGGAAAATGTAAATTTTCTATCCTGCTCAATATGATTATAAATTATTTTCGGAAAGGTGTTACCCTTTATTCAACTTATTTATCACATCTAGTAAGGATATGTTCTTATAATAGCAGATTTGGCACCATTGCACCAGTAAGCTGCAAACATATTTATTGATTTTATAATCTAGCCCACTTATACTTCATACAACAGAGAAACGTCTTTTGGTCAATTCGCCCCCTGGTGAATTTTTCCGTAAGTATTATACCTTAAAATGCATGTAAAGTGGTATACTTTATTATAAATTTTTTTCTCTAAAAAAGCACGAAATTCAATATTCCTGCTCTAACAATAGACACAAATCCCACCCTGACATGATCAGCCATTATGTGTTGCCAAGGTTGTAAAATGTTCGCGTTTTATGACATTGAAATTTTCAATAACGCAAAAACATATTTATTTGAGAATTTATTAGATATTTTTTTAAAAATAATTTACACTATATTTATTAGATATCAACAAATAGAAATTATTAATAACTTATTTTGATTTGAAATACTTTATTTTCAAAAATATAATGTTATATTAGCAGGTAATATAAATATGGCCTGAAGCAAAATTGAAACTTGCTATGATGTAAACAATCTACTTATATTTATGAGGAAGAAAATAATCACAATTTGGAATAAATATTTCAAAAATTGGTGCTTGTATTATGGATAAAGATGCCGTTGGATGGCGCCGTTTTCACGCTAAAACTATAAAATATGAACATTCACGGGCGTTGATTTTAATAATTTTTCTGTGCTTTTTTGTAATGCGAAAATAAAAACAAAACAAAATTGTCTTTTTTAAATATTATTTTTTATTAACGTATACAATTTAAATGATAATAATACATGTAAAATAAAATCAACAAATTACAATTTGATTTTATATCGTATACTTTTTAAATTGTGTTACGGCTTTTTCTTTTTTTTTTATCAATTTTCTATCTGATATTTTTTTACTTGTGTTACGACTTTATTTGTTGTTGTTTAACTAAAAAATAATAATCGTAATAAAAGTAAAAGTTGTTACGGTTAGATTTAGGGTTAGTTTTAGGGTTAGTTTAGGGTTAGGTTTAGGGTTAGTTTTAGGGTTAGTGTTAATTTTAGGGCTACTGTTCTGTTTGTTTGTAATGCTAAAATAAAAAAATTCAAAATCGTAACCGTACTTGGACAGAAGAAAGAAACTCAAACTTTTTTAAACAACAACAAACACATACAAATGTCTTCTTTACTTATTAAACATGTTTATAATATTTGCTTTTTATTAAATTTACAAAAAAACCTGTATATTTGGACTTTTCTTACTGGATATTTTTTTTGTACCGCTCTTTTTTACTTCCAAAATATACAGATGGTAGAATCTTCTTTGTTTCATGGATGTCACTAACAGTACGTTACTTGACACATTACCTAATTGCAACTCAATAAAAACATAGATATTTAACATTTTTCCAAATAAAAGTTCAATACAGTTGTAAAAAGTCTTATAATTATTGTTTTAAAAAATCTGAACATTTCAATAGTTTAAAATAAAAAAAAATCCAATGAAAACAACATTTCAATACAATTCAAATACAAACTCTCTCATCAAGCCATAATTATTTTATAAATTGTGCAAATTTGGAAAATGTATTTGCTGCTATGCGACATACATGTTATACTGTGACATAGCAGCCTGCATTCTGTAGCACAACAAAAAAGTTGTATTATAGAAAATGCGGGTTTGAATGTGTCGACTGCGGAAACAGCATTTTTATGTGTTTTGGTGTGAAAACCACGCCATAAAGCGGTGCCTTTAGCTAAAAGATGAGTATCAAAAAATTTAAACTTTTAAAACATTATTCATTAGACATTAGAGAAATAAATAATTGTTCATTCAAGTTTTTAAAAATATTCAGAAACAAAGAAGATTTTGTTGATTTTATAAACTGAAAATAATCTTTCTAGAAACAATGACATATAACATTTTTGTTTTGATTACGGTCTCATTTTTTAAATATTTACAGAAACAAAATGTGAACATTTAAAATTTATTTCAGTAGTAAACAATAGTAGCTATCAAAAGAAATTTGTTATTTTCTGATAAGTAATAATCATTTTATCATATATTTTACTTGACATAAATTGAAAATAATTTTTCTAGAAATGATGAATGAATCACATTCTCACCTGATAATCATCAAAGGTAAAATCGGTATAGGATTTTCTTTTACCACTCACTGATAAATAAGTCAAATTTTTAACTTAAAATTATTAAATAAAAGTCTTAATATGTTGAATTCAAAATGTTAAGATATTATGAATGAGATGAATTAAGTGCCCTATATGAATTGTAAACCATGAATGATACTACATGGCTCATTGTCTGTTCCAAGCCTCAACATCAATAATAATATAACAGATTTAAATATTACTTATATTAAACAGATTTTATGTGCATTTTAAAATTGAAATGCAAATTTATTAGCTGTGATGATCTTTATGAATAACAAACACATATAATTATATTTTGTATGGGAAAAATTATAATCAATTTTTTTTTACAAACCTTATATATATATATATATATTCAAAATTTTATTATCTCAGTGCATCTTTTATTTTAGCTTAATTTTATTACAACCATTCATCAGCCTTGAATTCAGACCAAGCTTTCTCACCCTAGATGCATTTTGAAATACCCAGTTCATTTTTTCTTTCAAGTATTGTTATTTTAGCTTTATTTACACTATTTTTGAATATACTTTTAATTTCATATTCAAATTTGTGTATTGTTCATATGTGTAACAAAGTGATTTTTTTCATCTTTATAGCCTAGAACTGAGTGCACTTTTGGAGAAAGAAAGTGACCATTTTATAGGCATATCAACAAATATAAACAAATTTGAACTACAAATACAAATGAAGTAAAAATCAATATTTAACTATATATATATATTTGAAACTTCTATTCCATCATAATTTTCTGAACGTGTGACAAAAGATGTGACAAAAGACGTGTAAAAGATATATATTCTAACCTCTCAATCTAACATTGTTTAGAAGAGACTCGGTAAGTAAGAAGTTCACTGTGCTAAAATGAAAATCGAGGCGACAGAAACTGAAAAACCACTTCCAGTTGCGTTTGTGTGTACTGAAAACACATTCGCATAAGGGTGAGCTTTTATAGGATTATAACCCACACGAATGTACTCACTCCAGATTTTCCCCCCAAAATAAATAATCAATGTAAATATATAATTACTCAAAGATTTAAATATTGACTACTAAACTTTTAAAATATAATTTATATTTTTTTATAATCTTTCAACAATCATTGGTTTATTACTAAATGATTTCATACTTATATAATTTTGTTTTATTTATTCATTAACTACATATTCTCAGGGTTTCCATTAATAGATCTTCATTAAGACTTATCGTAATAATTATTATGGAGCTTTTCTTTAATAAACATTTACTACTATCAAGATGAATATCTGTGCCAGGCGCATTCTACTTTTAACTTATTGGATTCAAATAGCAAATATGATAATAATAAAAGTAACCTTAAACGAAACAGCAGTGTAATATTCTGAACTGAACTGAAATGGTATCAAAATGATGATTAAAGAATAGCACATATTTTAACAAAAATAACAAAATTGTTTATTTCATATAAATAACAAAATAATAATAATATAATAATAATAAATACAAATCAGTAATATATGACAGCAAATATTAAAAATAAATATTTATAATGTGAACTATCTCCTTATGACAACAAATATTAAAGATAAATGTTTTCGGATCTTAAGGTGTATTGATTATATTTACATTTGATGTATAAACTCACAGTATGCTTGACAATACAATATGCATGTTTTAAGAGATGAATCGAAATATTTTTTTCCATATGTCATAGCATCGGTTAGGAGGTGAACCCATAACAACCGTCTGCAACCAACAGCTTGCTTGCAAGGCTGCTGCACTGACCTCTCGGCAAACAACGCTTGACATGAATCGAAATATTTCATCCCACTTTTATTTTGAACATATAATCAAATTAAGTATCTCAAAACTATAAATTTAATTGTTACAACTTTGTCACTTTCTTTATCCATTGGAGTTTGAATTCAAATTTTATTATTGTAAGGTTTATTTTACAAACACTTATGCAATAGAGTATTTTGATCCTTCTCCGCCAAGCTAGAGGAACTGTCATATAAATTAGATTACAACAGCAAATCTCAACTCGCAATTTTGAATTAATTATAGCATATATTTTAACACCTAATGTTTGGTGAACCAAATATAAATAACCTTTATCTTGAAAATGTGTCACTTCAAGATAGATTTAATCAAATATGAATCTAGAAAGGAACTTTAAAAGAAAAATCACAAATAATGAAATATAACTTATTATTTATAATTTAAATAAATTGAAATAATGATGGTTAAAAAAATGCAATCGCTCTCCACTAACATCTGTAATTCATTCTCACTTATCTATCACACTATACCCTTAAATATTGAATATAAAATATAAAACCTGGATTTCCAACAGAATTTTATGATTAAATTTGGTATATTTATTATTTTAATATTTTATTAATCTATTCATTAAAACATAACTAATTAATACATCATTCATATAAAATTTATATAGTAATCCAATATCGAACTTTCGCAAATTTGTCAATGACAGGACTCGCAAACAATAATACATTTAACGATTTGTATCATTATTATTCAAGTTTACTGAAGATTAAAATTATCCCAGTCAAATTAATCCATTTTAGAAAATATTTACCTCACATTTTAAATGTATATTTTGAATTCTTTTAATCTCTTTAATTCTTCTGATAATCCCACGTATAAACACATTAAATCTCTAAGTAACTCTTTGAGCAAAAAAAAACTACTCCGGTCATTCTAACGCTATCTTGCTTAAGATATTTGAAAAAAAACAAAAAAAAAAAAAAACAGATATTACTTCAATCGTTTCGCTTCAATAATAATATATTATTTATTTCTTTATATATGAGGAAACCTTCAATATCTTTCGGTAAAAGATTCCTTTACTGGATAAGACTCTGGGACAATCACTCAACTTTTTTTGGAACACATATTGAAAGCACATTTAGCTGTTTAATCCTTTAAATAAATTTTAGTCGGATATTCTAGAATTTCAATATAGCAAATTTCAAATTTTCTTAACTGAAAAAGTTTTTAAAAAATGCGTTGTTTTTCCTTTTATATTTAGTTTAAATTATATTCATCACGACTATTGAAATGAAGTAGAGACCTGACCCCGTCTAGAGCAGACTCCTAGATGTTTTTTACTAGTCATCATCGAGTAGGTAGATATAAAAATGGCGATTTTGGAAAAAAAACACGATTGATCTTGCACTACACCGAAAATTTTATAGATTGATCTCTCATTTTAATTTACTGGTATTTATAGGGTTTCTCTTATGATGTTAAAATTTTCCACAATGCATCTCTCCTCATAGTTGATTTTCCGGGCATCTTCATAGTACTGTAAAAAGATTCTATAGTTTTTTTTCTCAATGGGCCGGAAAGTGTATTCATTTTGAAATATAAAACAATAAAATAATAAAAATAAAAAATATGTTTAACATCAATTTTTTTCTAAATGAATGAAAATGCATTTATTCATTTATTAACAAACCTTATTTGAGCAATAAACATTTTCGACATATATGTGTTCAAGTGTATGAGATAGAGTGGAGAGTGGTGAGTCGTGTGAAAGTCTGTGCTCATATACCCTATATATTACATATATAGACACAGGTAAATAATAAGCCTGTGTTTCAGTTATTATTATAAATATTTATTAAATCTAAACATTTAATTATCTAAAATTTCAGTAATTGTTT
Source organism: Epiperipatus broadwayi (assembly GCA_028023455.1). Classification (NCBI taxonomy): domain Eukaryota; kingdom Metazoa; phylum Onychophora; class Udeonychophora; order Euonychophora; family Peripatidae; genus Epiperipatus; species Epiperipatus broadwayi. The sequence goes on along the minus strand of JAQFVV010000484.1, from coordinate 297,019 downwards.
TGTTAATTTTTCTAACACATTTTTTCTAATTTTGTGAACATTATTTACAGACGTGCCCACACATTTATACGTAAATGTAATAAAAAAAAATATATTTCTAATTATTAGCATTTCTCCTGATTTAATAGTCAATTTATTCATTTTGAATTTGTTGTAAATATTCCAATTTAGCACAGTTTGACTACTTGTGATCTCACTGTTTATTCACAAACATTATTTTAGACGTATCTGGATTTATAACTATCGCGGAAAACAATTCACCAATTGTTTATTAAATTGTTATAAAAATGCAATATTTAACATTTGAAAATATTCAAGAAAACTAATATTTGAAGTCTAAAAATAAAAATAAAAATTAAAAACTATTATTCCCTTACACATTGTCTTCATGGAAGTTTACCTTTGGTTTTTACATCTATATTACTTGATCTTCCTATCTATTGTGAAATATATAATCAAGAAATTTTTTGAATAATTCATATTTTGTAAACCATGATAGCATTGGTACCAAAATATAATGCTACAATATGTATATATTTTGCGGGTTCATCGGCTGCTAAAAAATTTAAATATTAAAATACCAGCATTACAGACAAGTTTTTGGTACTCCTATGGGCTCATCTATCTCAAGAGTAATAGCTGATTTATTCATGGAAAATATAGAAACGCGTACTTTAGAATCATCATCTTTAAAACCTCTCATTTGGCTCAGATACATAGATGACACTTTTGTCATACGGCAACATGGAAAAAATAAATTAGATGATTTTTTTTTACATTTACATAATATGCATCCCCATATTAAATTTACAATGGAGACAGAGTCTGATGGAAAACTCCCTTTTCTTGATGTTCTAGTAATCAGGGCACCAAATAGTTTATCTTTTTCGATTTACAAAAAGAATACACACACGGACAGATATTTACATTTCCACTCTCATCATCACCCAACTCAGATAGTTTCCGTAGCCAAAACTTTTTTAAATAGAGCAATTAATCTTTCAGATAAGTTTGCATCTGAAAGAAGAAATAAATCATATTAATAGTGTTTTATTAGCAAATAGTTATAATTATAAATTTATTAAAAAAACCTTATTTCAAGCTTAAAATGAAAATAGGAAACAAAAAGATGATAAATCAGCTATTAGGATTTGTGTTCCATACGTAAAAAGAACTACAGATAGTATTGGACATATATTAAAACGCTATATAATATAAATACAGTATTTTCTATTCATCAAAAGATCAGCAATATAATAACCAAGCCTAAGGATTCACTCTCTCTTGTATCTCATAGTGTTTATCAAATCTTATGTGAAAATTGTAAAGCTTCTTACATAGGTATGAATAATCGTCGCATCAGTGTTAGGAGAGATAAACATGCTAATGCAGTTAAACAACACTCATCATTATCAGCACTCTCACTCCATACTATAGCTTCAGATCATAAAATCGATTTTTCTAGTACCAGGATCATATCCAGATGTGATAATCTTTACCAGTGCAAAATTAGAGATGCCATTGAGATACTTAAAAGGCCAGATTGTATCAATAAGCAAGATGATACATGCAAACTTCCTCATATTTGGAATTTTTTTTAAAAACATACTTAACATTTTTGCTATTGGTGGAATTTTAACGTTTTTTTTTTAAATCAGTGATTTTATCGCCTCTACAAACTAGGCGCATTGCTCTCAGATCCAAGGCTCTTCACTGATGAAGGCCACAAGCCAGAAACTAGTCTGGGGATATTGGATGAGTAGGCACTAGATGGGGATTTTATGCACAAGCCTTCTGGCATCCATTGATTACTCTAGATTGCATTATGTGGCAATACATATAGTGAGTTTTGCTTGTTTTAAAGATGAAAGGTACTGATATCTATTTCTATGAAGTGTTAAAGTGATGGATTACCTTAAGTAAGTCTTATTATACATCAGTTTATTGGAAATTTGATGAGGAATTCAAATACCACATTAACAAAAATAAAGGTATCAAATTTATGCATTATAATTTAGAATTTATGAAATAATATGAAAATAAATTTTAGAAATATTAAAATTTTGTTCTTTTTTTTATTTCTTTGAATATCAATGTTATATATTTTTAGCTTCATTGCATTCTTTGGTGTTTTATGCTTCAAACAATATGTATTATTTCATTTTAAATTATTGTAAAATTTGTGATTTAACATAATTTTTTATATATCCAATATGCATGCTTCGATAATGAAAAGGATATTATATTAAAGATCATTGGACTAAAAATCTTCATGTAACTGTTTTTAAACTACTAAATGAAGTTTATCACATTTTTGAAGCAACTTTCACAAAAAAATTGGAAGACATTATAATAGATTATAAAATCAACTTCTTTCACTTAATTTCAGTTACACATGCAGACACACACACACACACACATATATATATATATATATTGTACTGGTCAAAACATGTTTATCCATCTAACATGAGGTGGAACTCACAAAATGTATTTCAAACCCAGCCAAGCTGAGATTTAGGTAAGGGATCAACATGAATTCGAACCCACTCCATAAGCCCCAGATCAAACACCTAATGGATACCATAACAATAATGGCACATGAGAATTTATTTTAAATCTGGCCCACTAGCAGAGCAGAGAAGACAATGAGACATCTATTAACTAAATTAAAATATGCTTATATGTAGTTGTACATGTGGAAGTGGAGTAAAATGAATGCAAACTACTCAATAAGTTAGACAATAACAGATAGTTTAATATAATGACAAATTATATACATTATGACTTAATTATATACATTAGTGTGTGCATGAATGAGCAAGCAGTAGATGATTACATAGTGTCATTCATGATATTATTTCTCATATGGTCTTTTATAAATTAAATAATATATTATAAATACACACACATCTTTTGTGGGTATGGTATTAAGATGCCTATCAATTATTAAAAAGAATTACATAATATTGCCATTAACACTTTGATTTATGGTTCTGAAACATGGTGACTAACATATTACTTAGGGGAGCATTCTGAAATTCATTACTGATATAATATAAGCTATTTTCACACCATTATGGTCGTGAAAATAAATAAAACATATCTGAAAACTTATTTGATTATATGATAAAATACTTAATGAAAATTCTTTTAATTAACGCTGGTAAGAAGAACGCTTTATTTTCCCCAAAGCAAATACTCTTAAATTGATAAATAAAAATTATGACAAGGATGGGATTGTACAATAAAACTAAAATAATATTAGTAATTAATCTAGCTAGTAATATTTGGAATTTATATATATTTTGAGCAGAGCACAATTTTAACATTATTACAGCACTAAAATTAGGTCATAAGCAAAAAAAATAATAATATGAATAAGAGGCGGTACCGACTTAGGCAGAGAACTCAAAGATAAGGTTGTGCTTCTGGATGAAAAATGAAATCTAACACCCCCTTTTCTAGGGCAGTGCTTAGAGAAAAGTGGATAGGCATGGCATGGCCCAGATATTTACTGGTATAACCGACACGATAGGCCTTTTTATACAGAGAAAGTGGATAGGCATAGCGTGTGCCAGATTTATGGGAATCACCACCAGAGGCCTTTTTATATGACATAAATGGTCCTGGGAGGGTCAACTATCCTTAGGACAAGGCTTGAAAAGAAATCTATAGGTTCAATCTTGTCACAACCCCAGATTAATCTTTTGAATGCATGACTCATCTAAAAACGAGAAGATTTGACATCACTCTAAATTGGCTACTTTTTATCCCACGTATACATATGATACGTCATTAGAAAGAAAATCAAAAGTTCTGTAAGATGGTGCCCTCTTCAGAATTAATTTACAAGTAAAAAATCAATAAAAATGACCATATATGTCAAACAAAACCAAAGCACCGCCTCCTCACCAACTTCTCTTGAATCTTATTGGCTGTCCCACTTCTGTCAGAAAGGGAAATGGCTGCCAAAAAGTAAAAAGTTACGTTCGTTTTGATTTTTATTACGAAAATGATAAACGAATGTTTACAACATTTTAAACAATATTTGAATTGGATTACAAATTATTATTGATAAAATAATACTAAAAATCAAATTATTTTAGAAAAATAGTTAAGATATTACCAAGAATTATTTATTTATTGCTACATATTGATCGTAACGTTAAAGTGAAAAAAAAAAGATTGCTGACGCAATCTTTTTTGGTTGGTTGAATAGTGGTTACTTTTATTTTACCGCAATTGAATATTTTTAAAATTATAAATCAAATTTTATTTTTGAAAAGATTTTCGTTTGCTTTCGTAATCTGACAATTCAGTAATATACTTTTTACAAACGAAACTAACGTATTTATATTATTAAAAGTGATCTATTTTAACAATAGATTTTGTTAAAGTTGTGAGTTGGCCAATTACAAGTTTTGATTTTTAACTCATTCGGCCAATTATATAATCATCGTTCAAAGGGTTAAAAGATTAGAAGCACGTGATATATATATATATATTCACAAAGATATGCCAAATGTCAGTAACGCAGTATGGATAGATGTCACTAACGACATGGAATAAGATTTATTGCTTTAAAAATAAATGACACTAGTTTGAATGCCATAATTTAGACAAATAATATGCTATCACACCGTAATATATAAACAAGATTTTACTTAATAACTAAAATAGTAAAATATACATTAAAATTTACCCCCTTTCCTGTTTGCTATTTAAAATAACTCAATCCCACCTTCACAGATTTTACAACAACTGAGTATATTTAAGCATATATTTTAAAAATATGAAAAAAAAAACTAGCAGTTATATATGTAGAAAACAATTAATAAGTTACTCTTTCAGAATTGACTAAATAATATTTTAAAATAAATAAAGTTTCAGAGCATTAATTAGCCTAAGTTCTGGATTCTCCCTTGGTAGAAAATCCAGAGTTAAACAAATAAATTTTTATACTAAAACATAAATAAAATGTAGACTCATAAAAACAATCTGGCAAGCATATTAATTATTAATGCAATAACCTTGATTCATAAAGGTTTACTTAAAAGAAAGAAAAGATTTTACAAAATTCAACTCATCAGATTGCTTGAGATTGGCATATTAATAACTAAAATAGACATAAAATCAAATAAGAAATAACTATAAATAAATGACTGCACTGAAGTTAAAGAAAGTTAGAGCATAAGAAAGAAAATTAAATATATAGAAATCATTTAAGAGCAAATTACATTTTATATATTAATTAAAAAGAGAGAAAATTGAATAATACATTAGAAATCTTGATAACAGGATTTGAGATTAGTTAGACTAGCTTTACTTGCAGCTTGAAAATTTACCTTGCACCATTTTAAGAGTTCATATTAAAAGTCCAGCTCTTGCATAGCAGTTCTTATGTGGCAGCATGCTTCCATTTAGCACTCCAGAGTTTTTCTTTAGGCTTTCCTTCATTTCAGGGCAACAGTTAGATGATACATTAGTGGAAAAAATGACCCACAAGGGCCAGAAAGGTGATTGGTGTCTACTATATCATTATCTTAAATTTCAAAGTCATGTGGAGTATTGAAAACACAGTTCTCTCAATAGTAGCTAATCTGTTGGTGATTTAAAATCTGGCCCATTTTATACTCCTGCCCAGGTATTTCTGGAATGCTTTTAATTACTTAGTTGTAGCTTAAAATCTAATCTCTGATCTTAAAAATTCTTACTTTTTCTCTATCAATTGTTTTTGAAGATGCAAATGTAATATAATGCCAAAAAATAAATTCAAATCTATTTCTAGATTAGAAATAGATTTGACAAAATGTTTATAACAAAAGAAAATCTTTAATCTTAAGCCCCATTTTATTTTAAGTAAAAACTTTAATTAAAAATTCCTTCCCCAGATTAAAACAATAGTGTTTCCAACCCTTTAATTATTTTTGGACAATTAAAGGTTGCATCTTCCATCTTGGATTTTATAAAATATAGAGTTTTATAGGAAAACAAGCAATTTAAAAAGAAAAAGTTTAAAATTTGTTGATTGTTATTGATATTGTAAATGTTGACTAATTTTTAATGATATATATATATATATATATATATTGATGATAATAATTGATTAAATAATATTTATTTTTATAAAGCACAAACAGTATTGAAATTAAATTGAGAGACTGCAAACCTCTCACGCTCATCACTATCTAACAGCCAATCAGATTGTAAATACAAGATATATAGAAAGACAAGTGAAGAATAGGGTGTATGTTTGTAATTTGAACTCAGTGAGTTAAGGGTGAAGATATTTAATATTCACGCTTTCAGATCTAAGTACTTTAGACTGGCTTGGATATATAGAAAGACAAGTAAAGAATAGGGTGGACCACCCTATTCGATCTGATTGGCTGTTAGATAGTGATGAGCGCGAGAGGTTTGCAATCTCTCAATTTAATAATTGATTAAATAAAATGGTTAATTTTTGATTCATTTATAATCCTTTTTCTTAATTTAAACTCCCCAGAAATTGAAAATTTCATTCTCTTGGTTGTTTTAAAGTTTGCAGATGAATCCTTACAAGATCTAGATGAGATATAACAATGGTATGTAAATTTAAGTGTATGCTGAACTAAGTCAGACATCAGTTATTTGGGTCATAGACAAAAGCACTGTGCTCAGAGTACCTGCACTTTCAAATTTCAAAAAAAAATAGATATTAGAATTTTTGAGATTTCAAAGATGTGAAAAATGTTTTAATTAAATTTATAGCGAGTATGTTATATATGTGTTTAATTTATGTCGAGTATATATCTTTATGTTTAATAAAATTATATAATTATTTGATAAAAAAAATTTTTTACAAATATTTTGGGTCTCCATTAATAATTTTTTCTAAGGTCTTGCAAAACCACTAGCCGATCCTGAGTTTATATTGAAGAAAAAGAAGTAGAAAAAGATTGCGATAAAAATGAAAAGTAGACAAAAAGGAAATATTTTTTTAAAAAAAAATAGAATACTTAAAGAAATGGAATTAAAAAATATAAATAGATATCGGAGTAATGATTGTGCAAAAATGGGTCAAAACCAAATATTTTTACAAAAATATTTATTTTGCATTTGAAATTTTACTACAATTTTATTTTTTCTTAATCTCTTTTAAGCCATTGTCTTCTGAGATTTTCTAAGTAAAAGTTTTGAGAAAAGAAATTATTAGTTCATTTTTTATTCTTCAGAAATAATGCAAATAATATTTGCTTTAATATAGACAAAAAATAATGAAATCAACTCTGTATATTTTTATCAACAATCATATTTAAAACAATCAAGAATTTATTTGACCAATGTAAAGATCAATTGGACCGTATGATGCCATTTGTAGACTGAGCATCTAAAAAAAGAAAAAAAAACAACAATTGTAATATATCACACACATATTCATGTACATATTTATAAGGTATTATTTGATTTCAACTGTGTATAAGTAACAATATTATTGGTCTGACATTTTAGCTGATTGCACCTGTAATTAATTGGATAAAGATTGTTATTTTACAAAATTATTGCAGATGTATTTAAAGCAACAATATATGGATTTAATTATAAATGGATGAGTTAATATAAAACATTATCCAAACTTATATACAATCTTCTATGCTAATAAATTATTTATCTTCTTACATAATAATGAAAAATTAACCAACTTGATATATTAAAACAGCGACAATAAAAAAACAGCAGTTTTTTTACAAATGAATCTATTTCAACACAGATGAAGAGAAATGGAATAGATTTTACTATTCAAATCTTGAACAAGAAATTATCTAAGTAAGTAATTTAATAATGCCTGTAGAAATATAATTTATTCTTGATATTTTACCACTTTAAAAATACGGGGAGTTTGGCAGTGCTTAAGCATCTATTGAAAAAAGTTCTTTTAAAATATATAAATTCTGCAGACTTTTTTATGTAGTACAGTGAGTGAATGAAAAATATTTTAAGCACTGTGATTGACTCAATTTATTTACATATAATTTTGGGCTGTTGTTTTTTAATTTTATCTATCTATCTATCTATCTATCTATCTATCTATCTATCTATCTATCTATCTATCTATCTATCTATCTATCTATCTATCTATCTATCTATCTATCTATCTATCTATCTATCTATCTATCTATCTATCTATCTATCTATCTATCTATCTATCTATCTATCTATCTATCTATCTATCTATCTATCTATCTATCTATCTATCTATCTATCTATCTATCTATCTATCTATCTATCTATCTATCTATCTATCTATCTATCTATCTATCTATCTATCTATCTACCTACCTACCTACCTACCTACCTACCTACCTACCTACCTACCTACCTACCTACCTACCTACCTACCTACCTACCTACCTACCTACCTACCTACCTACCTACCTACCTACCTACCTACCTACCTACCTACCTACCTACCTACCTACCTACCTACCTACCTACCTACCTACCTACCTACCTACCTACCTACCTACCTACCTACCTACCTACCTACCTACCTACCTACCTACCTACCTCTACCTACCTACCTACCTACCTACCTACCTACCTACCTACCTACCTACCTACCTACCTACCTCCTACCTACCTACCTACCTACCTACCTACCTACCTACCTACCTACTCCTACCCACCCACCACCCACCCACCTCCACCCACCCACCCACCCACCCACCTACCTCCTACCCCCCACCCACCCACCTACCCCCACCTACCCACCCACCTCCTACCCACCCACCACCTACCCCCTACCTCCTACCCACCCACCCACCCACCCCCCACCCACCCACCCACCTACCTACCTACCCCCTACCTCCTACCCACCCACCACCTACCTACCCACCACCCCTACCTCCCACCCCCACCTACCTACCTACCTACCTACCTACCTACCTACCTACCTACCTACCTACCTACCTACCTACCTACCTATCTATCTATCTATCTATCTATCTATCTATCTATCTATCTATCTATCTATCTATCTATCTATCTATCTATCTAATTACAGAATACTATCATATGTAAATAATGAATCAAATATTTGTAATAAAGTTGGCTAATCAAATCACATAAGCATATGAACTAATAAAATATATAATCATATATATATATATATATATATATCCCCCCCCCCCCCCCCCCCCCCCCCCCCCCTGCACATTTTCTTATTTCATCAATCCATTTCACATGTGGTCTCTTTTTGGGTCTTTTACCATCTCTTGAAATCCAGTTTAAGATTTCAATTGTCCATCTATTATCATCTCTTCTAGCAATATGTCCAGCCCAACTCCACTTCAGTCTTTTAAGTTTTAATTTTTTCAATGAGGTCAGTAACACCTGTTTGTTTTCTTACTCATATATTGTGTTTTCTATCTCTTCTTGGTATTCCCAACATGCACATCTCCATACTTTTTTGAGTGGTCTGAAGTTTCTGCATTGCTCTTCTGTTAAGTGTCCAAGTCTCAGATTTATAAAGCAAAAACTAATAAAAGACATGTTTGATAGCATTTTGTTTCAGATGATGCTGAATATGAGATACTGAAGTAGCTCCAATAACAGAGATGCTCCATGTTTCAAGGAACGATAAAGTAATTGCGAAATATTATACCTCAAAAATTTGAATAATAAGTGTACAATATATATCCTTGCAAACAATATCAAGCATTATTTAAAAAATATTAAATACTAATTGTCAATAAATGTGAAGTAGGATTAAAACTTAGATTCATTACAATCTTTATTTTTTTTTTGTTTCTAGAAAAATTGAAGGCTGAAACAAAAGATTGGGCAAAAGTGGGGATTTCTATAATTGAAAAAAAAAATATTTTTTTTAATCCACTTTTTGAACGCTTAAATTTAATACTTTTTGTATTCCTTTGTTAATTTAATGTTTTGACTGATTTTTAGCCTTCATCAGAACTCTGATGGAGATTGTATATCTTTTAAAAATTATAAATGAATAAAAATATAAAAAGTATTGTATTCAAATGCATAAGAAATGATTTCTTTAAAGAATTTCAGAATAAATAATACAATGGTTTTGCAGTTGATATGATATATTTTAAAAATTGTATAAAAGATTATTATTAAAAAAAATGTAAAGAGGTAAAAAAATAATTTTAATTCAGCAAAAAAAAAAATTAAATCATAATATTTTAATATTTGATAGAAGCATAAAACTGAAGGATAGAAAATGGAAGACATTTGTCTTGAAGAAATAGAAAAGTAAATATATTTATATACTTTTTTAAATGTAACTAAACAATTCTACAGATAGTTGGGGAAAACAGGTGAGGAAAAAAATAGAAAGGATTGATTAAAAATCTGATATGTTTTTTGTATAATAAATATGAGGGATGTAGAATAATTTGAAAAGGAATGATTCAATATACAATGCCTTTTGAAAATGAGATACTTTGTATTGCTTAGAGAATTCACACATTTTAAAATAGAATACAAAAATGTGATAAATATTTATTGAATAACTACATGAAGCCATTTAAAAAAAATGTATGAAATTATTTTTTAATGAGGGAGATTAAAAGCCATTTAAAAATCTTTTAAAAATTGAATGATTGACCGGATTGTGAGGGAAAAAACAACAAACATATTGGGCTTGAAAAGTTTTACAGTTTGCAAAATTAATAGATAAATAATTTATTTCTATTTCTATAAGAAAATGAATAAAATAATACTGCAGGTAAATAATTATACTTAAGTAGTCCTATTTAGGAATGTAATTTCTTACCAGGCAAGTTGAAAGAACCTAAATAAAATAGTCTAAAAATCCTTTCTAATAGTATCTGGTTAGCCTGGCGAATTGCAAATGGAAGAGATAGATAAAATTATAATTTCACTGGTAATGGTAAATAAGAAACAGTGACAGTAATAAAGATAAACATTTTTAATTTAATGTTTTTAAAATTTAGTTATATATAAAATGTTAACTTTATTAAATTAACTTTCTTCAAGACCTATGAAGAATAGGATTTATGGCTAAAAATTATATCAAGATTTAAGATTGATATAGGTGCTCTTAGTTAAACGTATATTCAAGAGATAGAAAGTTTAATATAACAAGCTTACGTTTATTTACAAAGACAGATCAACCATTGAAAGGAGCCTACAATATAATAAGTTTAGTATTTTTATTTTTAGAGTTCATTGATGTGTCTGTGAAAGGCTAATAGTATTAAAACATGTTTTGCACCATGTTATCCGTGCAGTTTATTAGTGTTTCAATGTCAGATGTCTTGCTATATAGTATTATTGCTTCAGTATTGTTAAAAATTATTTTTTCCCTATATATTTTAATAAATGTGTTCATATAAACACGAATTTTTGTTCAAAAGTTATTATACATAAATGTATGATTTGCAGTTAATAAATTTTTCATAACACATGAATTTTCTGTCATAAACACTTTGTTTAGAGAGAAAACATGTTATAAAGTATTACGAAGCATTCACATTCAAAACAAAGGGATTTTATAAATTATACATTGTTGGCAGGTGGTATAGAAAAAAGTTCATATCACATGAGTACTTATAAGAGTAGATAGATAGATAAATTGGAGATTAGCAAACTGCAGGATTAAATTAATTATTACATTAAAAATAGTTCATAATTACAATCGTATTTGAAAAAAAAAAGATATTTGTTCTTTAAACCTATTTACAATTCATGCTAATTTCAACAGCTATTAAGCTCTCAACTTACTAATTTCAATTTTTAAGATTATTATTTATTGAATTATAAATTTCTTTTAAGGAGTGTAACATAGATATAAGTAAATCTAATTTTTGAGTTCATTAAAAAGAAGAATCATAATGGTTTTTTTCTAACAATGATCTTATTATTATTGATGTGATTAAAAGAAAACATTTTTTTTTTACTTGTGAGAATAATAATTTGAATATGGAGATTTACAACCAACAAAAAAAATTAAAAAACTTAGGCAATTTAATTAATGGTTGACTTATTGAACTTCAAATGAGATAGACATTTACTAATTGTGATCTCTCTAAATCTCTTTTATAATAAAAGGTTTAACTTTCAGATGCAAAACTTTTCACTAATGACAACATACGCTAGAAACTAGTTTGGAGATACTGAATGAGTAGGCTCTGTATAGAGATTTAAATGCACAAACATTCTGACATCTATTAATTACTATAGCTTGAACTAGACAACACTATTGTATAAAGAGAGTTGCTATTATTTTTAAAAAAAGGGTAATCATGTGATGTTTTAAAAGTTTATATACATTAAACACCTTCTATATGATGAAATAAAAGAAAGTATTAATATCGTAGGTGGAAAATCTAAAACACTTGAAATGAAAACTAATATCAAACAAGAATGTATGTATACTTGCTTCAACTTTGTTTTCAATTTTAATGACAGTAATCTTTTGAAATTCTTGTAGGCAGCTTAATGAATCACATCAAAATGTAATATAGATTTGTTGATGACATTTTTAATTTAAATCAGATAAAAGTTAATTTTGCTGTCTTCTAATGTTTGTCCATTCAAAAAATGATCTAAAGAATGTACTTAATGTTTTGAATGCAATATATAAAATCTCATCTTTATCAGCTAGTAATGAAAGGAAAATTTTCAGAAACTTTTAACTAGGAGGGAATATCATCTTGAGAAGCCAATTAAACAATTTTGTTGCTTTTAAAATAGAAAACTGAACTTAGATATTGATGTGCAGAACAGTCTCCACTTTATTTCATGACAAAGATAAAACTAAATTAATTATATATACAGTTATACTCAATTTATTGTATGGAAATGAAACTTGAACTTTCTATCAAAAGCATTACAGAACCATTAATGTGTTTTTTTATTTCTCCATGAAAATTTAAAAATATGATGGTAAGATTACAAGACCAATAAATATACCAATATGTTCTTTAGTTTATTTTATGTCATAGGATAGAATCTACTATTACAAAATCACCTCTTATTTGTATTGGATTTATGAAATAAATAATCAAATACAAATTATTTCCTAAAAAGGAATTTTATAATGATTATGAGCGTGTGTGTCAGTGAGAGAGACAGATGCTCTTTATATTATAAAGATCATCTCAAAGGCAGTGTAAAAAGAAGAAAAATTGATTGCTTTTACTGGGAATATATAGTTAAATATGATAAAGAACTACAACTGAATACAGTGTTTAAGTAGTTGAAATTTCTTAGCAAAAATAGCTTGATATATAAAACGTTAAGAGAAAGCATCACAAAAATCAAATAATCAGAATAATGGTTCAAATGATCACCATTCCCTATGCTTACACAAGCTGTTAATAACAGTAAAAAACTCCCCATAATAATAATGCTATCCCGTGCAAGCCTTAGTAACTTGCTTTCATATATTGATTACTAAGGTTTGCACTGGGTGGCACTACTGTATAGAGAGTTTGCTACTGTTAATAACGGATCTGCATGTTTTATATGCAAATGTGTTTGTGATTTAATGATTTATTTATAAAATTATTGCATAACTCATTTTTAGTATATTATTAATTATAATTGTTGTTACTGTCTATTTGTTTTTGAAACTAGAATGAACTTATTTATTTGCAATCGGGTATGATGATGGTAAATTCTAAAGAGTGAGGGAAAAATAAGTTGATTAGAGGGGATAAAGAAATGTTATGGACAATGGATACTGATAAAAAGTTATTTGATATTGTCTAAGTATTAAAAATACATGAAATATATAAAGAAAATGGTAACACTAGAGGGAGATTATTAATATTTGGTGCAAATACAGAAGCTTTGAATACATGGGAATAAGACAAAAATGAATAAGGATTTGAAAAGTTAATGTAGGACAAGTGGAAATACAACTACAAGTTTTTAACATTTATTCTTGTGGAGTAGAATGTTGAAGGGAATTGATGAGATACAATGGGGGGAAAAATGGGAAAATAAAGAAATAAAAAGTAGAGATACTATGATTTTTTAAAATTTAAATCCTAATAATAAAAAACGGAAATAACAGATTTAAAAATAACATATTACATGTGGATTCTTAATGATACAGGTTGACAACTTTTACACATACACATAAAAACAAAATAAAAAAGCCTTAAGACAATAAAGCCAATTACTCAAGGAATAAATAGGTTTGTGAAAGTAGATGATAACAATCAACCCTTAAGCCATTTACAATCTCAACCTGTAGTCAAGGCAACTGCCTTAAACAATAAAGGTGGTACCACCTTTATCTATGGTCTGATATGTTTATATAGACATAAAAGATTGTAACTTGATCAAGGAGTATAAGATTAATAATGCAAAAAAGTTCAAACAAACTCTATTAATCAGATAAATATAACTTGCTCCAAAAGAATAAATCAGATAAAAGTTTCATAATAAAAGATAAAGTTAAAACGATAAAGAACATGTATAAAAAAATTCAAGAGTTTGAATATAATATATAAACAAGCACATTATTAAGATGCCATTTTATGATAACAGTAAAGAAATTAACCTGTTTTTTAGAATTTTTTTTTTAAGTGTCATAGCATCAGCTGGGATGTGAACCCGCAACCCAGGCAACTGCCTGCAAGTGCAAGGCAGTCACACTGACCTCTTGACCACCAATGCAAGACTGTTTTTATTGCAATGAAACATAACCTTTATAAATAGTTTATCTCGGAATACTTGTGCTGTATACTGTGACAGATATTAGACATTTACTACTACAATCAGATAAGATATTAATAACGAATTTAATCCCAATTTTTAAAAACATTGGCTATTTACAGAGTTTTGCCTGTTTAAAAACAGTTAAGAACAAGCATAAGAATATAGTGATCATGTGCTATTTACTATTATTACTAAATGACTAGCTCTTAATAATCTGATTGTCTAAATTTTTTAAATCACTGAATGAAAAAAAAAATATTATGAAAACAGCATGGAATTTAAACAAATTTGAAGTTTTAGAAACTACATGCATTACAATGTAATAAATAGAAGTATATGATAGCTAATTGTTTTGGTGACTTTATTGACTTAGAAATTTATGACTTAAAGAAGTCAGGTATCACTGATTTCACTGTACATCACGTGATATTTGTTTATATATGTATATAATTATTGTGTAATTAATAAAAATACTGCTTGTATAAAGGGAATCTAATGTCATACTTTATTTTTTATTGATAACACAGCATCACTTGATTTATTCAGCTTATTATAGTAACATATGAATTTTTTCTACAGTACAGACTTTTTCATACCTGCACTCCAATATGTAATATATAGAGGGTTTAAACTCAGACATTCACCAACACTATCTCATACTGCTGACACACTTGAATACATACATGTCGAAAAGATAAATAATCACCAATATATGTACTTCATGCTAAACTAGCACTCACCAGTTGGTTCAGATTATCATCTCCACACATATAAACAATCAATGCTCAGCTTATATTAAGATAGCCAATCTTCATACTTTAATGAACAGGCTTCAATCCATTCCATCCCAAAATTTTTCAGCCATCCATTTCATTGAAAATCTGATGATGGAATGCTCAAAGCCCACATTGGTGCCAACCTTCTCTTCCTATCCATGTTGACCATAAATCACTCTTACTCCTCATATACAGCACATAATCTATTTATACACATATATGAGGGATAGGCAGATCTTACAGTACTATATTTTTAATATATGAATTTCCTATAGTATATGCTTTTTCATACTTCCACTCCAATATATAATATATAGGGGGTTTGAACTCAGACTTTCAAACAACCCTCAACTATCCACGCTATATCATACTGCTGACACACATGGCAAAAAAAATCACCAATATACATATTTTGTACTAAACCAGCACTCATCAGTTGGTCCAGATTATCATCTTCACACATATATACAATCAATGCTCAGCTTATGTTAAGATAGCCAATCTTCAAACGTTAATGTTCAGGCTTCAATCCACTCCACCTCACAACTCTTCAGCTATCCATTTCATTGAAGCATTGGTTGTATATATGTGTGAAGATGGTAATCTAAATCAACTGATGAGTGCTGGTTTAGCACAAAATATATATATTGGTGATTATTTATCTTTTTGTCATGTGTGTGATCAAGTGTGTCAGCAATATGGAATAGCATGGATAGTTGAGGGTTGTGTGAAAGTGTGAGTTTAAACCTCTTGTATATTACTTATTACAGTAAATAAAATCTGTATTCTTATTCTTTACTCAAGTGCTATCTATTGTCAGCTTGTGTAATGTTGAGTTGTAATTACATTTTTAGCCAATGAAAAAACATGACTACAAATAATATAGAATTGAAATTATTAAAATATAGTTGCTAACATGGTATTAAATTTATAAAATGATGCAAAGAAGTTGTGATGGGTTCAAATATTAAGACTTTTTGAATTTCAGGATATTAGCTTGACAGTAAAAAAGTTATGGATAATAACCAGATGCATAACAGCATTGGTTTCAGTTTTATATTCTAAGTATTAATAAAGATGAAAAGCCAGAAACTGGTCTTGGAATGGGCAAAAAATTACACTACTACTTGCTATTTATTAATTATTTAAGCTTACAATAGGTAACACTAGAGTAAAGTAAAAATAATTTTTTTTTTATACATCACCTCATTTTTATTTATTTATGACATGAATTTTTTTTAGATAACTAATTATTTACAAACATTATAAATGAATATGAAAGATTTTAGCCAGAAGATAGATTCTATAATGTTTTATTAAGTTTTTTAATTCTTCCTCTGTACATATAATTAAACTACTAGTTAAGAGATTTATAGCTTGCATTTGTTTGCAACGATCATCTAAATTTTATTTCTGATTTATGTTCTTTAATTAAAATAATTCAGTTAATCCCGTTACAAACTTTGATAATTAAAAATTAAAACTTTGGTATTATTGCATATATATATATTCTCATGTGTCATAGCATCAGCCGGGAAGCGAACCCCCACCCCGGGACAACTGCTTGTAAAGCAGCTATCGCTGACCTCTCGACCACCAATGCTTGACATAAATATATATTTTTAAATAATTTTCAAACATACTTTTTATTTTTTAAGATAAAATAACCTAGTGCTAGTATGAAAGTGGCTGTTTACATTGCCATCTAGAGTCAATTACATAAAGCTTAATGCAAACTTTATTTAATTAAGAAAAAAAACAACAACATAGTTACCTTTACTTTCAGTACTAAGCTCTAGAGACTGGCGTTTTTCTTTCATTGCTTCTCTGATAAATATGAGATCAAGATTTGACTCTTCTACAATGTTTTTCTGTAAAAATATATAATAAAAAGTGAATTTTCTTTACAAAAAGTTAAATATTTAAACTATAATTATTGATTATTTCACACATCAATCCAAACGTTTTTTGTACAAGTCTTATTGTTTCTTATTTTATTTTTCAAACACTTATACAATTTTTTAAATATTAATAGACTTTTTTTTATTTTATTATTTCTAATTACTCTCCACATATCTTTCTTTATATATTTTTCATATTTCATCCAACTCTAATTTCATTTTTAACCCAATTTTTTTCGACATTTTATTGTTTATTCATATCCCAAAAGAGAGTGGGTTGTCCATTTAATATACATTAAGATACACCTATTTCATATATATATATATATATAATAAGAATATACATAAAACTAAACTAGAATTAAATGTAACAAATATGACATCACCTAATGTTAAATTTTCCCGCCATATTTTCCTGCCGTATTACCTCAATATTACAAAAGTTTTTTTTTTTTTTTTTAAGTGTCATAGCATCGGCCGGGATGTAAACCCGCAACCCGGGCAACTGCCTGCAAGTACAAGGCAGTCGCGCTGACCTCTCGACCACCAATGCAAGACAATAGTACAAAAGTTCTACTTTAAAAAGCTAATAAATGAAAATCACTTTCTTTGAGCCATTAAGCTTTTTAAAAACGCAGTAAATTCTTCAGAACAATGTAAATAAGAGGAATGGACCTTAAGAAGTCATGATATTACAACAATCAATCAATTTGCCATTTTACATTTAAAACGTCTTTTTAATTAATAATTACTTTAATCACTTTAAGTATGCATACGACTATGTTGGTCTTAAATACAATCTACTAATAATGATTATTAATCATTTATTAAGCTAAAGATTAAGGTTTTATTTATACACAAACTTTAAACTTAATTAAAAAAACTATTCTTATTAAATATGTAAAACCACATAATAGTATTAATTTAACTTCAAGTTTTTCCCCCCATATATAATATTTTAAACATACATAACTTCTAATAAGTTGATATTAAAAGAAACACTGAACACAGATGATGAAGACATATGGCCAGCTGTGTCAGAAAATAATTGAAGAATGCTGGGATTAACCAGAAATACATTTTTTCAGATATTTTTATTCATGTGTTTGAAGTGTGTATGATAAATGTTTTACATGCATGTAAGATAGTACATGTAAAGAAAAAAGGAAACGACATTAAATTAATAATACTATAAATTCAGCAAAAAATAAAAATAAAACTTTAAATTCAGTTAATGATAATATTAAATTACTTTATATATGCACTTAATATCAAGCAATTTTTTATTAAGTTATTTATTTATGTGGATAGTTTTGAAACAGTTAAATTTGCTTCACAGAAAACATAATATAAGTACTAAAGAAGATTGTTAAATAGCTGAAACTATTAGATTACGCATGAAGATAAATAAAGATATTTCGTAGGATTAATGCATATGGGAAGTAGTTTAATATTATTTATTTGTAGTTAAACCTTAGAAATTGAATATTTCCATTATTTATTTGAAGTATTAAATGTTTTTACAAAACCTCACAGAATAATCTAGTTTTTTAGAGCATTACTTTAAATTAACTATTTATAAGTCACCAATAATGTCACCAATAATATCCAAGGAAGAGAAAAGAAAATATTACCAAGAGTTGCTTACACAACATGTATTATTATCAACAAGCAAATGAATTTGGAAAGCTATAAATAAAGTTTGATTTTTTTCTAAAATATTGAATAATTTAACTAGATAAAGGAATATATTCCAAAATGTACATACAATTAAAATGTCATCACAAACCTTCAATTAAATATTATTTATGTTTAACATAATACAGAAAATTCAAAAAAGGTATTGGGAAAAAGATAGATTATTTTATAAATATTTCAAATATTTTAAATTCATCATCATCATCATCATCATTTTCAATCATTATCTATCTACTGCCGGATAAAGGTCTCTCCAAGTTCAACCAATCTTTTCCAAACTCAAAATTTTTATCCACATCACTACCCCACACATCCTTAATCCATTAATCCATCTCACATGTGGTCTCTTTCTAGGTCTATTACAATCTCTTGGATGAAATTTTAAGATTTCAACTGTCCATATATTATCATCTCTTCTAGAAATATTCCTAGCTCAACTCCACTTCAATCTCTTAATTTTTTCAATGATGTCAGTAACACCTGTTGGTTTTCTCACCCTTGTATTCTATTTTTCATTTCTTTTGTTACTTTTAACATGCATCTCTCTATGATATGAAATCTTTATATTGCTCATCTGTTAAGTTTACACGTTTCAGATTTATAAGTAAG
The DNA here is from genome assembly GCA_028023455.1 of Epiperipatus broadwayi. Lineage (NCBI taxonomy): Eukaryota > Metazoa > Onychophora > Udeonychophora > Euonychophora > Peripatidae > Epiperipatus > Epiperipatus broadwayi. The sequence continues at coordinate 277,329 of JAQFVV010000484.1, read as the reverse complement.
AACAGATAAAAGACATTTATTAAAAACCTTCCTTTTTAAACAGATATTCACATATTTTTTTAATATTACTTCTACAAAAAACACTCTAACAAATTTATTTTTTTGATTAATTTCTTTCATTATGTTTCCATCTGTAGTAATCATCTGATCAAGGTATTTGTAGGTGTTAATTTTTCCTAACTCATCATTATCAATATTCATTTTTTTCTTTTAAGAAAATCCATTTAACATTATTTTAGTCTTTTTAATATTTAACTGTAAACCAACTTTCTTACTTTCATTTGGTAATATATATTTTCTAAGAATTAGATCAGGATTATGTTCATCATCATCATCAACTATTATCAATCCACTGGAGGATGGTCTCTCCAAGTTTAATCCATCTTCTCCAATCTTTAGCTTCTTTTCTCCACATCACTCCTGCACACTTTCTTATTTCATCCATCCATATCACATGTGATCTATTTCTGGGTCTTTTACAATCTTTTGGAATCCAGTTTAAGATTTCAATTGTCCATCTATTATCATCTCTTCTAGAAATATGTCCAGCCCAACTCCACTTCAATCTTTTAATTTTTTCAATGAGGTCAGTAACACCTGTTTGTTCTCTTACCCATACATTGCATTTTCAATCTCTTCTTGTTACTCCCAACATGCATCTCTCCATACTTCTTTGAGTGGTCTGGAGTCTCTGTATTGCTCTTCTATTAAGTGTCCAAGTCTCAGATCCATAAGTAAGAACTGGTAAAACACATTTGTTAAAAACCTTCCTTTTCAAACACATAGGCATATTTCCTTTTAGTATCAAGTTATTTCTACCAAAAGCACTCCAACCAAGTTTAATTCTATGATTAATTTCATCCATTATGTTTCCATCTGTATTAATAATCTGACCAAGGTATTTGTAACTGTTAACTTCTTCTAATTCATCATAATCAATCTTTATTTTCATATTTTGAGCAAATCGATTAAACATTACTTTAGTCTTTTTAACATTTATCTTTAGTCCTACTTTCCTACTTTCATCTGATAACTCCTGCAACATTTCCTGCAGCTCTGAAGCATTATTTGCAAAAACAACTATATCATCTGCAAAATCTAAATGACTTAAATAATCTCCATTTACTTTCACTCCTTTAGTTTCCCATTTTAATCCACAAAATACTTCTTGCAACACTGCTGTAAAAAGTTTTGGAGATATGGAGTCACCTTGTCTTACACCTTTCTCAATGTTGACTTTCCCAGTATCATTATGTAATCTAATTGTTGCTGTTGCATTTTTATAAATATTCTTTAAAATATGACAATATCCTGGATCTATACCTTGATGATCCAATGCTTTAATCACTGAAGAAATGTTTATAGAATCAAATGCCTTTTCATAATCTACAAATCCAAAACATAATGGCAACTCATATTCATTTGTCCTTTCTATAACTTCTCTCAATACCTGGATATGATCTACTGTACTAAAACCACTTTTAAATCCAGCTTGTTCCCTTGGTTGGTGGAAATCCAATGTTCTTTGTAGATGAGTTGTAATTATCTTGGTAAAAATTTTGTATAAAACTGATAAAATGCTGCTAGGTGTGTAATTTCTAATATCTTCTTTACCACCTTTTTAAAATATTAATATTATTACTGCATTCTTCCAATCATCTGGTACATCTTTATCATTTACACATTTGGTATATAACTTTGCTAAAAAATTTTCTATTTCTTCACCTGCTTCTTTTAATATATCAATTATAATTCCATCACTACCTGGAGCCTTTTCTTTCTTTATACATTTAATTGCATCTTTCACTTCTTCATTTAAAATTTTGGGCAATTCACACGATGTAATATAAATAGATGTAATAGAAGACGTAATAGAATAGGCTTGTGTTAGCTATGGAGAAATAATCCAATATCAATAGTTCAGCAGGTAATGGTAAATCGTTTTTGTTGAAACCCTTATATGCTCCAATAAACACATTTATTTTTAGTTTTTAATCCAGTTATTTTTCAAGCACTTGTTTATTTATTTCTATTTGTTTTAAATACTTTTAAATTACAGTTCAACCGCCCACAGCTATGATTATGAAGCCATAGAGCTTTGAAAGCGCTAAGCTTTAAATAAATTTAATAATATATTTAACTTCTTTAACGAGCTTTATAAGCGTATAATTATTGATACAATATAAAATTAGAATATCTGTACACTAAAAGATCAATTCAGTCCACTTTATAGCACGCTACTCTACAACCTTCTATATATTAATAATTAATAAATGGTCGCCTCTTCTTCATTATTATAATTTGGTAGTGACTTTAAATACAAGTAAAAGAAGATAAAAAATAGAATAAGAATATTGATTGTAGATGTAGTTTGTGAAGACTAAAAAGAGAATATTGAACAATTAGTTTTGAATTAAAGAATATTGATAAAGGATCAGGATTAAATTGCATAAAGGATGAGAGTTATTTATAAAGTAAAGTTCATTGTTTATATCTTTTATGATAAAATTCGGAACTACGAAGATAAAATAGTGAAATGTATAAACAGTTTTTATTAAAGTACGCTGGGGGGGGGGGGGCAAATGAACAAAGACTTAGATAAATTTACTGGATTTTATAAGGGTATTAAAAATGGTTTATGATCATTTGTTGAACTATTGATATTAGATTATTTCCTCCATAGCCAACATAAATCTAATGTAATTATTCTTAGAAATTACATTCCTATAGGTAAGTTATCCCGTTTGAGATGGAATTTAAAGAAATTAATTGAAGCTAACATGCTGGATATTTTGCTATAATAGATTCAACAAAGTCATGACACCAATTGCCAAAGAGTCTATTTCTCAAGGACATTGAAACTAATTCATTCCATGCTAGAATAAAACAGCATATTGCTAATAATCTTTTAAAATTGTTGTATGATCCTAGAAAAGAAAAGAGAATAACCATGGAGGAACAAAACATTGCATGATCTTGTTTTATAAGGCATAGTCATATTTAAATAAGTTTGGTGGATATAAAAGTATTTCTTAAAAAGCTACTACTACAACATATTCATCAAGTTGCCAATCTTATATCATCAATCATCATTTTCAACCATTATTAATGAACTATAAGATGAGAGTCTCTCCACCTTCAATTCATCTTCTCTAACTTCTAGCCTATCTTCTACACATCACTCCCACACATTTTCTTATTTTATTCATCCATCTCATATGTGGTCTCTATCTTGATCTTTTACAATCTCTTGAAATCCAGATTAAGATTTCAACTGTCTACCTATTACATTTCTTTTAGCAATATATCCAGCCCAACTCCACTTTATTTTCTTAATTCTTTAACATCTGTTTGTTCTCTCACCCATGTATTTCGTTTTCAAACTCTTTTTGTTTTTTCTGAAATGCATTTCTTCATACTTCTTTGAATGGTCTGAAGTCTTTGTATTACTTTTCTGTTAAGTATCCAAGTATCAGAAGCATTAAACAGCTTCTTTTTCAAACACATAAGCATATTTTCTTTTAATATTAAGTTATTTATACCAAAAGCACTTCAACCAAGTTTAATTTTATGTTTAATTTTATCCATTATGTTTGCAGCTGTAAAAATACTCTTCTCAAGGTTAAACTTCTTAGTATCATTATGCAATCTAATTGTTGCTGTTGCATTTTTATAAATATTTTTCAGAATATGATAATAACCTGATCATATATCTTGATAATCCAATGCTTTAATCACTAAAAAAATGCATATAAAATCAAATGCCTTTTCGTAGTCTACATATCCAAAACACAATGACAACTCATATTCATTGGTCCTTTATATAATTTGTCTCAATATTCGGATATGATCCACTGTACTAAAACTACTTTTAAATCCCGCTGGTTTTTTGTTAGTTGAAATCCCAAGTTCCCTGTAGAGGAGTTGTAATTATCTTGATAAAATTTTCTATAAAACTGATAAAAGATTGATAGGTCTGTAATTTTTAATATCTTTTTATAATCTTTTTAAAATATTAATATTGCATTCTTCCAAACATCTGGTACATTATTATAATTTAGAAATTTGGTATATAAATTTTCCAATTTTGTTTCTATTTTTTCATTGTTCCTTTTAATATATTGATTATAATTCCATCATTACCTGGAGCTTTTCCCTTTTTTATAAACTTAATTGCACATCTCACTTTTTCATTTAAAATAGTGGTAATTCAGAAGATGTAGGAGTTATAGGTGAAATGTTTTCTTGTTCTTTATTATTATTATATATTTCTTGATATAACTATTCTATACATTCATGAAGTCATCTCTCTTTTTAGTAATAGTTCCACTTTTTCTTATTGTAGAGATAAGTTTCTTACCAATATCAAAATATTGTTTTACACTCTTGAGACTTTTATTCTCTTCTATAGCCTTTTTTACTAGTTCAAAATTATATTTTCTTGTATCCTTATCAATTCTTTTTCACTTCATTTTACAAATTTGAAATATCTAATCCTTCTTAATGCATCATTTTTATATATTTTCATACCCTTGTTTTTTTCATAAATTCTCTAGTATCAGTAAAAATTTTACTTGTCAATTGCTGATTTTTTTCTATCAGCTATCTTTGTTGCAGTTTTTAAAAGTGTATCAGTTACTTTCCTATTGATTTCATTTAAATATGGTTCATATCAAAAATCTGTATATAAAGACTTTTAAATCCATTATTAATAAATTGAAAAAAAAACACCATTAGAATAGACTTACAGGCTTCCTTAGCACAATGTTCCTTTAATATAAATCTGAAAAAATCTATTTCTATGATACAGTACAGAAATAGGATGTATTATTCTGCAGCAGTTTATACAAACAATCCCATTATTAACATTTCAGATAGAGATATTTACAGCACAGGTAGTAGGATGTTTATTCTGCCACAGTGGCTTGCCACTTGCTGTGAACTTTGTGTTACACAGATTCTATGAACAATCCCATTTTAAATTTCGCTACAGTATTTTGTGAGAATGTCTGTAATTGAGACTGTCAAAAGTCTTCAAATTCGCATGCCCAAGTCATTATTTTCCAAATCCAATGATATAGTGTGTGGTAATAAAAATTGTGGAAACTTTGCCCCACTTCTCTAGACAAGGGTGACAATTTAATCAATTGTCAAAGGGGAGGTGTAAGCAAGATTTTTATGAAATCATGCTAAAAATCACGTTTGCATGAGATAAATTGCGATACCAATCGAAAATACCGGCTTTATTTTTGGCCACGATGTTGTTTTGAATAAATTCTTTCTTTTTATTCTTATTAAAATTACAAATTATATTTGTGTGGCCACGATGTTGTTTTGGGGAAATTATTTTTTTTTATTCTTTAAAATTAACATTTTTATTTGCGTGGCCACGATGTTTTTGTTTTGGAGAAATTATTTATTTTTCTTCATGTTAAAATTTGATTTGCGTCGCCACGATATTGTTTTTATTTGGTTTATTCTTGTCAAAATTACAAATTTCATTTAAAAAAAAAAAATAAAAAAAAAAGGTTTATCCAATTTATTTTTTATTTATTTTAGATAAATTTCATTATTTATGATTTTATTGTAAATCAAAAAAAGCACTTTAAAGTTGAAAAAAAGAACAACGGCCTGGTAACATAATTATGTTTGTTTACATAGAAATTATGCCCTCAAGTGGTTTCAACACACTAAGAGAAAACAAACAAATAATTTTCTACATTTGTCTGAGATCGGATCAAAGTTAATTCCTAGGAATAGCTTCTCTGAAATATTAGCTGCGGTTGTGATTCACATATTTTAAATAAGCTTCTGTTGCATTCACATATTCAGCTAACAGATATAGTGTTTCCCTTTGAAGAAAAAAATTCTTACATTAAATTTCTGGATAATCAATCATATATTGTCATCAGAAATATTATTGGTATATGTTGCTCTATTTTTTCATATATTTTTTACCAGATATCAAAAGAAAACTTGTTTTCCAGAAAATGTATAAAATTTGTTAAACAGATCAGACTTGGCAATAATTTAAAATAGAGTTCCAACAACTAAAACTCATCTCTTTTGGATATTCAACCAAGAAATTACAATTGAAAAATTATGATATAAAAATTGATTTCTTATGAGATTCCAAACAACTTCCTTTTTCAAAACCAACAATAAAACTAGCTGGATTTGATCTTTCTAGATGCAATAGGAGCATTAACGAATTCAGAATAGCCCATGGTCATTTCCCATGATCATTGCACTTATCTGCTTCATAAATGGAATTTAGTAACCATGAACCTATGGATAGTAGAATTGAGATCTTAATAAATCCACTAAGTCTATTCCCTGTAGGAATCTGTACAAGTTTCTTCATGATATTAGTTTAAAATTAAGCTGGTTTAAAAATCTCAAACACTAAATAAATAAATTAATTAAATATTTTTAAGTAAAATAAAAGCGAGTTATTTAGAAAGAATATCGTATTCTCATTACTAATGAATAAACATATTTTGATTATTTTAAATATTTGTAGATATTGTGATATTCAAATTCAATATGCACGTGCATATATATATATAGTTTTTGTAAATAATGGCAGGAAAAATTTTTGAATTGTAAAATTTGGGTCTTTTTGTTTTTTAAAAATATTTTTCCAAAACAACTATTTGCCTCAAAAGCATCAGCAGCACCACTTCAAACGATGTTTAAGCTACTGCAATACAAAGATCTCTCCAATTTTAATTTACTTTCTGCAATCCATTGGTCCTACTTTTTATATCTTATTTGAAAACATTTTTATCTTATCTACCAATACTTGTCATAATTTTTTTTTAACTATATAACAATCTTTTGAATTTTTATGTCTTTTCTCTTTTCTTTCTTTATAATGATGTGTATAGATAGCTTCATTATAGTCTTGTAATTTTTTCAATATTTATTAATTATACCAGTCTGTTCTCAACAATGTTTGCTTTTGATTTCTTCTTATATTTTATTGTGCGGTCTCAAGTCTTAAGCCTATAATGATTTGAATATAGAATTTGTTTTATAAAAAACATTTTCAATATTACAGATATATTTTTTTAATATTAAATTATTTTTATTAAAAGCACTCCATCTAAGTTTAATTAGATGATTAATTTTACTCATTATCTGTGTTCATCACTTGATAAAGGATGTTTTAGTTATATAACTTCTAAGTCATTGCTGTCATTTATTATTTCCTTCTGTTTTAAAAAAAACGTTATTTATTATTTTCAATTGCTTCAATATGTATATGTAATCTTATGTTTTATTTTCTATTGAATATTCACCCAATACATCCGCAACGATGAATTATTATTTGTGAAAACTACTACACTATCTGAAAGGTCTAGTTAAGTTAGTTGATTTCTTACTTTGTTTTTTTTTTTGTTTAGTATTTTTAATCACAAAATACTTTCTACATTTGCATTTACCAAAGCCAGTTTTTACATTTAATATTATGACAATTGTATAAAGATTAAAATTATGAATAGCGGAATGCATGACAGTCAATAAATAATGTTTTGTCATGTGGACAAAACTAGAGAACAATGATATAGTTAATTTATCCACTTCTCTATTTAATTTTGTTAATTTCCTAAATCTTTAATTCCACACATCTCTTTTCATCTCTTATACCGCTAAACGAAGTTAAATTTCTCGGTTCTTTTTTGTTGTTTCCGACCATTCCCTACAAAATATTCTTTTTGAAGCTATTCTTTTTTTAAATATATATCCAATATAATTTCTCTTTATATATCTAATTTCCTCAATCTTTTTTCTTTTACTCTTTCCAAAATTTCTTCATTTGTTATTTTATTCATTCAGCACATGTTCCATAAATATATAATAACACACAGAACGTAATTGATATTTTTTTAATTCTTTCATTAAAGTTCACAAAATATTTTATTTCATTTAATAAATGCTCCCCTCTCCATGCAAATACTATCATTCTTTTAATATCATCTTGACTTCATCCTCATTCAACAAACTATCAACTATCTAAATTCATTTACTTATTGAACTATCTTATCATTAATATTAACCTGTATTCTTCTTGTATTCATTTCTACCCATGAACATGTAGTATTTTCAGCATTAATCTTTATTCCATACATTCTTCTTCCAATTTATGCAACTATTCTGGATATTCATTTCATCCTCAGCAATACGAGCCATATCAGCTCTAAATATTATGCATTTTACTATTCCACCATTAATATCAACTCCTACATAGTCTAAATATTTGTCTCATGTTTTTTAAATAAACATTCCTGTCTAACTCCTTTTTCTATACACACTTCTTCAGTTTTATTATTTCCAAAATACACCTTTATCTTTCATGATGGTCATTAGTTTATTTTAGAATACTCTATCAAATTATTTTTTACAATTTACAAAACATAATATTGGTTTTAAATTAATTATAATAAATTGTCTATTTATATAGTACTTGACTAAGTATGTAATATAAAGAAAGGAAAAAAACCTTCAATCATGCACTTTTTACGAATTTACATGCAGTCACCAATAAGCATCAGTTTGAAAAACATAAATGGACCACTTATGCATAGAGATTATTGATATATAATCAAACCTTTGCTCACTATGCTGAAATCAGGGCTGCAACCTATTGTGTGCCTAATATATAACTTGACAAATAATATATTTTTCTGTAATCATTCTAATTTACACTAATAGTATGTTTTAACTCTTTCATATTTGAAAAGAAAACTGTTTCTGTCCAGTATAAAAAATTTATTTTCTCACAAATTCTTCAAGTTAGAATTTTCAATAATATTTGTGAAACATGAGATAATAGATTTATTGCTATATAGTCTTCACTTCTAACAGTTTTTTAAACAATTGGAAAATGAAATCATTCTATTCATCAAGAGATCTTTAGGCCAAACACCATTATTATATATTAAATTGCACAGTCCAGCAATTTCTTCATAGAAAATTTTCCTAACTCTTTCAAATATTCTGTAAGTATTGCATCAAATCTGACAGTTTTATCATTTTTCATTTCTTCTGTCAATCTTTCCATGTCTTGTTTATCTACATCAACATCATTACTTTCAAGTTTGTAATTAATTGCATTATTTTTTTCTAACCAAATATTGAAGATATTCTTTTCATATTTTAAATATATCATTTCTAACAGTTAATCTCTTGTCATTCTTATCAGTTATTTCACTAATTCATCTTTTTTTCCAAGTGACATTTATAATTTTATTAAATACATGTGCATTCTTACTTAATCTTACTCTTTTGTATTATTAATTTACTTCCATTCTATTTTTTCTCCAATGTGTAATATCTTAGAAATACTTTAAAATATCTATCTTTTAGAATAGACTTTAAGCATATAAACAAAAAGATCCAAGAAAGGATAAATAATCTCACGATGATAGAAAAATGATGGTAAAACTGAATTAATGATAACAACTAATTATATTTATTAAGACATATACATATATAAATTTTGAATTAAATTTGAAATTAAAATTTAGGCTAAAATGATATAAAAATATGTAATCAACTAAATGTTTTGTGTTTTTTTTAAGAAAAAAAAAACTTTTTTTACATCAAATATCTATGATTGAGAAATATTTCACTAAAAGTATATATTTGAATAATAAAATTAAATTTAAAATTAAAACACCAACTTTTCAAATAAAAAAAATTAATGTGTTAAACAGATCTAACAGACTTCAATCTAAAAATGTATTTAAGAAAAAAATATTCTTAATAAATTTTTTTAGATTTTAATTAAATGGTATTAAAAACATTAAAATAAATTTTCCAATTAAAAAAAACAAAAAAATTATATTATGATAGACCTTTTGACAATTATTTTTATAGGCAATTTTTTTGTAAAACTAAAATATATTCAAACATTAACTAGATGTAAATAATGCATACTTACTAAGAAATAAATATTTAACTATTTTACTTAAAAAATGAAAAATATATTGCGCCACTACATCTTGATTCAATTTAGTCCAATAAATAATTAAACTAAAGGAATGTTGATTCATTCGAGATAAATTAAAAAAAAATTAATATTGCAAAAATTGTTATTTTAAACTAATATAATAAATATGGAAGTATCAGATTAATATATATCAGTTAATATTAAAAATATCACACAAAAGTAAAAGTGTATTTTCTTTTAAAGAGAATTGTTTTCATCTTTGATCTTAATTGATGAACTGTTTGTAATCATAATACTCATTAAAATATATTTAGCTAAATCTATTTTTGTTAATAAAATATTTTATTGCAGATTACAGCATCAATGGGAATCTATCATTATTCTTCAGCTCAATATTAATGCATTTATCTAAAAAAACATGGTTAGAAATGAATGAATACAAGCAGTTTGCAGTTTATAAATTGAATTGTAGCAATTTACTAATGATATATATTGAACAAATATAATAAATTTATGTAATTTCTTATGCTCTGAGGTAATTTAAGGTAGCATTTAGCCAAAAATCTATCTTGTTGAAGCCATTTGCCTTTTGTACTTATCTTTATTCATCTGTTTAAAGTGAATAGGTATTAAAGTATATTGAAAATATTTTTTGTAAAACTGATGTAAAGCATTTTGAATAGATAAAAAAATACTTTTTTATACTTCGAAGTCAATTATTTTAGTATCGTTATACATTTGATTTTTAAAAATTGAAAAAAAATTGAGTTATGTCATGCTGTTCCAAAGGCATAATTCATCAAAATATATTGATATTTTGCAAATGGTAGATTATGCCAGAAAAGAATATTATTTTTAAGATTCCAATTATAAAATTACTTATATATATTATCTTACTTTTGCCTCTTCATTTGTAATAAATTAGCAAAACATTTTTAATGTTCACAATCAAAAAGGTTTTATTATTTTATTTGCATGAATTTATTTTTTAAACTCAGCTGAGCATGATTTCATTGTGGTACACCAGAATCATAGTACTTGCTGATTGGTTAGGTGTGATGCCATATTTATTGAAGAATAATTGTGATAATTATTTAAATTAGACTTTTAAATATTCCATTTAGTCAAAAATTGTATAATATACACTGTTTTTTTTCTTGTTAATGATGTGATTGTTGGTGGTAATAAACCATGTCTTCTTAATTTTCCTCTTTCTATCATATTATTCCATGCAAACTAGATTGACATTCTTTGGATTAAAAGCATTACCAAATTATTGTTTATGTTTAAGATTGATTTATATTCAGGATTATTTTTTTAATGCTTATATATATATTTTCACGGGTTGCATATATAAAAGACATATTTTGCGGGTTCATCCGTGTTAAATGTTTTTAAATATTGATATATCTACATTTTGACTTGATCGCACAAGTCATCTACTGGGTGATAAAAAGTAGAAAGATGGTTGTAGAGGCGCTACAATCACTGATTTGAAAAAATGCTACAGTTCCACCAATAGCAAAAATGTTAAATTAAGAATGTTTTTTAAAAAAATCTTTCCAAATAGGAGGAAGTTTGCATGTATCATCTCACTTATTGATACAATCTGGCCTTTTAAATATCTCAATGGCTTCTCTAATTTTGCACTGGTAGATATTATCACATCTGGATATGATCCTGGTACTAGAAAAATCAATTTTATGACCTGAATCTATAGTATGGAGTGAGAGTGCTGATGATGATGAGTGCTGTTTAACTGCATTATCATGCTCATCTCTCCTAACACTGATGTTACGATTACTCATACCTATGTAAGAAGCTTTACAATTTTCATATGAGATTTAATAATCACCATGAGATTCAAGAGGGATTGAATCCTTAAGCTTGGTTATTATATTGCTGATCTTTTGATGAGGAGAAAACGCTGTATTTATATTATAGCGTTTTAATATACGTCCAATACTGTCTGCAGTTCCTTTTACATACGGAACACAAATCCTAATAGCCAATTTATCATCTTTTTTGTTTCATATTTTGTCTATTTTTGGCTTGAAATAAGGCTTTTTAAATAAATCTATAATTATAACTATTTGCTAATAAAATACTATTAATATGATTTATTTTTTCTTTCAGATGTGACTTATCTGAAAGGTTAATTGCTCTATTTAAAAGAGTTTTGGCTATGGAAACTATCTGAATTAGGTGATGATGAGAATGTGTTCGTGTGTGTATTCTTTCTGTAAATCGAAAAAGATAAACTATTTGGTGTTCTGGTGAATAGAACATCAAGAAATGGGAGTTTTTCCATCAGACTCTGTCTCCATTGTAAATTTAATGTGAGGATGCATATTATGTAAATGTAAGAAAAAAATCAACGATTTTTTTCATGTTGCCATATGACAAAAGTGTCATCTATGTATCTGAGCCAAATGAGAGGTTTTAAAGATGATGATTCTAAAGCACGAGTTTTTATATTTTCTATGAATAAATCAGCTACTACTCCTGAGATAGGTGAGCTCATAGGAGTACTAAAAACTTGTCTGTAATGCTATCCATTGTATACAAAATATGTGTTCAAGAGACGATGTTTAATCAAAGCAATAATATGTTTGGTAAATTGCAACGTTGTGAAATTACATTTGAAGCTTCATCAGTTGTAATGTTTATAAACAAAGACACGACATCAAAACTGATCAGAATATCATTAGCACGGATGAATCAGAAAAATATGTCTTATATATATATATATGATAACCTATAAACAAATATATATTATAATAACACTCTCAAATTAAAAAAAAAAGACCATGAGGAACTACAAGCATTTTATTCTTTTGGACAATTCTTTCAATATTCATAGCTAACCTTTTTTAAATGATTATCTGTACTTTTTTGTCTTTTATTTCTTTTCTTTTTTTCCCATTTGTCATGGCAAATATACTTACATTTAAATATATATTCATTTTTATGTTCTTTAATTTATTAATAGTGGTGTAGATACAAAATCTGAGTCTAAAGACACCCCTACCCAATTTAGAAAATTGGAATTTTTATTCTTATTAATTTGTATTAAAAATTTTAATTATGTTTCATATAAAGCAATCTAATAAACGCACTCAATATTAAAAATTCTTGCTCTTCATTTTCGTGTTTTCAAAATAGATAGCAAATATAAATTAGTTGAAACACTTAAAAAAAAACGAAAATTAATATGTTCCGAAAAGAGCTTTTATTTGTATGATTATTATTACATATATTATTGCTGTTATGTAATAAAATTTTATATACTTTAAGGTTGATTTATTTAAATTCACTTTAGATATTTCTTTGTACTCAATTGCTAACATTGCAAGATCTTCAAGCTAAGTTAATTCAATCGATATTTTTAAGGAAAATGGTATATTTTTCAATAACCTCATTTTCCAAAACATTCTTATTTAGTAATTAACAATTGTGAAAATTTAAATAGAACGCAAGTCAAAATAAAATAAAAGTTTCAGAAAATAATTTATAAACATTAATTAAAAACATAAAATGTATTATTTTCAGGAATATAATCATAAAATTTAAAACAAACAAAATTCTAATTAGGGATAAAATAATTTTATAGATTTTAATTTAAAAGTTAATTAAAATTTTTTAATACTATACTAATTTTAAATTTAATAATGTAATGGAATAAATAATAAGTATAAAAATAAAAGGAAAGAAAATTAAAAATAAAACAAGAATAAAAACATATGGAAACTACATAAATTAAGATTTGATCCAACAATATTGGTGATAATTTTGTTTTCTAACTTGTACCATTTCTCCTCTGCTTTACAACTACCATTCGTAATAAAATAGTAGGCAATTTATACGGATTGCACTCATTTATAATACTGGTCATATTTTAAAAATCTAGAAAATATTATTGGTATCTGAATTTCTATACATAAGAAATGTATCAGACCGTATAAACAACCTTAATATCAAATTGTTGAAAAATTGAAAAATAATTCATCTATAGTTATTATAATATATAGGGTATATGAGCACAGACTTTCACACAACCCACCACTCTCCACACTATCTCATAACACTGATACACTTGAACACATATATGTTGAAAAGATAAATAATCACCAATATATGTATTTCATGCTAAACCAGTTGGTCCAGATTACCATCTCCACACATATACGCTATAAGTGCTCAGATATATATTAAGATAGCCAATCCTCACACTTTAATGGACAGGCTTCAATCTACTCCCCACTCCAACTCTTCAACGGTCCATCCAATTAAAAATCTGATGATGGAATGCTCAGAGGCCATCCTGAGCTTATTATAAGAAGTATGCAATTTTCTGCTTGTATTAATATCACGTGCTGTGAAACGTTGTTTGCAATTAAATACAATATAAAAAAAATATACAGGATATATTTAAAATATGCAAATGTTTGCTAAGATTACTTTTAAATATTAAAATTTTTTTTTATTAATGTTATGATTTTTTAATGTGTAGAGGATTTGAAAATACATAACAAAAGCCTTCTATGACATTTAAAAAAAATTTCAACTTTATAGATCCATCACTTCGGTGAATCCACATGCGTTGAACTTCCCTTAAAGTTTGGTAACTATGCTATTATTTAATAAATAATAACTTTTTTATTTGCCCATCGTCACATTCTCATATCATTGGCTTATTCTTCCAACTTTTTTTCTTCATTCTTTTTCAAAATACAAATCAAAACAGTTTCTATTATTTTGTCCTAATTTTATGTAATAACTTAAGTCTACCTGCTTTCTAAAAACACATTTATAATAAAATTAACAAAATTTTTCTTAATATTAAATCAATAAAATTAGGTTAGAATATTTTAATTAAATGTTCAATAAATAAGAATAATTTACTATATAGGAAAGATTACTAAAATTATAAATGGACTACTGCTTTTAGCACTGCTTTCAATTGGGCAGGTCATATTCATATGACAAAGTCAGATTTATAAGTGAACAAACATAAATAGTTAATAAGCAATGTTATCAGTTTACATAAATTATTTGTAAATATTATTTATTTATTAAGCACAAGCAGTTAGTAATTAAAGTGAAAGGCAGAAACCTCTCACATGCACTTTTATAAGCAATGAGTTAAATGGGAAGATGTTTAAAGCTTTACCTCTCAAGTCAAAATACTTTAAACTGGTTTATATATATATATTAAAACAAAATAAATGTCCGCTAATATCAATAATACAATAACGAAACTTAAATATATTCCAAACAACGGTAAACAATTTATAATACAATATAAATAAAAACTCAATAAAAACTCATAAAGAAATATTTTCGATTATATTCATAATCATTTTCAACTCAACTTTCAAAATGGAATCATCTATTACCAACTGGTGTAATAGATGATTCCATTTTGAAAGTTGAGTTGAAAATGATTATGAATATAATCGAAAATATTTCTTTATGAGTTTTTATTGAGTTTTTATTTATATTGTATTATAAATTGTTTACTGTTGTTTGGAATATATTTAAGTTTTGTTAATATATATATAAATTTAAGTAAAGAGAAAGGTGTAACCATCTTTTTCTTGTAAAATGTCTGACATGTGTTGCGACTTGAGAGTTTCCTACACAGTCATCATTACATCTGATTGGCTGTCATATAAGCATTCTAAAACGCATGCAAGATGTTTGCCTTTCATATTAACAAACGATTTGTGTAATAAAGCAACACATGAATTCTTTTTATTTATTGCATGAGTATTATTTGCATATTAACTAATTTACATGATTTTTCACTTATAAATCTGACTTTGTGCTATGAATATGACCTGCTTGGTCAAAAGTAGTTGCTACGTTGTAGCATATTTATAATTTTATTAATCTTTCCTATATAGGAACTATTTATTGAATTACAAAATAATAAGGAAAGAAGTAAAGTCTATCATGTTAATTAAATGTTGTAAAAATAAAAATAAAATATTTCATGAGAATCAAGTACAAAATTACTTTTTAAAAGTGAAAAAAAAAAACAACAACAGTAAAACAAGCAAACAGACAAGCAAGAAAAAGAAGTACTTTGATATTTTGAAAACATAACTTACATTGAGAGACAACCTTATTAAGCCAACATTACCAGATGATGACTCAGAGTCTCTTGGTGATTTTAAGTAGTTGTTTTGAAATTGGATAGCTTTTTTAAAATAGCTGACACCTTCAGGTGTAATCATATTATCTAAAAATATATGTTATCTATTAATGATATAAATTATATCCAAATAAGCTATTTAACAATAAATATATTATTTTTATTCAAAATGCTTTATTCAGTAAAGCTTTTTTCCTCAATTCAATGTAAATATACATATACATTCTAAGTACCAGTATGTAAATTACATAAATAAATATTTCAGCAATTGATTTTCAAGGTAATACTATATATAGATTAAAAAGACTATACAATGGTTAAATAAACCATAAATGCTAGATGTGATAGACAATGAAGTGATATTAAAATTCTATTTCTAATCTATGATATTAAACTTTTTGTGTATATGATTTTGGGCATCCACTGTCTACTTATAAGTAAGGTTGTCATGACAATGAATTTCTAAAATATTTACTTGTCATCAAGTTGAATTTACATATGCAGAACAATTTATTAGTGACATTTATAATTTATTACATTCAATGTATTGCATACTAGTTATTTTTCAGTTTGGAAAAATGATTAATTTTAATCGACCTGTAAACAATTAATTTTGACTGTTGAGTATAAAGTTTATTTAAAGTTCTTGGTAGTGTTCTAATTTCACTCCAATATCTGTCATTTCTAGCAGTTATGTCCTATTTAAAATCATAAATGCATATAGGAAGTGAATATTTAATAATGCTTTGATGTGTTGTTGAAATATTTATCAGGGAAATATAAGAATGAGAACTGTGATGATCTAATTTATAAAAATATCTGACTGTCAGTGATGTGATATGATGAACTGTGACTTCTCTTTATACAGAGTTAGGAACCTCTCAGCAACTTTGTCCAGAGAAACCTGTTGACCATTTGACATTCCCTTTCCATTTCCCATCCTACGTTTTCCCATATCCTGCTCCATCCCATTTCCACAACATAATCTTTGTCAACTCCATGGCCTTCATATCTAAATCTCCCTTATCTGTTCCCAAACCCAGCATAAAATCCAATAACCCATTTTCTGTATAATAAGTAACTTCATTATTTGTGCCCTTCTGCTTTCAAGCATTTACATTGAATCAACAGATGTCTAATATTTTTTATGACTTCCTTATACAACTTGCAAACTAAATTACCCATATTTTTCCATTTGCATGTATATTCCCTTGTTGCTGAAGATCCCATTCGAGCCTTAAAAAGTAAAATACTTTCCTTGTTATTATCATAAATAAACTTGCACCCAATGTTCCATTTACTTCTATTTATATTTAAACTCTTTTTACTCTCCATACTAGTTCTCCATCTTTCCTCTATATTCTTTATTAATGCATTCATTCTTCTATCCCATTTCTTACAACTATAGCACTTAACAATCTTCTTAATATAACCATCCTACCTCTTGTACAAGGATACTGAAGCAGTCACTCTTTAATCAGAGTGAGCTTCATGTTTTCCTTCCTAAAAACTAATACTCTACAAGGGTTCAAATCCAGCAATTATATTCAATTTACTAACAGTGTTGTCAACTACTACACGACACACACACACACACACACACACATATATATATATATATTGTAACGAGCACAGACGTTCGTTACATTGTTTTTTTATATATATTATTAAACAAGTTAAAATAAAAAGTTCGCATTTAAAAACTTTCTTTAAAAATTGAAATTAAAATATCGTCTTAAACTCTTATATATTAAGTCGCACAGATAATAAAAAATTATTAAAATAAAATTTTTATTAAAGAAAAAGGTATTTTTAAAACTAAATTTTAAAAAAGATTTGGAGATGAAATTATATCTTTAAATTTATCTTTAAATATATTTTTGATTTGGAAAACAGGTTAATTAATCAGAAATGGAAATGATTGTTAATTAGTTAAATGTAAACCAGCCTTCAGCATTTAAATGTAAAAACACTAGTCAGATAGGAAAACAATAGAAACTGTTAGCAAATAAGAAGAAATCCCTATGGAATCGGACCGCAGCGAAAGGACCATCGCATCGGTGACGTAATGTAAATTCAATCCTTCACATTTTGGAAATTATTAGTTAGTGAATAAGGAGTGATTGATCATTGACGATGTAACAGCTAGGTGTTAGTGCTGAGGTGATTGAAAAAGACGCACAGCTTCAATCCCTTCAGTTCTGTAAGAAAGGAAGAAAAATGGGCCATCGTTTCTTCATTGAGGACCAATTACACTAAAAAAAAATAAAAATCTCCAAAGGATAAATAAATCGATCAACCGGATACAAATCTTCGGACGACGTGGGAATTCACGTGCAAACGGCAAGGAATATACGAAGATGAACTATTTCAATAACCGTAAGACTTTAAAATTTATGAACAGTAAATTAAAAACTTTCCAGATTTAAATGATTTCAATATTATTCTATCTGACCAACATTATTTTATTAATTAGTTATAATTTTATTTAATGTATTTAATTTGTAAAATCATTTCCATTTATTTATTTAATTTTGTTCTTTAAGTTTTATTATGATCTCTGTTTTCCGTTGAATAAATTATAAAAAAAATGTTAAACTTAAGTCAGGCGTGAATGGCTGTATCGATTTGTAAAGATATATTAAGGGAGGGTAATCTTGGGTTGTTCATTTCGTAGTTGAATTGGTTCAATGGATTGGATATATTTATGTAATTAGTAGGTGTAATATGAGATCCGCTACGGGCAGGATTATAGATATACGCCACACACCCTCTGTTTGCCTATGGATGGGTTTGTAAGTCGGCAGAATACCGCAGCCCATTCCTATGGAGTTTTTAGTTTATTGATCTACTTGCCCACAGATGTCACATCCCTGTGGGTGGAGAGTCAATGTCGTTTCTATTTCTACATATTGTTCAGATGTACATTCCTGACAATATTGTTGTGTTGTCGTATCATGCTACATTGAATACATGAATGTATCAGATGGATTGGCGCCAGTTGATTGCGAAATGTGTTGCCTAAGGTTAAGTAGGGATAGAATATTTTATTTTTAAATGCAAATCTATGTAGTCAATTCAGGCTCGATCCTAAATAAAACTATTAAATTTAAGTTGTTTATAGATGCTTGCATGGATTGTTTATCGGTTAACTATGTTTTGCGTTTCATATTTGATCAAAATATATAGACTTTCGATAAATAATGATACCTTACGGTGAGTATCTAAAATGTATTTATTCGGATGTCTTTTAAGTTATTGGTGACGATGCAAGTATCTTACGATGAATACTAGAGGGTTTCTTATAATTCCCTATGCAATTGTCAGTAATCAATAATTTTGTATTTTGATCGTTTATGTTTACTTTGAAATGTTTTTGACCGTTGAAATCTATGTAACCGATCTATAGCAACATATTAAACAGGTTTATAAGCCCATCTGTGCGAACTTGATTAAAAATGTAAATTTATAATATAATAGTAACTCAATGTAAATTAAAGTAAAATCAAAGTTAAAAATAATGTTAAATGTAAATCACTAAAATAATTTTAAACCTTATATATATGTGCATAAATAAATCTGTTTGTATGATAATTACTGGCAGTGGCTTACTTTATTCTTTTATATACTAGTAAATGATATTATTAAATCTCTGCTAGTCCACTGAGCTAGTGACAATGGGCTAACGATCTAAATATGTAAATAAAGTGGAATCCTAACAGCGCGTATCTGCCTACTCTATAAATTTTTCTAGGCTTAAATGCCTAGATGGCGCCCTTTGGTAGTGCGGTGCGGTGCGATGCGATCTACCACTTCGTTTGGATCGTTATAATTGGCGTCCCAAGTGTGGCCTTACCTCAGAGATTGACCCTGAGAAGGGGAATTAATGCTGAAATTTCCGATCTTTAATAAACCACAAATACCCTGAGCAAATTTTATCAAAATGAATGTTTTATCTGCTTACATAAGTCGGATATTTTTAAATTTTATAAAAGCACTGCCAGCAAGAAATTGCGCATATATATTAAATAAAAGAAAGTATAAATAATTTTAAAACTAATGTTTGTAAATTAAAAAGAAAATCAAAAGGTTGCATTGGATATGTCTTTTTTTTTGTTAATATATATTTATGCGTTAACGTGTATAGGCGCACAGCCACGGAAGTTTATGATCGAAATGTGGTACCTTACGATGAGTACCGTTGGGAATTTACGTCAGTGTAATCCTATTTATGCATTTCAATCAGTCATAAATAAGTTGGTGGTAGTTATAATTGTGCTGCAAATATACACGTATAAATCCATTATCTTGGAACATATTTATCTCAATGCAACCTTCCTAAATAAGTTAAATAATTTGTGTGTCATGCCGTAAGTAGAAATCAAATGGATAAAATAAAATAGAATTCTCGGGGGGAGGGGTGTTAATGTAAATGGTCCTTAGGTAGGCGATGGTCAACATTTTCTTTTTCTTTTTGTATATAGTTTTTTGTAAAATTAGTAACTGAATGTTTGTAAATTTTGTTAATACCGTAATTACTAACCCTAAGTAAAATATTTTTTTTTTGATCATTTTTTTTTAAGTAACTTTACTGATATGTAACGAGCACAGACGTTCGTTACATTGTTTTTTTTATATATATTATTAAACAAGTTAAAATAAAAAGTTCGCATTTAAAAACTTTCTTTAAAAATTGAAATTAAAATATCGTCTTAAACTCTTATATATTAAGTCACACAGATAATAAAAAATTATTAAAATAAAATTTTTATTAAAGAAAAAGGTATTTTTAAAACTAAATTTTAAAAAAGATTTGGAGATGAAATTATATCTTTAAATTTATCTTTAAATATATTTTTGATTTGGAAAACAGGTTAATTAATCAGAAATGGAAATGATTGTTAATTAGTTAAATGTAAACCAGCCTTCAGCATTTAAATGTAAAAACACTAGTCAGATAGGAAAACAATAGAAACTGTTAGCAAATAAGAAGAAATCCCTATGGAATCGGACCGCAGCGAAAGGACCATCGCATCGGTGACGTAATGTAAATTCAATCCTTCACATTAATATAAAAAGGACAAGTTTGGAAATTATTAGTTAGTGAATAAGGAGTGATTGATCATTGACGATGTAACAGCTAGGTGTTAGTGCTGAGATGATTGAAAAAGACGCACAGCTTCAATCCCTTCAGTTCTGTAAGAAAGGAAGAAAAATGGGCCATCGTTTCTTCATTGAGGACCAATTACACTAAAAAAAAATAAAAATCTCCAAAGGATAAATAAATCGATCAACCGGATACAAATCTTCGGACGACGTGGGAATTCACGTGCAAACGGCAAGGAATATACGAAGATGAACTATTTCAATAACCGTAAGACTTTAAAATTTATGAACAGTAAATTAAAAACTTTCCAGATTTAAATGATTTCAATATTATTCTATCTGACCAACATTATTTTATTAATTAGTTATAATTTTATTTAATGTATTTAATTTGTAAAATCATTTCCATTTATTTATTTAATTTTGTTCTTTAAGTTTTATTATGATCTCTGTTTTCCGTTGAATAAATTATAAAAAAAATGTTAAACTTAAGTCGGGCGTGAATGGCTGTATCGATTTGTAAAGATATATTAAGGGAGGGTAATCTTGGGTTGTTCATTTCGTAGTTGAATTGGTTCAATGGATTGGATATATTTATGTAATTAGTAGGTGTAATATGAGATCCGCTACGGGCAGGATTATAGATATACGCCACACACCCTCTGTTTGCCTATGGATGGGTTTGTAAGTCGGCAGAATACCGCAGCCCATTCCTATGGAGTTTTTAGTTTATTGATCTACTTGCCCACAGATGTCACATCCCTGTGGGTGGAGAGTCAATGTCGTTTCTATTTCTACATATTGTTCAGATGTACATTCCTGACAATATTGTTGTGTTGTCGTATCATGCTACATTGAATACATGAATGTATCAGATGGATTGGTGCCAGTTGATTGCGAAATGTGTTGCCTAAGGTTAAGTAGGGATAGAATATTTTATTTTTAAATGCAAATCTATGTAGTCGATTCAGGCTCGATCCTAAATAAAACTATTAAATTTAAGTTGTTTATAGACGCTTGCATGGATTGTTTATCGGTTAACTATGTTTTGCGTTTCATATTTGATCAAAATATATAGACTTTCGATAAATAATGATACCTTACGGTGAGTATCTAAAATGTATTTATTCGGATGTCTTTTAAGTTATTGGTGATGATGCAAGTATCTTACGATGAATACTAGAGGGTTTCTTATAATTCCCTATGCAATTGTCAGTAATCAATAATTTTGTATTTTGATCGTTTATGTTTACTTTGAAATGTTTTTGACCGTTGAAATCTATGTAACCGATCTATAGCAACATATTAAACAGGTTTATAAGCCCATCTGTGCGAACTTGATTAAAAATGTAAATTTATAATATAATAGTAACTCAATGTAAATTAAAGTAAAATCAAAGTTAAAAATAATGTTAAATGTAAATCACTAAAATAATTTTAAACCTTATATATATGTGCATAAATAAATCTGTTTGTATGATAATTACTGGCAGTGGCTTACTTTATTCTTTTATATACTAGTAAATGATATTATTAAATCTCTGCTAGTCCACTGAGCTAGTGACAATGGGCTAACGATCTAAATATGTAAATAAAGTGGAATCCTAACAGCGCGTATCTGCCTACTCTATAAATTTTTCTAGGCTTAAATGCCTAGATGGCGCCCTTTGGTAGTGCGGTGCGGTGCGATGCGATCTACCACTTCGTTTGGATCATTATAATATATATATATATTCTAACCTTGACTTGTGCATCTTCACTTCCAGATAATATATGATATGAAATAAAACGGGTTCCGTCTCAGTTAATAATTAATAAATAAAATATTCAGCATTAAAATTAAAATGTTTCACTAGCTCAAATTTAAAATACGAATAAGGTTCAGTTATAAAATAAATTAAATAAATATTTTAATATTTTTATGAGACTTGAAGTGAAAATACAGGTGACAAGATAGATTACATTGACCAATATCCCACAGGATACTACCTCAATGGCATAAGAACACTATCCCCCTTATTACTATTTTAAATAACTAACTCATAGTATTCTTACGACTTTAATAACTTCTGCTCACTAAGACTAAACTAATAATTAAATCTTAATCTTCTATTTAATAATCTAGCTCAATAAAATAATCTCAGGTTCATAATGTTTATTCTAAGTTAATTTAAAAATACGGTAGTAAAATATGAGAAGGGATTTTATGTCATAATCTACTACACTGAAACTAATAATAATAAATAATAATAATAATATTCTTCATTGTTTAACTACTACTGGATATCTTTTTTTTACTTATATTTTTATTACCATAATAAAATAATAAAATAATTTTATATAATCTTTTACCTTCATGTAATAATATAATAAATACGTGGTTGGTAGCATATGATAATCTGATAAACAAAGGATGTGTGGCAACTGATAGCATATAATTCAGTATACTATTGTGATAACTGATTTATGACCAATAAAACAATGTAAAATTATAATTATTTAATTAAAAGAATACCAATAAAATATTTAAATTTTTAAATATAACTCTCTATTTATCTTTTTGTGCAAAATTATATTTTTGTTTCAATTGTTATGAATATATCTTGATTCCAAGCAGTGAAGTGGAGAAATAAATAATCCAGACACAAAAATTTTGAAAACAAATTTTAACAAAGTTTATTAACAACAACAAATAAAATAAACAATTTATGTACACTATTTACAATGGATATCCTTATTTTAATCTTACATTTTTATCTACTAAGTTATATAAAAATAGTTTATAGTTTAGTTATATCTTTATTTATACTTAAGACAAAATAGAAAAAAATGTTACCATTTGGTTTCTCATTATGGTTAACTTATTATAAATATATTTACTTATTAGCAAAATATTTCATCCTTAATATTATTAAACTATCTTATTTTTTTAAAAAAAACATTCATAGGAAAACATTCTACAGAAAAACAAAATTAACTTTATAATGAGTATGGATTTCTCAAAATATTAAAAAAAATTTCATCTTGCAAAGTCAAAGATGTTACATAAAATATTCATCCAAAATTCAGTATTATATTTTAGTGTTTTATCACACGATGTTTACTAATCATAATATATTCTTATTTAGCCTTACTTTAGTATGATATAAGTGTATTAGTCAATATATTCCTGTTATTCAATAAACAAAAAATATATACTATGCATATTCCCCACATTTATTGTATATTATTGTATTTTAAAAATATGCAATACTTATTTTTCTCTTAAAAAAAATAATAATAAAACATTCAAAATTTTTTTAACATTTTAAAGAAAATATCTTGTTTAGATACTCTATTCCAAAATTTATATTTCATTTCCAAAATAAATTCAAAATATATTCTATGATTCTTTCCTTTCCCTTAGGATTCATTGGACCTTCAATTTTAAGTTATAAAATTCTATTCCTTCTAAGCAAATAAACCAATCTTATACAAAACGATAGCATAACTTAAGTTCTAAATTATTTATCATTTCTTTTCAAAATATCTTACTGAACAATGCAGTTACATGAAATAAAGATAGCGAAACAGATGTATAGGATTTAAGGAAAAAAGCTAGAGTATCACTCTTAATATATCTCAAAAAATCATGGCACAGTGCAAAGAGGTATGACCTTTACCTGTCTAATAACCTCTAATATATGAACGATGTTAAAGCTACTTCTTCAGCTTTATTTAAAACATCAAATATTTAAAGAAATATAAAACACTGTCCAAATAAAATGTGTATCAGTCATAGGGCTTTGTTAACTATGCTGATAACCACATAAAGACTAAATATTATTTCTATTCCTTATCATATCCTATTTTTTAAAAAAATACATCATCTTGGTTTCCTGCTAACTATAGTACTTCCAAGCCACTATCTCAACATTATTTCTCAAGATTTTTCTACATCTTACATCGATAAATAACTATCTGCATTTACAAACAATAAATAAAATTCATTGATAGTTTAAAACAATTTCACTGTTCCATAAGAAAAGTTTGCTTACTTCATTATTCTATATGTTTAATCATATACAATCTACTTAGACAATATTTGAATATCCAATAACATGAAAGTTCTAAAAGAATCACATAATTATTTGTTATTATGTTGGATTATATCACTAATATATATAAAAAATAATCGTCGTATCGAAGAATCGATCTTAGTTTCATGGTTGTCATTTAAGAACGGTAATTCTAAACCACTATTTACCCGCAATGAGACTTTTTCTATTCCAAGCCACATAAATTTTAAGTTATTTATTTTGTGTTTGTTTAAAAGAATTTAATGTAAAGAGTATGAGTATAAATGTCACAAATCATGATAAATAATATTCGTGTGTGTGTGGTTTGTGGATTTATATTAGCTCAATTTAAAAGTTTCAATTGCGTGTATATTTTCTTTAAATTTTAATTTTGCAAATTATACAAAGTCATTTAAAAATGCTGATCAAAAGTCACATTCCTTTGATCAGTATTTTTAATCAAAATCTTACTTGTAAAAAAATGTATAGAATAATTAATTTGTACTTCGATAAATTAAGATAATGAATTTATATTTTTGTATTCACGAATTCCGATGTAATTGTTTTGTCAATTTAGAATCATGTATTAAATTTAAAAATAAATGAAAACCGAACGTAGAACTCTTATCAAGAAAGGCAAAGGCTATTGTATAGTCAAAAATTAGATATTGCTGGAGGCCAGAAAATCAAAGGAGGCGGAGCTATGAACAAAAACTAGGCAGAAAGGTCGACCGTGGCCATCTTAGATATAATATAGACACTCTAACTTTTGACTTGGCTGTGCTTAGATCGTCTCAAGACAGCAAAGTAGTTGTTCCAGAGAAATCACTTCAACCATTATTAAGAAGTTGCCTGGTAAACTGCACTAATGATGGGCTAAAGTCCAAGAAGCTGATTCCTGTTCTGCCAATTTAAATCTTTCATACCGCTGATCTGTAATGTTTTCCGTGCTTCCAGTCTTCCAAATTCCAACATTTAAATTAACCATGCCTTTCTAAGAAATTCAAAATGCGCGCCTACGTTCTTCATACATATCACCGCAAGAAGAAAAGCCGGACGAAGAAAGAATGGTAACTTTTGTTACATGAACTTTTTAACTTTCCTCTCAGTAATAATTTTATATTTAATCTGTAAACCTAATTAATTGCATGTAAATTTCTTGTTTTCCATTTGAAAATGTTACACTAAAACCTGTCAGTAAATCTTTTCTCTAATATTTCTGTGCTCTAGTCTTTAGATGATAATTTATCAATATTTGTGCCTAATAATAATAATTCATTAGTGAATACATTTATATTTTACTATTACTTATTTTTACAAACAAACGATGCCAATAATATTTCTCAACTCTAATTAAAGTCAGTAAAGTTTATCTCATAATATTTATTATATTCATTTTAAAAGTAATTTCCTTTTATCGAACTAAAAATTGTTTCATTTATATTGAGTTGAGAAATATTCAAATATTTTTGTTGTTTCTTTTACTTCGTTATAATATTTTAATCTATACTCCAAATCTCAAATACTTAAAATAGTCTAAAATTTTATTATAATTTTTTTTATATATTATTACGGAGTAAGAATAATAAGTGAATATTTTATTGCTATTATTACCTTCCGAACAATCTGGGGAGTTATGGGTTTCAGAGTGAAATTAATTAATTATTACTTTTGCGATCGTTTGATTTCGCCATGTTTTATTGAATAGTTATATCGGACTGTTGCGTAGAAAATGTTTCGGAGAGAAAAGGTTTTATATAATTTCGTTTTAAAATCCACTTCCGACCACTCTTCCTCGATGTTACTGTGGCAATGCCTTTACCTGCGCTTAAGTTGGCGTCTCGTTTTACTACCACTTGGAGAGAAAGAAATTCTCCTCCAGGTAATCTCTTGGATCACCGGGGTTCGAAAATGAGCCCGGCTGGTTGTAGTGTCCCGGATCTACTTGGGGGCATTAAGACTTGTCAAAGTACAAGCCGCCCGGTATTCCGTCAATGCACCGCAAGTTATTATTTGTAGTATACCTTAATCCCTGCAACCATCAGTACATCAGTATTATATATTATATTTTTATTTAAAACCGCCTCCCATTTACCCGTATACGCAATGGTTTGAATCTATTAAAATAAAACAACTTAATATAAACTAGTGGTTAAATATTTTAAGTGCTCCAATTACTCTGATTCTCATATCGACCTATACAACCAGTTAAAACACATAAATATTGGCATGAGTTTTGTTAAGCAGTCTAAACCGATTATTAATGACTAGCAGCAATTTATTATAAAATACATATGAAAGTTTTACCGTACCTGTAAATAATATTATTCAATGCTTTCAATAATTTATTAAAAATTTATCTAACCTAATTTTGTCTCTCTTGCATTATTACTCTCGAAATTTAGTCAATCACCTGCTGTCTGTATCGACAACTTAAATATATACATTAAATTATTAGCCGTACCAATATCCCGACTATAAGATATCTATGAAATAGCTGATTGTAGGTAATTTAGTCTGTGTTTTTTCGATGAGCTAGTAAAGGGAAAACCCCGTACCGTTGTAATGTTGTCATCGGTTAGTCATGCCAGGGTTTTGGGTTTGAATTTAGTTTGCATTTTGGAATTTATTCCTAGACGTGGACTGGGTTTGAATTCGGATTACTGTGTGTGATTAAGCATGGTGATTTTTACCGGTACAGTATGTATATTTTCAAATCAATCCTATCTCATAATGTTTTTTTAAAATGTTGTATGAAAATGCGTTACATATAATTAAAACTTTTACACTTCATTCTTAGATTCATAGATGATCTAAAGAAAACAAAAATATACATTATAAATTATTAATAGTCATTATTATTACCAAAATAACCCTTTTTATCTGGTCATCATTTTTAGTAGGCTTCTTTCATCCACTGGATATAGAAAAACATTGCATACATAAACGAAAAGACACATCCATACGTTTTATTTAAAAATATTCTTATCTAAATTATTGGATTATATTATAAATTTTATGTTATTAACAAATTAATGTTTTATGTTTTCCTAATCTTATAAATAGAAAAATTTACATTTAACTAAGTTAGTAAAATAAAAATTTAAAACTATAATTACGTCTTCACTTGACCATAGTTCATGATAAAATCCAAAAATGTTTATTATTTTCTCTAGAGTTTTAAAATGTTCTCCTCCAAGCGCGTTAAAGTTTAAAAATAAAATAATTTTACTTAACTATTTTTTAAATAATTCGCTATAATTTTATATACTATGTATTTGCTTTAGCCTCAAATTGTACTTTAAAAATATAATCGACAAACTATAATTAATGTATTAAAAGAACATATTCTAAAATTTAAAATTTTTAGTAATTGACTGTAATGAACTATTACTGACCTATAGAAAAGGGCACAATATATATATAGTCAACATGCGAAAACTTTCCTATATAACAAATATTTATAATTTGGATTTTATTTTTGATTTTTTTTTTTATAAAAAGAAAAATTTATAATCACATAATTTGCAATTTTTAAAATAAATTATTTGTATCTAATTTCAACTTTGTAGAATTATAAAAGAAAAAAAGATATAACCAAATTGGCAGAGTCATATTAATCTATTGTGAAGTTTTGCTTCACTAATTATATATTTAAAAGCTATACTTTCATTAATTAAAATACTGTTTCCTTATCAAAGTTTTTTTTTTAGATTTTAACTAAAAATATTTCGCTAGTGAAATATTTTTGTTTCATTTATTTTTTAGCATTAAATTCTTTCGAACTAGAATGCGATTTGAACATTATCAGCTTATATCTTGCTTTTAATTAAAAATGGACTGAAATAGAATTTATTAACTCTCTGATCTGCCTATGAGCAAATAAACCAAGGCATTCGTGTTATAGTTGGGGATGTATAAGTAGAGTAGATTGGAGATGAGGGTTCTCTTTTCACTTTGATCATTGAGTTTTTCCATTCCTTCTTTCCCAACAATAATAACAAGAAAGAATATAGCATGATAAAGAATGTCAGTTGAGTAGAGGCTGGACCATCTTTCCTGTGCCTCGGGGGAGGGGGCTGTTTCCCGAATGCTGCCATGAAATTCCTGCCATGGAAAAATGCTGTCACCAATGAAGAAGTAGTAATGACCAAGATTGCTGACCATCTAGCTGATTATCCTAAACTGAAGCTTAGACCGCAAACCATCCACCCATTGACCCAGAGTTATCCAAGGTAACAGTCCAATATCTATGCAAAGTTGTCTGTGCTTGTCTATAAATATTAATGTTTTTTTTTTATATATTTATACTTAATCTTTGCTTGTAAGACCTCTCTATAATCCGTAATATATTCTTTATAATATTAATTTCGATTTCACTTTATGCTAGCTTTATGAGTCTGTGCATTTTGCTTAATAATATTATATAATATCTTTTTAAAGTTTTTTTTTATTTAATATGCCAATTCAGCTCAACCTAGCAAGTTTGATCTATAATTGTTTCTTTTTAAAGTAAAGTAAATTATAATGATAATAATTTATTTATCACTCATTTTCTATAAGATTTAATGTTTATTATGTTAAAATAGTCTCACAGAGTTGATCACTTTTATATGATTTTGTTCATGAAAGATCGCAATTTAAAATTAAGTGTTAATTACTGTAACCATCCAAATGGACTGAGTAATCTGAAACTTTTTTTTCATATGTCATAGCATCGGCCGGACACGAACCCACACTCATCTGCAACTAACTACTTACTTGCAAGGCTGGTGCGATGACCTCTTAGCTAACAACGCTTAGGAAAGTGTAAATGACTAATTAAATGGAAGAATTAATTATTAATTAAATGTCTTATTAGATATTCATAGCCTGATTCACTATTATACATACAACTATGCAGAGGATTAAACTATTAAAGTTATAATATTAAACATTAGTTTTATTCTCATATGTATATTGTACTGCTGGCATAGCTTAACATTTCTTTAGTATTTCAAGTGCTTTGTCATTCGGGAACCTTCAAGAATCTGAAGTTTTCCCTTCCTCTTGAAATTATTTATAATCAGGGAGTATAATTCTTGTGGAACATGAGGCTAAGGTCATGGATACTCTATGGGGGATACCATACACTGGCTCATCATATTACCAAACCTACCTCAACCATTGTACCACTTCACCATACATGCAAACGTATGCCTTCCTCAGAAAATACATCAAATGACAAAGCTATTCTTTGACCATCTGGGCTTTATTATTATTATTTATATTTAACCTTTTTATGCTAGTTGTACAAATATCCATTGATTAAATTGTTTTTGCCTGTTTCATCCCAATGAGTCATAACGTATGAAAACTGTGAATCATGTTTAAAGAAGTGTTTTATAAATTCTTATGATGCACTTGGTTTAAAGCTACATACCCTTGTTTTTTTTTTATATATTAATGAACTATTCCTGTATATGCATCTATTTTCATTCTCTAATAATAGTAAAAATATATAGATATATAAAACAAAAATGAGAGAAATTTTTATTTTTGCTATAAACAACTGGAGTTTATAACTAACTATATGACAAATTGCTTGTACTAGTATAAATCATTGATCGTTCACTCATGTAAATAGAGTTATTTTGGCACATTGAATTCTCGCATATGACCTAAAGTGACCTATTGTAAAATTCAGATTCACAATAAATAAAGATCATTAAGTGTTACATAATAAATGTAAATCTTTCTCTAAAAGTGAAATTGTCATACCTATATGTTGTGTTCATGCTAATTAAATATTAAAATACAATAAAAATCCAATCCACAGTTCGAGTCTTTATTTTGTTTAATTAAGGAATTGTGGACTTAATCAGTGAAGTATTGAATAGCTTCATGCTCTCAGATTTAACCCCTTCAGCTTTAGCTATTTATATAGAAAGTAGGTTGAAGTAAAGAAGGGGTTCCCCTCTCTTATTCCAATGTGTAAGCTTGTGGTTAAGACTTGTAAAGGTTCCTAGCTTCGCATTTTCAACTACTCATGCTTTAGGTTTATTGCTTAGTAAATATTAATTATTTAAATAAAAAGGTTTTTCTATATTAAGGTACTATGTTAATACTTCTATCTTTTTTGGGAATCCATCCTTGACAGCCCTAATTTAAATCTTATATCTCTTCACTGATGTGCTATGTCCAATACAATACTGATATAAATTCTTTTTCCAAATCTTCTGCATACCACATTACTTTCTCACCCATCTTGTTGCCTGCCCTTTACTCATAACCTAATTAAATACTAATTTGGCTATTTTTTTATTATCCATAAACTGCAATATATCAAACATTTTCATTTTGCTTTTTGCATCTTTCATATAAAAACTTTACCATCTCCTTTCTCCTTAAATTGACTTTTGTGCTGCCCACACATCTGCATCTAATGCATGTCTTCCTACTTCCCTTTGCACTTTTTCTAAGTAATTTAATACCCTTTTACCTTACTAACACATAATGCATCATTGCCATATATTAACCCTGCTACTGCCACTTCCTTCCAAATGATTCTAACTACCTCATATTTATTATATGAAAACACTGTTAATTTCTTCTTTATCAATCCCTTTCTTTTTTTGCTTCATTTACCAAATTTTCTCCCATTATATCCAAGCAGTTTTTCTGACTACTCAAGATGATTCCCAAATAACTATATCTATTCACCAAACTTAACTTTATATTACCCAATAAAAATTCTTTGTCTTCTCTTTTCCCAGTATTAACCATCATTATATTTGATTTTTCTTCACTAAATTTGCACCTCATCTCTTTACCCACCTTTGCACATGTCCTCAGCATAACTTTCATATCTTCTCTTCTTTCTGCACACAAAAAGGCATCATCCACAAAAAAGACCCGACAAAGTATATACTCCCTTGCCACCTATTAACAGTATCTTTATCTCTCTTGCTAGTTTTTCTATTGCTCTCTCCATTTCACTCAAATACAACAAAAACAAAATAGGTCACATAGGGCATCCTTGCTTTAGGTCCACCCCACTTTTAACTTTAACTGATTTATATCCTCTAATTGATATGTATAGGAATTATTTTCATATAATTTCTTAATAATGTCCACTAAAACATCATCCATTCATAAAATTGCTAAACTTATCCATAATCTATTTCTATTTACTCTATCATATGTCCTCTCTATATCTATAAAACTCATATATAACTGTTTACCTGAATTCTTACTCATATTCATGAGTTATGTAACTACAAACAAACTATCTCCTATATGCCTATCTGACTAAAACTTCCTTGCATTTCCTTCACTACATTATTTTCTTCCAGTGATGTGATGTGATGGACTATAACTTCTTCTTAAACGAAGTCAAGAATCTCTCAGCAATTATACCAAGAGAAATTTGTTAACTACTTAATTTTACATTCCCCAATCTAAGTTTTCCCATATTCTGCTCCATCCCATTTCCACAACATAACCTTTGTCAACGCTACAGCCTTTATATCTACCCCCCCCTATCTTTTTCCAAACCCAGCATAAAAAACAATAATCTACTTTCTGTATAATCACTTTTTTCATATTTATTTTTCCATAACTTCATTATATATGCCGTTTCTGTTTTCAAGCATTTGCATTCAATTAACAGATGCCTAATATTTTCTCTTTCTTCCTTACACAATTTACATACTAAATCACCCATATTTTTTCATTTACATATATATTCATTCTCTTGTTGCTAAAGATCCTGTTCGATCCTTAAACAATAAACTACTTCCCTTACTATTATCATATATTAACTCGCACCTAATATTCTGTTTATTTCTATATATATTTAAACACTTTTTACTCTCCATACTAGTTCTCCATC
The DNA here is from genome assembly GCA_028023455.1 of Epiperipatus broadwayi. NCBI lineage: Eukaryota > Metazoa > Onychophora > Udeonychophora > Euonychophora > Peripatidae > Epiperipatus > Epiperipatus broadwayi. The sequence continues at coordinate 244,174 of JAQFVV010000484.1, read as the reverse complement.
TCTCTAACTCTCTATTCTTTATTACTAAATCTATTCTTTTATCCCATTCCTTACCACTATAACACTCAACAATATTTTATTTGTTGAATTACTTTTTTATAATTATATATATTATAGTTAATAAAAATTAACAATTCTATTCAATGATATTTAAATTTGTTTATATCTATAGATTCATTTTCTTTATAACTATATATATATATTGTACAGTATTTGTATAATCAACATTGCTAATTTAGAAATAAAATTATTAAATTTCTAAAAATAAAGAATAGTATTTTTTTTTAATAAAATCTGATTTATTTTAGACAACATAGATTATATATATATTTTTTAAAGTTAAAACAAATTAAAACGTTATAAAGAGAATAACAAAAAGTTACTTTGATTTTGTTAAAATAAGAAAATAAATTTTTATCGCAAAATCAATTAGAAATAATTAAACTTAAAATCACTGCATTATTTCACTGTAATTAAAGATGGTGACCAAACGGGGGGGAAAAGATGATTTTTGAAACAAAAATAAATTAAATTTTATCAAAGTTAGCAGAAGTCAGCAGGATGTGCACGACAGACTAAAAATCAGGAGGACTATAAAATGCAAAAACTTTGTGCATTGGTCATCTTAAAATCTTCGTCTTTTGCATGTGACTTGAAATAGCCTTTTGATAAAAATTAATTTTCTCTGCTACTTCACTATCAACTTACATGGGAGTATTGAGGAAAAGCACACACCTGCAGTTCAGCAAATTCCTCAAAGAAATAGCTTAATCATACAGAATATTTTGAATCCACAATTAGCACACATACTGCAAACCTTATATCCCATACCTCTAAATTATCAAACTACCTACTCATCATCACAAGTTCTCTTTGAAAAGTTTCAAAGAGTGAGTATTGTATGTTCCCTTTTCTATTCATTTTTTAACAGTACAAAGCATTATTGCTATACTGATGAATGATAGTAAATGGGCCATCACAAATTTTTTGAAAGTTTTTATATGCATGTTTTTCAGATTGACGTGCGAATTAATTTAAATCATAACTTTATCACCTAGCTGAAAAATTTGGCTAGACATATTCTGCTTATTTATTGTTAGATCTTCTGTTTTCATTAATATATGTCTTGCTTTGGTCATGACCTACAATACTGTACATATCATTTAATCAGCATAGAACACTTATATGGAAGAGAAATTTATTAAATAGGCATTTTTAAGCCCTCATTATCTCTTCATATAAAATAATAATAAAACTGTAAATAAAGAGATCATATTCTATAAATATTTTTTTTTTTCTGTGAATACAAAGTGATATAAGTTAGTAATTTCACATCTATAATAGTCATGATTCTTAATTTCATAAAGTATAACAGCAAATATTATATGCATAATATATAATAAAAGTTTCAAAAGTATCGTAACTATAAACATTTCATTTGACTGATAGTTCTTCCTATATACCATAACTATTATTTGTCTCACTATATTTTAATGAATTATAATCTTTATATCTCAAATCATTATTTGTCTCATTATGTTTTTTTTTAACAATCATAATAAAGGTTTCTACATTTTCCTAAGCTAATTAATTCATTAATCAGATAAAGAGTCTTTGATGAGATAAAGCCAAACAGATTTATAACAGGATTAAAAGTACCCTTACTCTATGTACTTTTTAAATCCTCTCTGCATTTTTAAATAAAATAACAACAAAAATTTTCTATCTATGTAACCTATTATCATATGGTCATCCTTACTATGAATTTTCCACTGGAGTGAATATTGAATTCATCTTCTAAAAGCTCTATTTTACTATTTTTGCTATTACAGCTGAGAATCTTTTAACATTTATTTTCAGCCTTTTCCTTAGTATACAATGTATGGCATTCTAAACTTATGTTATACACTTATAATTAATCACTTGGATTTTTAAATTTTACATTCCTACCATATCATTACAAAACTTCCTAAATTTTTAATTTTTAGGGAAATAATTTTATTTTACAACCATACTTCATTTATGGTTTCTTGATGATCTCAAATCTTTCAACAATAGCAGCCATTTCTAAATAACACTATGATTTTCTATTTTTACCTCTTCTTTACCTCAAGTAGACATTCTATTTTGCTTTCTTGCTCAATTTTATTTTGCTGTGTTTCCTGGTGTGCATCATCAACTTTATTCTCAATCTGAATTAAATCTCCCTCTAACTCTTTTATAATTTTTTTCATTATCTTTTTATATCCCTTTTTAATTCAAGATTCCACTTTTTCAAACATTTCCTTTTTCTTTTCAAATTTCATAGCCATCTCTTAGTTTTGACTTTCTGTAGTAGCATTTATCATAATAATAAAAAAGCTTGTTTAGAGGTTTAGCATGCTCTTAAGTTTACATATTGGTTAATGCAAGCTATATATAAGTCATTTGACATCTGACTTTTTATTATTACTATTTTTCATAATATTTTTTTTTTTGATTCTCATATTTTATGTCTGTTTTTTTGGCCATCTCTGTATTTTGACTTTCTATTTTACTTTGATCTTCTCTTTCATTTGATTTTCAAGTTAGTCAAACTTTATGGGTAATTTTGGCCATTTTTTAAATTTGATTTTCAAGTTTTTCATTTTGTTCTTTATGGCCAACTCTTTCATTTAATTTTTGAACTTTTCCTTCATCACTGTCATAAACCTATCATTATTTGAGACTTCTAATTGATCTTTAATTTGTTCCTTATTGGAAGGGTTTTCTGCTTTTTCTGGAGCCTGCATTTATGCTTTTGATGTAGTATGCATCTAATTAATTATACCATTTAACTACAATGTTTTTTTTAATAAACTAATTTAAAATTATTTTGACTAAATTTCTTAATCAATAATTTGGTGTAATCATTCACCCTTTCCTCAGTAGCCCTATTTATTATTATCTGCCTGATTATTTTATTACACTGAATTCCACTAGTTTACCCTACTTATGTACATTTAATTAATATTATTTGCTTATATTTGCTCTTAACAATAAAATTCAACAAATGTAAAATTCAATTCAGTGAATAATTTAACTGTTAACCTCCTCTCTGTTCCCACATCTCTCACCAAATTATTATTCTCTATTTATCAAATATCCAGGGTATTGAGCATTCACAATAGATTCCAATTTATAAATGACATCTATTTTCTACTAGATACTGAAATAATTTTTAAGCACATATGTTAGGTGCCAATTGTAATGTCACTGCCATTTGATAGATCATCAAAGATAAATTAGCACAAATTATAATAATCATATAGATATAAAATGCTATTGCTTAATAATTAAGATAATTTTTGAAATTTCACATTCAAATTCAAATAACAGAAATACAAGATAGGAGTAAAATATAATTTAACTCATTTATAAATCATACTAATGGTCAGACATAACTATAATAATAAAAAAATATTACAAACCATGTCATCATTTCAAACCATTAATCATTTCTAAATTACTGAATGGAATTTAGAACCACTATGTATTACAAATTTATATTAGGTTAAAAGCCAGAGCACCATCCGGTTATTAAAAATACTACCATGACAAATTTAGCTATTATATATTTAATTTATTATTTAAATGGTAGAACGTACGAGAAGAGAAACAGTAGATCAGATTAATAACTAATAAAAAATATTTATTATACAATAAGATATATAAAATATTTAAAAATTATTACATTGAATTATAAATATTATAAGTAATTAAACACTACCATTCTTCAAGTGATCACCCTTTAATTAATCAGTTTTAAATTCTTTTTATGTTAAGCTTAACATTTTTTCTTTTGTTTATTTTTTATTATGGAATCTGTTTTAGCATTGAAGATGCTGTATATTATTCTTAAAAATGTAGACACAATAATTCTTTTTAATTCCTGTAGCAGCTTCAAGTTTTTATTTATTCAGTTTATATTTTCTTAAATCATATTTCTTCACTTCTCAGAAACAAATATTCTGTAAGAGAAACCATTCAGTTAACAATCACTCTACAAACATAAATTTTTGCCATAAGTTTAGCAGAACTCAGAAATGGTAGCGGAGGTTTGATCACATATCAGGACAAAAATAAATAATCAATTCAGTCTACATTGATCCAGAGAAAATGATACCCACATAAAAATTAGACACCATGAACCATAATATCCATTTTATAATATTTATCTTTGTTCAGAACTTGTATGCTAATAAAAAAAGCAAAGTTTTTAGAAGCTGCTTATGGTGATTGTAAAACAAAAAACAGACTGAAAATGCGAACAAGAATGCTAAATTTCAATAAAAATTCTAAGATCACATTTTATTTAAACCAACATTGATTAAGAAATAAAAAATCATATTCTATTACTTTTCCAATCATATTATTTTTAAACTAATTTTATTAATTACAACAAAATATTTGTTCCAATGCAAAATTCTTTTTATAAATTTGACATTTAACAAAACAAAATGAAATCTTTTTTAAACAATATTTTATTTCAAAGTTTAAATAATTGAACCATGAACCTTGAATGTTAATCTTAGAGACAACATGAGCAAATTTAAATTTGTAAAGAAAAATATTTTTTTTCCTTTTTTAAACTTGTTTGACTACTCTTTTTTAAGAAATATTTTTATTAAAATTGTTCTCAGTGACAAAGTACATAAAGCAGACATTTCTTTAGAGATAAGAGAATAATATTATTCTATGATACTCCTTGGTTACTCAAAATTTTAATAAATGTAGAAATAAACACTTTTGAAAAAAAAAATATGTTTAAAGAAAAAATAAAATATAATGTGATATTTATTGCTTATTTAAATTTTATTAAAAAGTAAAAGAAATGATCAATTAACCTATGAATAAACAAATGTCAAGCATTTATTGAGTAAGAAATGGCTATCTAAAAACAAATCTATGCTCATGTAGTTTCTGTTACCTGAAGATTTTTTATATTCACTGTTATATGAAACATCATGTATGTTAGATCAAATGAATGATCTAACAATTATACTATGAGATTCTTATCAACTTTAATATCATACAAACATAAATATTGCTTTATCCACATTAATGGGTTTGACAATTTCTTCTCAATGACTTGCTTAAGATATGTTGTTCAACAATGCTTTTATTGCAGAAAAACACATTCTTGGTTAAAAAATCACAGAAATACTTTCATGTTATGCATCATGCACTGATTTAAACATGACAGTCTTATTACATGTTCAAAAATATTGCTAAATTCACCACTTCCTTGCTGAGATTTGTCCACTCTACTTTGAATTCTTTCAAGCAAAACCTTTTGTTGTACATATATACATATACAATCTTATGTTTTGACTATTCTGCAGTCTTCTTCAAAGTCACTGTTACTGTGCAACTTTATAACAATGGCTCTGTAGAACACTGTAGGACAGTTGAAATGTAAGATTGTGTATGCATATACATACAATAAAAGGTTTTGCTAAAAAGATGTTGAGTGGATGACTTGCACTTATTACATGTTATTGAGAAGTAGTACTGACTCTTGTGATTATACTTTTATTGATGAATTAACTTTAAATAATATGTAAAAACTAGTATAAAAAATAATTGTTTTTCATAATCGTTTAGCCTATAAAACTTGGAGAGATCTTCAAGTTGCAGTTCATTAATAGTGATTTAAAATAATTTAATTCGCATTTAGGCGTTCATCATATTAAAAAAACTCTTTAACAAGGCAAACTTTTATATAGATTACTTGGATTGAAAGATATAACACTTGTCAATGTGTTTATAACATATCATTTATAAGCTGCTTTAATTCTTTTGTTCTACATCGATTTGAAGTTTGATCTAATCCATATCACTCTTGCAGCCAAGTCTAGTTTTTTATCAATTATATAAAAATTGATGATTAATGCATATAATACAGTGCATTTTATGAATAATTAATGTAACTTTGGGGTTTTGATGTTGTATAATTATTTTTTAAAATTACTAAGCATATTTTTTTCTATATTTTCTTTTTTTTTTTTTCAAATTTTGTTGTAGATTTTTTTCATTGTGCCAAAATACTGGATGATTATTTATATTGCTCAATATAATTTAATATATATTTAGAACTTCTACTTTATTACACATATGAATAAAGACATCTGAAAATGAAAATATATCAAAGATATTAGTCATAGTAAGAAAGAGAGATGGAGTTGGATAAATGATATTTAGATGTGTTTAATAAAAATACTTACATTAATCTTTAATTAAGTTTAAACTTTATTATGTTTATATCTGCATTATAAATGCTATGATAAATATTTATATAATAAACGATTAATAATAATCAATAATATATTTATATAAAGTGGAATAAATTTAAATCTATCAGTAAAAAAAATATGGCACTTATACATTGACTTGTACAAATTTGATATTGTTAATAGCAAAGAAAGATAATGAAAACATCTAACAAGTTGTGACCTAGGACAAATGAAAAGTGCTGGTTTATTCAGAAATCCATCTTAGGAAAATTGATCTTTTTCAACTATCTTCATTCGTGTTTTAAGAGTGTGTGGTGAAAGCAAGTTTTTATTATATCTAACATATTACACATGAAGATATATTAATAAGAGCAAGTGGTTATGTTAATAGCAATAGATATATTAATCTTTAATTAAATTTAAAGTTTATATGCAAGCTAAAATAATCAGTAGCCTAAAACTGATTACTAATAATAACTAATACATTTATCTAAAGTGGGGAAATATTTTATACTGACTTGCAATATTGTAACATATATGATTACATCACCATTAAAAGTTATATCAAAACTATTTTAAAGCATAAATACAAAAATGAATGTGAAGTACATTTAATACAAATAAATTAGCTTATTGTTATTACAAATAATAGAACTTACAAGAAAGATTCATGTTGATTAAGTGAAAGTTGCCTTTCACCCACATAATTCCACCTTCACTTCTTCCAGGTTCTAATAGAGGTTCTTCAGAAATGATGGGCATCTTGAACAAAAATAAAAGCTTTTATTTCAAAATTTTTGTTACTTATATAATTTTTAATAATAAATAATTTTAATATTATTTTTCTAATTGTAATTTTCTAAAAATTTTGGTATATATTTCTATCCCAATTGGGTAGTAGTACAAGCAGATGTCATAGTGCACCAAACATTTATAGGCATTTCTAACAAACTTTTTTAAACCACATCATCATCATCATAATAATAATAATAATAATAATAATAATAATAATAATAATAATAATAATAATAATAATAATAATAATGATGATGATGATGATGATAATAATAATAATGATGATGATGATATGGAAATCCTAATTGAGTTTCATATAAATGTGCCACAGAACAAGACTGATATCACAAACATTTACAGAAAGACGTAGTACCCATATCAATGATAAGAGTTGCTTTTTGGAATATTTTATTCTATTAATTTTACTCCAGAATCATTTATTAATTACTTAATTGCTTTTTAGAATCTGAGTCTAAAAAATAAAATGATGTTATTGTGATTTGGCTTTTAATCACTGCCTTGCAATTATCTTTAGTGTTTTTTCGATATTTGTGGTCATTTTAAGACAAAATTGGAAACTAAAACATATTGATTATTAATTTAAAAAACCCTGAAGATGTCAGCATTGTATAAAACTTTTTTCTCTTACAAATATGGGTAATTATAACATAGTCAGGCATGGCCACTTGATGGTGTTCTGGCTCGCCAAAACACCTAACAAATGCCATTTACGAGGCCTGACTTAGGGCTATAGAAAACATCTATGTTTATCTTAGCCATTGCAGGCTGTTGATGATGACATAACACAGAAATAATATGGCCTATTTCTAGCTTTTTGACAGCTACTGTGAATCCACACACTTATCTTTTGTGTACAGTTTGATATGTGTGTGTGTGTACTTTGAGTAGTAAAATTTTTACAATATACATTCCACGGTCTTTGTATTTATAAGTAATTTAAGAAATGGGACTTTCTAGTAATTTTACAAATGGTCACACCCTTGTTTAGAGAATGTGTAAGGTGTAAAAGCTTGCCAAGTGTATGTAACAATGAATTTGGCCAACTTCGCAGGTGAAATCTCGTTTCCACAGAAAATACCATGTTGTTCATAAAATGTCTGCCGAACGATTAACTTTTTCACAGTTGCTGACAACAGAAGCTGAGTGTTGTTTTGTTTTGTTGTCAAATACCATTAATTTGGACTGTATATTTGTTCCTGCTGTCCAAAAAAAAACCCCATTTGATCAGTTGATGTATTTTTTTTTGTTTTGTTTTTGGTTATTGTTTGTAAACAATATTACATTGATTTAGGAAAGTTTGTTTTGGTTGAGACAAAATTGTGGGCCCAAAACCTTTCAATTTGATACAAATTAATAAATAAAAAGCAAGGGTGAAAAAAAAAACCTTTTATTGTTTTGAAAACTGCACAGTTGTTTTTTTTTTTTTTTTGTTATGTAGAAAACAATAATGAAGTGAAGCATAAATGTATCAAAAAAATGTTTTAATACAAAGTAGAAAAAAAACCAAAAACATATAAAAATATGGTTAAAAGTTGTGCGTCAAAATTTAAATTTATTGTTTTCGAAACACATCGCAAAATAGACATCGTGGAGTAGCAGCAATCAATGAATCAATCCCCTTCACCCACCCCTCCCTCCAAAAAAGTTTAAATTTATGTGTAAAAATCAAAAAGTTGTTTTTTCTAAAGACAAAATTAAGCATTTTTTTAAAAAAAAGACAGGATAAAAAAGTTGTTTACTAAATACAAAATTAAAATTAAACAACTTTTTTATAAAAAGGCAGGGAAAAAAAAGTTATAGCAATCGATAAATTAATAACAAAAAAAAAATACAAAAAACAGTGACTTCAAAATTGCGTGCCCAAAAACCGTACATTGTATTGTTTTTGACTACCAACAATGCCATCAAGTGGCCATGCCCGACTACGTTATAATTACCCAAATATACACTAAAACACCTATTATGTTACTGATTGGTAGTATTTACTTGTCTTAGTGCAAAAGTGCATACAATAGGTTTTGAGTATATTTACACTTTTGTTAGATTTTGAAAGTAAAAATATATATTTTCCATAATCTATTTACATAATCATGATTATTTTTCCAAAAATATTTCTTTAATATTTTTTTGAAAAGAATTCTATAACTATATTAAAAATTTATGGAAAATATATAGTTTAAAAGAAGACAATTTAGGGAAAATCAATTACATATGACCCCAGCTGGTAATTAGCTAAAAAGTAACACTCTTATCATTACCCTGAGTGATTAATTTTTGTCATTTTTCTAAAATTATGTATAAAATTTTAGAATTTCATTAGCTTTAATTAATCTGAAAAATATTTCATTCAGAATTACAAAATTAAATTAAAATAAGTCTATTTTTTAATTTATTAATTTTACTAAGGACAGCAATAACACTTTAAATGAGAAAAATCTTATTGTTCTTACTAATGTTAAGATTTTCATTTTAATATAATTTTTTTTATATCTTCAAAGGTAAAAAATATTTTTAAAATAATTTTCATTTATAAACATAATTCTAATAAGTGATTCAAAGTTTCTGAAAATATAATAAAGAATACAATTATCTGAAACTATAATAAATAAAATAAATTTGATCAAATAAAAATGTAAAAATGTAATCAATATTGCCATCAAAAGTTTTTAATAAAGAAGATAATGAAAAATATTTAATTAATCCATGATCAGAAAATCATAATACTTTAATCAATATCTAAGACTAATTCTCACTAATAGCTATCTTTAGTAAGTAGCTTTCAGTCATTCAACAATAGCAATAAAATATAAAACTTAAATATTTATTGATTTAATATGTAAATTCTTCATTTTATATTAATAATAATGGACTACAGCACAAAAGCTTTGATATTACAGGGCTTCTAGAAATAATGTGGCACTGTTCATTTGAATTTTGAGCTATCTATTATAAATTTTAATAATTATTGGATACCAGATTGTAGTGACATAATTGATAGTTCCAGATTAGTTTTTGTTAATGTCTATATAGCTTCAGTGAATATCTTTGGATTATTTTTCTCCTGGATACCAAAAGCTATTTCGTAATTCTTTTATATTATCAAATTAAAAGTTTAAAATTCAACAACTCCAACTTACTGCATGCTTATTTTTATGTGACTAACATCAGACCTGTAGCTATTTTCTTCAGTGATTTCAGTTTTATATTAGTTCTACATATCTATTAGCCTCTAATTAGAAAAGTAGCTACATTTTTAAAATAATGATTTATTATTAATCAATACAAATCATATTATGTGTTTTGGTAATGCTTTTTAAATTTGTGACATGACTATAAATATTAAGATGTAATAAAGATTACTAGGCTTGAGAAACCAACGATACACTACATCTGACAATGATAAAGTAATATCACTTATTATGGTGGTATATTGCCTTATTATTCTCACCTATCATTGACAAGAGTATTTGACATACAGAAATAAGGTAAAATATACAGACTTACCACTTGTTAGATAATAAGGATTAGATCAGTTTTTATAAATGTTTTTCCTGTATTTAAAGCAATCTAAATATCCACTTAGTAATTAATATTAAATATTTAAATGATTTTTCTATGAATTTGGCTGTCTAAATGAATATACTACTACTACAACTACTACTACTACTACTAATTATTATTATTATTATTATTATTATTATTATTATTATTATTATTATTATTATTATTATTATTATTATTATTATTATTATTATCATCATCCACTATATGGTGATGTTTCTTTTAAAAATTTTATTCAGTTTTTCTATTCATAGCTTTTTTCTCTACATAATTCAAACAAACTTGTTTATCTCATCCATTTATTTTGTACATTATCTGTCATCTCATTTAGAAACTTGTTTATCTCAATTTAATCTCAACTGACTCTTTCAATGAGTCAGTGATATCTATTTATTCTCTCACTTAAGGATTTTAATTACACTTTCCCACTTCAATCACAAATTTCTCCATACTTTGATTAAAGATTGAAAGTCAATATACTGAGCTCTATGAAATATTCAAATCATATATCTATATGGAAACATTAGTTAGACATTTTTACCAAAATCCTTTTTTTTTTTTCAAGCATATAAAATGTTTTCATTTAAAGCTGTTATTTTTAACAAAAGCACTCCCCTCAAAAGATCCTATGATTATTTTTAATATTATGTTTTTATCTGTATTAATATGTTAATATATTTTTAATAGTTTATTTTTTGTAATTCATTACTAACAATCATTTTCACTTTTTCTGAAAAGCCACTGAGCATTATTTTAGTCCTTTTATTATCTATCTTTAATTCTTCATTTTTGCTTTCAATCTGATAACTTTTGTAACATTCGTCTAAAATTTAAAACCTTATTTGCACAAACAACTACACAATGATGAAAACTTTAGATTACTTCAATAAGTTGCATTTATTTTTATATTATTAGCTGCAATAAAGTTTTAAAGAAGATTAAATCACTCTATCATTCATCTTGTCAATATTAATTTTTTAAATGTCATAAGGAATATAATCACTGGTGTTACATTATTCAGAATTTGACAATATTTTAGGCCTAAATATTGATAGTTTCAAAACATTAGTTACTGCATTAAAATGCTCATAGAAACAAATGTCTTTTCAACATTTTTATAAATTCACAATATCATAGCAACTCATATTCATTAGTTTTTTGTCTAAGTGTAGTAGTATTAATAGCGATCTTCTTACTGCAACTGATTATATCTCCATTGTTTTCTTAGGTATCTTGAATATTAATTTCTATCTAAATGAATTGTAATGATCTGCTTATAAATTATGCACAAAACTGACATATATGAAAGCAATTTCTAATATCTTCTTTTTTCACTTCTTTAAATATCAATACTCTTACTGCAAACCTCTAAATACATATCTTCAATGTTTGGGCATTTAGGGCACAATTTTGTCATGGTTTCTTCTATTTTTTTCACTAACATTTTTAAAATAGCAATTCTCAATCTATGGTCCACACACCACTCATAGGCATGATGATCTTATAGCTATGAAAGATAAACTATTTCTTTATATATAGTAATTTTGGAAGTGTTAGTGGTTAGTAATAATAAAAAATATTTTGTTTCTAAATAAATTAAATATTTAACTTGTATTAGGATAATTATGTAATGGTTATCAAAAACCTAAGATATGTTTTATTTATCTAAATATATATTTCTACTTTGATGTCAGTTTTTCTTTTATAATGGATGGTGACTCACAGAAATGTTTATCATATTTGGGTGGGATGTGGAAAACGAAAATGATTGAGTGTCACTGCTTTAAAATGTCCATAGTAATTCCACCATTTCCTAATTCTTTTCTATTTTTCATAAATTTTATTGTGGGATCACTTCTTCATTTAAAATCCTTGATGGTGTCCTAATAATTTGTTCTCTTGTTTCATTTATATCACTATATAAATTAAAATTTGTTTGTTCATGGCATTGCAATTTAACAGATATTGGAAACTTGCATGATTTTCTTTTTGCTTTTGTATAGAATTTTATTACTATATACATTTTTGCTTTAATTAATTTTTTTAAAAAATTATAATTTACAATATAAAAATGTGTGAAAATTATATCATAATTGTTATCAAATAAAAACATAAAAAACAAAAAGAGGGAAATACTCATTAAAAGATTATATATAGCTGGAAATTGTTTTAAGCAAATAGTAGAGTTTTTGGTAAAGCAAGGTAAAATTTTATTATATATATTCAATTAATTAAATTAAATTTGTAACCATATATTTAATTTATTATTTTAATAATGACAAGTTAAATTAGTTATATTACAATTATAAATGATTTCCTTTTTATCTGAGCTAATGTAATACCAGACTGTTAATAAAAATATCCACAGAAATGTAGGTGTTTTTAAAGCCATGGATATGATATATGTTATATCGAAAGCATGCTGAAATGTAATAAAACTATTTTTTTTTTAAAAAACTACCTTTTCTGTAGATGTTTTCATTAACAGTCAGTTATTATATCATTTATAAGAATAAATTTGATACTTTTTTGGGATTTCAATTTAAATATATATTTAATTTAACGTGTTAAAGTAAAATTTAAAATTACAACTGTACAGCAAAAAAAAAAAAAATACTACTGAATTTAATAAATTTTTGCAATAAATTTAATAAAATTTTTAGGATGTGAGTTACATATATTTAATATATGAAAAAATAAATTTTAAAATGCTATGGGTAACAGTAAAAAAAATAATGAATTTGATAAAATCCATTTCGCTTTAAGTATATTTTTATATGATAATGTAATATGTTGTGGCCTATATATTAAATTATATATTAAAGAAATAAAGAGATATTAGTTTTTGGTAATCCAGATCAAACGTTATTAAATAAATATATTTTAAAGTATTTAAACTTTGTGTGGATGATGTATCGAATCCTTTATTTGCATATATGACGATGGCGTTAAAATTGTACAGCCCATTTAAAAATTATCACATGAGAAATATAAAATAATTTATTTTAAAATTATTTTTTATTGTATTTAATAAAAGTTATATTATTATGATACTGCTGGTGTTATTTATTTCATGCACATAGTATGTAAATATATTTTAACTATCAAACTTTCTGCTAACACATTGAACACTTAGAAAAGTGGAAAGAATTAGCAAATAAAAAAAGTAATTATCCAAGTTTCTACTAACACGAAGGGATAACTCGAGTTCAAAAGTGGAATACATAAATATATTTTAATTATCAAACATTCTAATTACAATGATGGGATAGCTAGGCAAATGAAGAGAATTAGTGAGGGAAAATTTTTATTTGGTATTCAGTACATCAAAAATCAAAATGGAATTTAGATAATAAAACATTAAAAAATTTCTACTACTCAAAATTAATAATCTTTATATATATATATAAATTGAAACATACATTACATTATTTTATTTTTGTTATTTTACTAATGTGTGAAAGACCATGGGTTAGCTTTGTTCGCATTAGTAAAATAAAACAATGTAATGTAGATGAGAATTAAAATATAATTAAAGAATATTTACATAAAATAATAAAACATGAGCTATCTACAGCAGTTAAAAATGATCTACAACTTTGTTTTTAAAAATATGTTACAATAATTATTTTTACCTGCTGTTGATAGCTCATATATTATTATTTCATATAAATATTATTTAAATATATTGCAATTATCAACTACATTACATTCTTTTACTACCAACGTCATGGGTCAAGCTAGTTAGTATATAATTTTCTAAATAAATTTGAAAGATGGTGGTCTATGGCTGTCATATGGTAAGACAACTGATGAAGGAAATTATTTCTGAAATATATGTCACCAGAATCATTTATATATAATTCAAGATGTGTTAACATATATATTATATAGTATTTTGTATATAACTTCCAAATGTATAAAATTGACCATGAATAAACTCCATATTAAGAAGAATAGCAAACAACTCATGATAAATAATAGATTCCAATGCTGAAGCAAAGTAATATAATGTAGTAGTTAACTATAGTTAAACATCTAGCAACTTGAAAACTCATGATCATGATATAAAACTGTTGATAGAAAATTAGGCAATATGAAAAAATTATTTGAACACCAAAACCACAAAAGTTTTACATTAATAATAATAGTTCACTAATCAATGGATCTGTTTCAAGACTTCTATCAAGTTCTTTTTTGCACTCCTACTCTGCTTCAACATTTTGTTTTATTTTTTCATTATTATTATTTAGCATTCCTGTTCTTTGTAAACCTGTTTTGTTAATTTCTTCAACCTTTTTAGGTAATTGTTGTTATTCATCTCAATATTTGTATATTGTGTAGCTGAACTTATCAGGTTTTAGCTTTAACATCTTGCAGTGATTTATTATAAAAATTCCATATCTTTTAATTTTTTTTTTATATTTATGATGGTCTTTTAAAAAATTTGTGGCTTCTACTATTTTCAGAACAGTATATTTATGCACCTATGATGCTCATAAAAAAGCAATTTTTAGATCATGTAAAACAGAAAATGAATGACATGATTTGAACAGTAAACTATGTGAAATATTTTATATCATAAACTTGATGCATTAGTAAAAAAATCATAAATGTGATAGATTAGAAAAATATCACAAGCACTGTATTTAGTACACCATAAAATAAAATACAGTTTTTTTTAAAAAAATGCACATTACATTTAACCATCCAAAGAATGAAACCAAAATTCTTTTAACTTTTATTAGAAGTTTAATGCAGTGTAAGTTTCAGCCAATCACAAGATGTCTGAGTATATATTCAAATTTCTTGTATTAAGATAATCTATAAGAATGGTCACTAATCCTGTGTTGATTTTTCCTACTGTGCATTTCATCTCAAAAGCCTTGATATGAGTATATAGTTCCTGAACTAAATAATATTTATTTTGTAATTATAGCTTAAGACTATGATCGTTAATTTATTATTATTTTTCAACTCTTGAACAAATTTATCTTTCATTATGAAAAAGTGTATAGATCTTTTCTGATACTATAAAATCATTGAATCATATTTCATTTGCTTAATAATGAGTTATACATCTTTATTCTCAAATTCAAGTTCTAAAAATTTTTTCAATTGGTGGATGCTTAAGTTTTTAGAATTTACTAAAGGGATGTTTGAAATAGTAGCACCCTTATCCCGAATTTGTGTCAAATTTGTTGCCTGAAATAATGACAGGTAAACATTTCCAAATTTTCTCACCTTTGCATATAAATTTTCTTAATGGATAATTAAATAAAATGTTGCAAAGTCAATAAAAAATAAATTTCTTAAGAAATAAGCTTAAAAAAACTAAATACGTATATTGGTGATTAATTATCTTTTCAGCATATATGTGTTTAGGTGTATCGGTGTTATTAGATAGAGTGGAGAGAGGTGGGTGGTGTGAAAGTCTGTGCTCATATACCCTATATTATATAGCACTTTATATAATTTTATTTTTAAAGAATAGAATAAATTGCCTTCAAATGTCCTGTTTGTAACCATATGAACATTTTTACTGGTTTTTGTAAATTGTTACAGCATGTTATTTATAAATGATGGATCAGAAAATAAACATTTAAAAATATAAACAATTGGATTGTGTTGTTTGACAGTTTAAACAATCACTCATTTACCTTAAAACTGTCAAGTGAAAAATAAATGATTGGACATAAATGAAATATAAAAAAATTTTATGTTGTTATACTAATCTTGATTTAAGAGGGTCACATAAAAAATCACAACCACATGTCTTAGAAAATCACAAAAGACTGCAGTTTGTCCATGTGCAATATGAAATACTGCTGTTTAAAATGAAAATAAAACAAGCAACCTGATATTTATCATTCTATATTTGAAATATATATTCTATGCAAAAATTTAGTCAGAAATCGTATGTATGTTTTAAAAAATCTAAGTATTATTTATTAAGATTATTAAAATAGTTAAGATTTTACTTCATTAACGCTTAAATAAATTAATATATATATGTGTGCTCTGCGCACAGTTAATGAAGCTATTAATAAATTGTCAAAAAATTTTGACAATTTATTAATAGCTTCATTAACTGTGCGCAGAGCACACACACATATATATATATTAAGATTATTAAATGATTTATTTCATGTAACAAACACTCACAGACAAAGACACACGCTTATACATATAATCACATACATAATAATTACCGGTTCTGTAATTTCAATAAAACTACTTTTGTCTAATTGTTTAGATTCAGAGCGCCGAATAACTAGATGATAAAAGAAAAGTAAATGAAAATAGAATATAAACATTTTATAATGTATATAATCCAATAAGAAAATAATAAAATAAAAAAGAATAAAATTAAATAGTATATTGTAGAGCAGAAAATTTAATATCCAGTATTGACATCGTAACTTTAAAAAAATTGTTTAATAATACACGAATATTAATTGATATTTCTGGATATCCTGAAAATTTTCATATGTTTACCTAAAAGAGCACACATTCTTCTTTGATGAACAAATAATCTATTATACACAATACATATTTTTATTTCCAAACATTTATTCTATAATGTTTAGTATTAATTACGATATAACCTAATGTCTCCATGTACAAACTGTTTCAGTTATTTTCAGAATCATTGTATATGTGATAAATCCTTAAGTTACAATAATAATGTTCTAATGAGACTTGACATTTTTTTAAATTTTTTCAGAGTTCACACAGTCAACAATTCAATATTGTTCAGCAAATTGGTGTATATCTATACTTAGCTACTCATAAAATAAAAATAGAATAACACTTAAACTCTCACAATCAGGTAATTGGATAATCTGAGAAATAATTTCTTCTCCATTACTGTTCTTTATAGAGGCTGATAAAAAGTTTTTGCGAATATGTTGTTTAAAGGTTGTATATATATATATTAATAAAACAAGTTATAAATTTCGTAATATCTTATATATGTATATATTATATTTAAATTTTATTCTTGTCTCATCCCATCTTTCACCTTACATCTATTATATCACAAACAACCATCAGTCCAGAAATCAGACCAACTTCTCTCTCTCTGTATGCATTTTTCAAATATCTAGTCAACTTTTTTTTAAGTTCACTTTGTTATTTTTTTTCTATTTTTGGATATACTACTTTTAACTTCATGTAAATAGTTATTTTTTATTATTAATATATATATTTCAAACTTCTATTTCATCACAATTTTTTGAAACATATGGCTGAAGACATGAAAAAGATAAGTGATAAACAATCCCCAATGATTGTTATATATATATATATAGTCAAATTATATTCTTATCTCAGTGCATATTTCACCTTACCCATATCCTATTGCAACTATCCATCAGCACAGAAGTCAAAACAATCTCTCACAAAAATAGATACACTAAAAATACTTTTTCAAGTTATTCATATGACACATGCTGAAATTTAACTTCATATACACTTTTTTATATTAAAAATGCTTAAGCTTAGCTTCATATAATATATATTTAACTATTTTTCAAACTCCTACTCCATCACACATTATTGAAACATGTAATCAAAGACGTGTGCAAAAGATAAATGATTCCCAAAATGCATTATTCATGTTAACCCAGCATTCATCAGTTATCTCAGATCACAATCTCTTAATATCTTCATCATTTGTTCAGTATATATATATATATATGTGTGTGTAAAATAAATAAATTATCCGTTAATTAAAAACAATATTGTAATTATAATTGAAATAATATTTTTAACGGTTTACAAACAATTACAATCAATCCTTAAATCTGCAGAAGTACTTTCTGTTACTTTCTAACCTGCCACAACTGCCATTAAATTCAAAAACCAAAAGCGGAAGCAAACGTCATCAATTCAAATTCCACGAATCTCGTATTTTAATATTAGAAGCTTGTCGATTTATTAAATACGTTTTATTCCTGTTTATAAAAATTGCCTCTTTAATTTTTCTTTTACTATGGTTTCTCTCTTCATGAAGAATTTTCACATTTTCAAAATTAAATTTAAATTTATATTTACATGTTTTTTTCATGATCAAAGAAAACTGAAGGAGATATTAAATCACCATTATTTTTATTTTTTACATGGTTATATAACAATTCATGTTCCTTAAATCTTTTCTCAATACTGCACCTAGATTCATTTATATATGATAGCATACAATCACAAAAAATTTGATATATGACATTACTTTTTTGCTTGACAGGTATTGATATATGACATTACTTTTTTGCTTGACAGGTATACCTGTCAAGCAAAAAAGTAATGTCATATATCAAATTTTTTGTGATTGTATGCTATCATATATAGGTGAATCTAGGTGCAGTATTGAGAAAAGATTGAAGGAAGTTATATAAGCGTGTAAAAAATAAAAATAACGGTGATTTAATATCTCCTTCAGTTTTCTTTGATCATGAAAAAAACATGTAAATATAAATTTAATTTTGAAAATGTGAAAATTCTTCATGAAGAGAGAAACCATAGTAAAAGAAAAATTAAAGAGGCAATTTTTATAAACAGGAATAAAATGCATTTAATAAATCAACAAGCTTCTAACATTAAAATACAAGATTCGTGGAATTTGAATTGATGACGTTTGCTTCCGCTTTTGGTTTTTGAATTTAATGGCAGTTGAGGCAGGTTAGAAAGTAACCGAAAGTACTTCTGCGGATTTAAGGATTGTTTGTAAACCGTTAAAAATATTATTTCAATTATAATTATATATATATCAAATTATTATAGATTAATTGATAAATTTCAAATTTTCTGCACTCCCAACATTTAGGAAAATATAATAATATTTACTAGTCATTTATTAAGCTAGATATTACCCATAGCTAAAATATATTATGTTTGATTTAATGAATAATGTAATGCATCAAAAGCTGACTTAACAATTAAAAATATTAATGTTATATTAATTATTAATTAATCACTTATTTTTGTAGATAAATTATATAATAAATGAAGTAAAATAATTTTTTTTATTTATTTTTTATTTTTTATCAATGCATCTCTTATTTCAACTCCAACATTCCATAACCATATACCAGTGCAGAAACTCAGACTTAACAAGTTCCCAATTAATACTCAATATCTACTTTTGTCTCAATTTATATATATCAATTAAATCATCCCACATGATTAAGAAATCCAGTACTGCCCTCTGTGAACTAATAAATAAATACATTAGAGTTCGTATTACAAAATAGCCAGATCAAAATGGTATCCAATGGTATCCACTTTGACCTGTCTGCTATCAGATGTTATATATTGAAATACGAACAAACTCAAACAAAGAACTTGAAAATTAGCAAACAACGATCTTAAATTTTGCTACAAACAAACATGTTATTTTTATTATTATATAAAGACAAACTAAACTTTAGTAATTTTAATCTTTAAACCACCTAACACAAATGTATAGAAAATAATCCCAGTGCATAACGCTATACTGAAATAAATATACAAATATTAAGCAATTAAATCATCCCACATGATTAAGAAATCCAGTACTGCCCTCTGTGAACTAATAAATATGAACTCTAATGTATTTATTTATTAGTTTACAGAGGGCAGTACTGGATTTCTTAATCATGTGGGATGATTTAATTGCTTAATATTTGTATATTTATTTCAGTATAGCATTATGCACTGGGATTATTATATATATATTAAACTATTATCAATGATTGCAGGATTAAAGTCTTTTCAGTTTTAATTCAGTTTCTTTGGTCCACAATTTCTCTTACTTATATGACAGCAGTAAACTTCATTATTTCATCCATAATCTCATATATGGTCCCTTTCTGAATATTTTACATCTTATAAAATCCAGTTTAAGATGCAAACTATTCATCTATTATTATCTTGCATCTCCATTTCAGTATCTTAGTTCTTTTTATAGTATCATTATTACCTGTTTGCTCTTTCATCATCATATATCAATTTTGAACCCTTCTTGTTATATATAACACAAACTTTTCCACACTTCATTGAATGGTTTTAAATCTCTGTATTGCTCTTCTGTTAAGGGTTTACATTGCAGATCCATATGTAAGAACATAAACCATTTATTTTTCAAAAATATGTGCATATTTATATTATTTCTGCTAAAAGTACTTAATCCAATTTTAATGTAATAATTAACTTTAAACATTATATTAACACCTGTATTAACAATATGACATAGATGTTTGTAATTGTTAACTTCTAGTTCATAATTACCAACTATTATTCATTGATTATTACTTTTTTATCATTTATCTTTAGTACTACTTCTTTACTTTTATTTGATAACTTTTTCAACATTTACTAAAACTCTGAAGAATTATTTGCAAAGGTAGCATTATCATCTTTAAAATCTAAATGACTTAAATAAAATCCAGGTGTCTTTATTTTCTTAGCTTCTTATTTATTCAGCAAAATACTTCTTGTGAAACTGCTGCAAAAGTTTTAGAGATATAGAATTACCTTGTTGTTCACCCTTATAAGTGTTAATCTTATTAGTATTATCATGTATATATTAATATTTGCCATTACATTTTGTTAAATATTCTTCAAAATATCACAATATCTCCAGCTATGTCTTGATAATGTAAAACTTTATTCCCTGTAAAAATGCTTATAGAATCAAATGCTTTCTCATAAGACATACATACAAAGCATAATGGCAACTCATATTTATTAATCCTTTCTAAATATAACAGAGAAAAATGTAAAGAACTCATATGGATATTACATAGTGAATATTCATGGTATCAGAAAGTTCAATAATTTTGTTATGCACATAAATATTTATAAACTATATTATATTTGCATTACTGAATTATCCTTATTTAATTTATTGCATGGACTATTAGACCAAAACATTTATTTATTATAATTAAGTGTTTATCATAACACATTCATTTTCATGTTTGACATTTTTCAATATTCTCATTGTCAATACACATATACTATCGATTAGCTTTGATTCACATTGCATTCTTTTCTATCTTCACCATAGAACATGTAGTAAGATACTGTTTTAAGAATGTATTTTTCTGTAAGGTAACTAATTATTTATAATCATTTATAAAAGAATGTGTAAATTCTATCCATAAAATAGATTTTCTCATAGTTTTACTTAATAAATCTGCCACACCGGTTGAGTTTACTTCTATTAATTTTATACAGTGAAAAAATGATTTATCAATAATTTATAGAAATCTGTAAAAATAATACAATTTTATTTTATGGTTTTAATGAAGTATAATATGTCAAGGTTTTAAGATTTGGAAAGTTATAAACAAGAGTACTGCATGTGCATAAGAAAATTAAGAAAAAATCTTATTAAAAATTAATGTGTGAAAGAAACATTTATATACATAGAGATTATTGAAATTTTAAATGCTATAGAAAAAGTATAAGCATAGATAGATACTATAAGCTTTATAAAATATTTTTGATAATTAATATACTTTACTTAAATCAATTACTTTAAAATATGAATATAAATTAAAATATAATTTACATGAGGTCATACATGCACAATTTTTATTATCTCTAAAAGATTTCATAGTTTGAGATGTACATTTATCCTATGATTGTATATTTTAAGATCTGATACACATATATTGCTATACCTTAATAGAGGCAAAATTGTATATTCATTCTGATTATATTAATGTTATTCAAGATACAGATGTATAAATAGAGTATATTTATAGCTAATCCATACATGTGTATTCATTGTGGTCTTCATTTCAATAATTATTAAATATTCTATGGGAATTAACTTATTACTCAGATAAAATATAGATATGAAAATTCCTCTATTTGATTGTTAATTTTTCTATTTGTTTGATAATTGGTTTCTAGATATTTTTATGTGTATAACAGAGATAAGAAATTCCTTTATTTTTATAATGAGAAGTAAATGATTTAGAGATTTTATATACTGTAGATATATGATATTTCTTTAGACATTTAGCAAATGAAAAAAATGTGTTTTTTAATCTTGTGCTTACAATAGAAGTGATTAATTCATCTATCAGTAAATAGATAGCCATGTATAATATTTTTTCGCAGAAGAGATCAGTAATTTTTGGAATATCTTGTTATTTATAATGATAAATTTGCTCACATCAAACAATTTAATATATATATTATGTTATACAATTTTTAAACATTTGTATTCTTGTTATGAAGTAATTTGAATAAGCATAATAAATAAAACAATGTTAAAATTGTTAATAATTTGTTTACATATATTGTTTGTCATTAATTATGACTGATTTTTTCATGTATATGCGTGACTATGAAATATTTGAACTGCTGCTACGTAATCCTTTAACTATTATTTAACGTGAATATTAGATAATAAATAGTTTAAATAGAGAAATAAAAAGTTTTTTATTTTATTTTTGTAATTGTTGATTTGAATTATATATAATATAAAAATAACTATTGTTTATAATTGGTTTAATATTTCTTTAATTATTGTTATTTTGTTGCTGTTGTTGAATAAATATTATTTCTGAAAAATTTTAGTGTTGCCTATTATTAGAACAATGGCTAATAATTTACCTCTTAAATTTATGCATGAGACGAGTATAGGATAATAAGTGAAATATATGGAAAAGAGGAGAGATGACTAATTAATACTATGGAAGATCGGAAGTATATATCTTGAGAATTACTAGTTACCATTGGTGGAGTTTAATGGGTATTTCCCTAAATTTCTAATGAAGTACCAATTATATATTATCTTATATTTGATAGATAATTTTTAATGAATTGAATTGATAATTATTAGTATAGGGATATAACTTACGAAAGCATATTTCTTTGATGTCATACTTATTCTGAGAAAGAAGAATTGAAGCACTTGACGGCTTGAAATGCATACAAGTATATCACTTTATAAAATATTCAGTCTTTTTAAACAAAATATATAAATAGATATTTAGATTTTTCATTTCTGTGTTGACATTCAAATGTTCAGATGAACAAAAACTATTCTAAAATGTATATATAGTGGAAAGCTTTAATCTGGATAATAGCTCTTACTTTAATAAAAGCTACGGAGGAGAATGTCGAAATTAAATATACATATTTCATTGATTATAGATGTATCTCACACATATTGGTTATATAAAATAAAATGTCCATTATAAAATAAATATTGTAATAGAAATAATGAAATATATCACAGTGATAGCATATCGATAAAAACATTAACATATCATACAAGTACTTCCAGTTAATTTTTTAATCTTCTTCAACTAACAACTATTTACATTTAAATATAGCAGAAGTAAACATTATCAAGTCGTACTCCAATTAATAATAGTCACCTTATTTTTATTATAAAAAATTCTTTTTAATTTTTTCATTTATTATAGTTCCTTAACTTTTTCAAGAATAGTCCAGCGTTGGTGGCCTAGTGGGTAGCATAACTGCCCTTTCAAGCAGCTGGCCCGGATTCGCTTCCCAGTCAACGCTTTGACACACACACACACATATATATATATAAACATTTTCAAGAATAAAATTGAAGAGAAGCAGACGTTTTTTGGTGATCAAAGTAAACAGAAGTTGTTATTAAATTTTTTATTACTCTTGTTTTATAAATGTTTATATAACAAATCAATGCCCTTTTCTTTTCTTTTCAAGACTACATCTTGATTCATCTATGTATAAAGTTGAACACATAAATAAAATTTGAGAAATAATATGACCCTTTAGTTTAAAAGTTATGATAGTTTTAATTATTTACCAATCTATTAATATTATATGAATATAAAATAAAACATTAAATAAATCTTTATATATACATTTAAAAAAATAGCTCCAGCATTTGACACAAATGGAGTAGAAATCCATTTTTAAGCATTAACTCTCAGTTTTTTTTTAATGTGGTATATTTCTTTTTAAATTGACTTAAAGTGCAATAAATTTATTTAGTATTATAAGCAACTTCAATCATCCCTTTTATAAATATCTCAATATTTTGTAATTTATCTTTTCATGATGATGTAACTTTTTGTTGTAAAATAAAAAAGATCTAAAGCTTGCTATCTTATGCATAATTGGTACTTTTGACTCACAATGTATAAAGCCACTTTCTTGTAAAGATTTCATTACCAATCTATGACTTAATAGACCATCATCTCTTGTAATAAATTTGTAATAAAACCATTGCAAGAGAAAGCCTATGTATATTGCAAGACAAAAGTACAAGTTATGCATAAGATAACAAGCCTTGGATCTTTTTTATTTCACAAAGATAAATTATCTCATTATGAAAGTAATAAATCAGAAAATACTGAGACATTTATAAAAGAAGTGATTGAAGTTGATTATGGTGTTATACAAATTTATTGCATTTTATGCAGTGATACTTTAAAGGGGCTGAAAGTTAATAATAAAAAATGAATTTCTACCCCATACGTGTCAAATGCTAAAGTTAATTTTTTAATACATATATATATAAATTTATTTAATGTTTCATTTTGTTCCACATAATGTTAATAGACTGTTAAATAATTCAAAAATATACTTTTCAAACAAAAAATATTATTTATTAAATTTTATGTAAGTGCATATCTTCTTACATAAGTAATGTGAAATGTAGTCTTGAGAAAATGTTTTAAAAGTGCATCAATTGTTAGATAAATGTATAAAAAATAAAATTAATAATGACTTAATAACAGCTCCTGTTTTTTGATCATGAAAAAATGAGTGTCTTCAGTTTTAATATTGAAAATGCTAAGATTCTTCAAAGGGGAGAAACCATAAGAAATGTAAAATTAGCAGACATTTTTTATATATAGAAATAAGATGTTTTTAATTAATTGACAATTTGCTAATGTTAAAATTTGGAAATTATGGGATGTGGCTTGGTGCTCTTTACTTCCACTATATTTAAATGGTTATCAGTTGAAAAAAATTAAGAAATTAACTAAAAGTATTTCTGTAGTTTATTATAGTTTTATAAATATATTATCATCATTATATTTTATTATTTTTATTATATATACGTGTGCAACATAAAATAAAAATAAAAACTTACTAGGTCTAAAACTCCTCTTTTCCTAAACAAACAAAATAATATATATTAACTCTAATATTTTCATGGTAAATGATGAATTTATAATATTATTTCTGAGAGTTTCTATGTAATAAAAATATAATAGCCAAATAGTTGATGTTTCAGTATAATAATAGGTACTTTCCTCAATGTTTCTTCTTTCTCTGAGGAAAAAGTACTTTTTATTGTACCGAAACATCAGATATTTAGTTATTATATTTTTATTACATGAAAGCTCCCAGAAATAATACTATATATATATATATATGTGTGTGTGTGTGTGTGTGTAAAAGATCATATATTATCTTTTATGAAAATAGCATTGTAAAATTTCAGAAATATTAACTATTATTTTTAATTAATGAAAAATATATTTTAAATCAAACATTTGTGACAATAAAATTATTTATACTTCAAATAATCACAGTCATTTTATTCCCACAAGTGTTTAATGTCTGAATTAGTTATTATATATAATATTTAAGGGCTAACAAATGAGACCTTTTGTTGGTTAAAAATAATGACTTGGGTTTAACATTTATACTGTAGTATATTATCATATGATCTGGTAATTAATTTCAATTACACATGATGTAAATTATTTGTTTATATATATATTATTGTCATATAAAGTGTGATAAACAGAGTAGCTCAAATTCAAAAAGCATTTGCCAAGTGCTTTTGGTACCATGTACCAGAGCTCTGGCACATGGTACCAAAGTGCTTGGCAAATAGTTTTATTTTGTGATTGTTTTTGAATTTTAGCTACTCTGTTTATCACACTTTATATGCGAAGAATAATTACCATTGTCTGAAAGAGGTTTTGTACTATATATATATATATATATATATATTGAAGCAATGGATCTGAAGTCCGATCCATGCTTCACAGCCTTCTATAGACTTGGTTAGTATTATAGACCTGAATTAAGTTTATAGTCCAATATCAGCAGGGTTTTGCATTAAAGCTAAAATTAATTACGTTTATATAATTTGTATTGCATTTAAATATTTTGTTAAATAAATTCCATTCTAAGATTAGATTTCTGTTAATAAAAATTAATTTGATTTTGAGATAAGCTCGCCAACATTTTCTAAAAGAATGTATATTTTTAATTAATTAGCCCATTCAAGGCAAATTAAAGATGGCCTTCTCTTTCTTTTTTAATTAATAAAATTCAAACTTTAAAGAAAGAAATTTAGAGTAAAAAAGTAAAAGTTATGTTTAGAAAATGTTACCTTTAAACAAAAGAGCATGGTGGGGCTTATCAAGATCTAAGATCATACAAACAATAGAAGATATCTGACAAAGAGTGTATAAATAAAAGTGAGAACAAAAGACTTGGTGATTCAGAGTTTTCTTGCTGGCATTCAGAGTTTTCTTGCTGGCATTCAGATTTCTCTTTGGAGAACTCTTTCAGATTTTTGCTTGTGGAGATTTTATTCCAAAAAAGTTAGACAACTGTCATCTTCAAAATCATGGAGAAGTTTGAACATGCTCAAGCTAAAAGTCATATGCTTGGCTAGGCAAATAAATAGCTTTGCCTATCGCCGAGGTTCCTAAATACCATCCAAAATGCCGTAGTATCCACCTAATAGTGATCTGAACTCTGTGCCATGTCTGTAGGACTTTTCATGAAACCATGCTACATATTTCTATTTTCATTGTCCGGACAAATACCTATCAATGGTTGGATCAAGCCATGATGCCGCCAAACAAGAGCAAGGAACCAGGATGGTAATCATATTTCTCATCCATTGAACTATTTACTTTCTACCCTTTTGTTCATACCTTTCTTAATTGAATTATATTATGAATTATTTTATTTAATGATATTTGTAATGTAACCATTTTATTAGACTAATCTTAAATATATATATATATATATATATATGATCATCTATCTATATTTAACCTTTTTTCCTTTGCTATTCTTCATTACTAACATGTGTAAATATTTTGTATTCCATTGCGGTTAAGTTTAAAAGTTAATTTTTTTTCATTTAAAATTTCTTTCCAATTTTATTTATGTTTCTAAATTCCATACGAGTAAGTTTCCTTTGTTTGCCAACTTGATCTCCTCAATAATGCCTCTTTTGTCCGCCAGTAGCTTATTACATATATATGATTTGGCTATATACGTTTTAAATAATTTTTAAACTGTCTGTTTTTAGCGCAAAGCAATTAAAAAATGCTTTGCAAAAGATTTTTACTATTGTACTTTATCGAGGAGATTCAAGTTGCAAATATTATTAAAATTGGGAAGGGAAGAAAAGATTTAGACCGCAAACATATTAATCTGTTTTTATTGTCTAATTAGTTTGTTTCATTAATTTAGGGGAATAGCAGAGGCCATTAAGTCATTATTAATATTTTAAAGCCACTAATTAAACATATTATTTAACTATAAAAAGCTTGAGTTTTCTAATTTTATTATAATGCTTTATTTTACTTTTCCAATGATCCAGGCATGCAAAACACATTTTTCATAGTACTTTTACACACATTTAACTATTTGGCTCCTTAGGTGTTCCCATCCATGTCTCTACCACTGAGGCTAAGCTTGGCCGGTTGAAAAATGATTTATGTGTGTCAGATAATGTTGTTTGTTCGTAATTAGCCTCGAGAATAGGCAAATAGGGCAGAGGTCATAGTATTTTTAATTTAATATCTCACGTATGGATGGCCTCGAGGTACTTTTGCCTAGTATTTGAACTGGGTTAAACCAACATACATCATCTGACTGTCACAATATTGTAACCTAATAGAAAGAGAGAGAGATAAAGATAAGAAGAAAATGGAATAAAGGAGAGATAATGATAAAGATAAAAGATGAAAATGAAATGAGAGAGGCCAATTGTAACCTACTAGAATTAAAGGGGGTGTGAGAAAAAGAAAAAGAGAGAGAGAAAAGAAGAAAAAGAAATAAAATACTAATAATGAAATGGAGTTAATAATAATGGTAAAAATAAATGATGGAAAAGAAAAGAATTGAGAGGGAAAAAAAATGAGGAAAAGTAATAGAAATAATGTATAATAGAGAAAGAAGAAATGACATGATGGGAAAATATGAAAGAGAGATATAAGAAGAAAATGGAATAAAGAAGAGAGAAATGAAATGAGATGATAGAAGAAACTCTTAACAAGAGTTTTAAATGGCTGAGATGATAGAAAGATATGAGAAATGACATGAAAAGTAATGGAATAGAATTGAAATGATATGAAATTAAATATAAATGAGAGACTCTAAATGACTTGGCTCAGTGGGGTTACAATAAATTTACAGAAAAGAGATGATGATTCAGAGATGTATAATCAAATAAAGGTCCAATCTAATATTGATGAACTATATCTACTACAGCTTATTGATATTTTAATAAACCATACAAAAGATTATCTAAAATCACTAATTAATGCTTACCATATTAGTCCTACTAATAGATTATACACTCTCTGAATAAAACCTATGATGCTTTGCTTTAAAATATTATCTTACAGAATTATATTTACTAAACAACAAGAATAAATAACCTCAGCGGTTTTAAAACTAAAACCCTTGTGTAAAATTAAAGTTTAAGTTAAGTTGCCTAACAAAGAATTACTGTGATTAATAAATAAATAAGTGACATCTCAGCTGACTATAAAATAATTATAATATGTTCAATCTTAAAATAATAAACAAAACAAAAATTAATTCACAAAACTTAATGAATCAATTTAAATTTAAACTAATAATGGCTTATTATCTAAGATATTCGAGCAAAGAAAAGAGCAAGGGTACTTTTAATGCCTTTCCATACTCACAGACAACCACTAAAGACCTCAAATGCAATTGGATTAGAATTCTTTAAATATATAAGATTTAAGATGATGATAGAGGATGTATAGTAAATATAAGACAAGGTGCAGCTTTTAAAAATAATATTAATTAAAACATTCTTCTAAAGTACTAATATTGTTAATCTGATATTGCATAATCTTTAGTCTGAAAGATCTACTGATAATTAAAATAAATAAACTTTTAACTAAATATTTAATTGTGTATCTGCTATAATGCAATTATCTGTATTTGTAATTCAATGTGAGAATCATTTACTTTAACACAGCTTTTTAATTTTCAAGACAGTATCAACTAGATTCAATTAATTTAGAATATGCTTGTGAATTTCTGAATTGAAGATTTAATAACTTTAAAAATTTAAGATTTTGTGAACTTGGAACCCAAGACAATAATATATTTTCATATAAAAGCAAAACAAACAAACAAAACTTTTGAAATAATAATAATTTGATTTATTAATAATGAGAAGAAATGTTTGTAAATGTGGTAGAATACAAACATTGCCAATACCACACTAAGATTTTATATAATTATTTGGACTCTTAATAGTTTTATTTAAATTACACTAATACACTTAATAACTTACAAAGGTTATTCACTGTTACTTTCTTTTAATAATTATATTTTTCTCAAAAAAAAAATTTTAAACTTTAATTATCATATGTACTTAATAAGCACACTACTATTCTCCTTTATTAGACTAATTAATAACATTATTGTGTCATCTACTAATCAGAATAACACACAGAACTATGTTTATATTGAAAACCCTAAGCTTAATTTTATACTCCTCAACTTAACAAACGCTAAGTTGGAGTTAGCATATTCAACAATACTTTTTAAAAATATCATCACTAGTTTCACAGATATAACTAATATCACAGCTAGATATAGGTTTAAATCAAATTAAGCTAATATTAAAATTAAACTAAATTATGTGTATGGGACAGTCATTCATCAGAGATCAGTTACACTTTTTTAAAATAACTTTAGTCCACATAAAATTATTCCCCCAATGTTTTAAAGATAATGATGTAACAGACTTACAAATCCAGCGGCGAAATTCTGGATGAAAATATTAAATTATTATGTGTGAATTGCCACTTATACCATATGCATATTTAATATACTTTAAAATAAATATAACTTATTGTTGGTTAGCTTGTGCTTGATAAAACTATCATAGCAACACAATTCAAACATTGATATCACTATGAGCCTTAAATTAGTTACAACTACCTGAAGAAATACATTTCCTCAAACAAGCATATCTTGTCATCACAAATCTAAAACAAATGCAACATCACCTACTGTGGTGGAATTAGCATTAAATCATCATGAATAATAGGTTAAAAATATAAAGATACTAGGCTCCTCAGAGCTGGAAAAAAATATGGTGGCTTCTAAAAACACCTAGCTACAAGGCAAAATTAAGATGTCTGGAATTCATCTTCAGTACTTCTGGGAACAGGAACATACACCAGAAAAGCACAATCCTCTCATGGGATTTCCAATGCTTATAAATGTGATCATCATCACTGAAAAATACAATACAATACCCTTTTTTTGGGGATAAGCACTATCAAATCATGGAAATACAATACAATAAGGATGGAGGATTTTCTCGACTCCATAAGGCATATTCAAAAATTATAAACTAAGCCTAACTCTTGAGGTTAACAAATTCTAACTAATAGCAAGATATATACTTCACCTGAACTAACTAAGTTATCTCTAAGAAATTTATAAAAATAGAAAACATATACCCAATGTTCGAACCAACAAAGTAAACTATGTGTCAACTGACTACTGTAGAAAATACTTTAAACTTAAATGCATATAAAATTCTAGGAAAGGCACAATGCACACATAACAAAATATTAAATGCTAAAAATATAGTAACTAGTGGACTTTTAAAATTGTAAATTAAATGCAAGAATATTTACTTCTCGATGAATATAAAATATTTGCAATTATTATTAATATAACATTCATAAAACAAATGAATGGATATTCTCTGATAAACTTCTCTAGTAAATTTAAAATACAATTGAGTAAAACATCCCATTTATATGAAAGCAAGACTGTGATATTTAAAACTCTATAATAAAATTATTAAATAAAAACTAGCTAGTGTAATGCTTGATAAATAAACTAAATCTACTTAAGAATGGCAAGAAACATTTGCTCATTCTAATAAACCTATTTCATTTTAAAATTATAACCCTAGTTTACCTGTATATTTATGCAAAAAGTGTTACAAAAAAATAATAGCATAAATATTTTTATGGTTTCATTCTTTTTTTAAACCAATAAAACAGACCATAAAAATAATAATACATTAACTCAAGTTCATATTTCAGCTCCGTAATGGTTTTTCCATTTAATAATGTGTAGATAATTTATCCAGGTTAAGATATCTATCCGAATTCGAAGCTTCAATTAATATTTATAAACATGGCAATGATTTCCAAAACAAAAATATTCAGTAGTTCTTTATATAAACACTTTCACTTTCTTTTATCTTTAAAGATAATTTTAAATATTAAAATAATAAAATATCATAAGCATAAACATAAGTTGGCATTGAAAAAAATAAATTCTCCAGCTGAGTAGCATAAGTATAAGTATACGTATAATAAGCCAGCATTGAAAAAATAAATTCTTCAGCTGAGTACATTTTTTTAATATTTATAATTCTAGGTTCAAACGCGGAATAATTATAATATACATTTTTAGTTAACTTTCACTGCTCTTCTTTAGATAAACACATTTTTTTTAAAATAGAGCTCTTTTTTTTAAAAAAACGTTTCTTAATATTTAAAAATGTATTTTTTTTAAAACAAACTTCCTTTTATTTATTTTTAAACATAAGAGTAGACTTTGTTTATAATTAAGGATGCTCCTTGGTTTATGTGCTAAGATCAACAGTCATAAAGTTACTTATAAGTATAATCAAACATTATGCATTTGATAGAGACAAGTTCATTAATAATATTTTTAAATTCTTTTAAAGTTTTGCTTTCAAACAAATTCTTTTCATACTACTGGCATAAATGAGAATTAATATTTTAAAACACATATTTTCCTCTGAAACATTATTCTTTTAAGAGCATATTTAAATGTATATATCATCTTTTAAGTAATAAAGTATTAAATTTAATGTTACTTCTAATTTATAAAGATGCTAATGCATTTCCATTTTAATATTTTAAAATGTTTGAATGTCTTTTTTTTTAATTTCTTCTTCACATGTATTTTTAATTTGATAAGAGGTATACTATAGTTTAGTGCAATAAAGTCTTTAGCCATAACAATACTTAATAATTTAAGTTTTACTTCTAAATAAAGAAAAATGAATAGATCAAAAGTAAATGAAATATGAGACGCTGTATTTTCATCAAACATTTTACCGTAATTTTAATGCCTCAATTGTAATGAAAAATTGTCAGAAAATGGATTACCTTTTTTCTAGCTTCAACAATTCATGTTACGAAACGATTTAAAATAATGGTTTTAAAAACATACTTTTATTTTTTTAGAAAATATAAAGTCTTAAAAAATTTCTTTTTATTAAAGAACTTTTAAGATCCAGTACTAGTTGAATCAAAATAAGATCAGCTCTTGAATGTCACCTGGATCTCCATTTTATCTCACAATTTTTCATCCCCTACAATTCATTTAAAAACCAATAAAAACTATTTTTTATTACATTTTAATATTCTGACAAACCAGCTGTGGAATCAGACTACTGACGTAATCAATATAATTTTCCAATACCACATGACCTTCAGCTGCAAAGTCAAAATTTTATTATTAACAATATTGTGCCATAATTTTTTAATGATATTTTATACAATAGTAATGAATATAAAATTTAAAGTTATACCCTTTATTAAACCCTTAAATATTATATTAAAAATAATTTTATCCACACATTTGCTTTATTTATTTATTTTAAACAATAATGGAATTAAATTATTTTTTTATTCTTATGTTTCAATGTCAATGCACGCACATATTCTCACATACGTCTGGCCTTGGATTAATTGTTTAAAACTATTTTTAAAATTACAACAATAGAATGTTAATGAATATTTAATCTAAATAATTTTTATAACTGGAATCTTAAACTACAAAAACTAATAACAAATATTCTTACTTATTATAATAAAAACTTACATATCATTTTTTAAAATTTATTACTTAATTATTCCAACTTAATAATAATGTCTTATTATTATTCTTTAAACATTAGAATAGATTATATGATAGTTATTTTAGAATACATTTAATACTATTTATCAATTCACAATTATTTTTTAACATTTGCTTATGTAAAAATTATTACTTAACATCCCTTATCAAACCATCTGACACTATTAAAATATTTAGAATATCCTATTTTAATAATTAACTAAGTTAATTTCCATTTTTATCATCATTATTTTTTTTTTCAAATCTAAAATTTTTTAAACAAAAGGTTAAGCTAAGATAACCTTGATTACCTCTTGGAACTAAGTGACACTTCAGTTAGGTACAATATATATATATATGTATAATACTTTTATCCTGAATAAATGTAAAATACAATGTAAATAAATATAAAATCAGGTTTGAATAAAGATATGTAATAATTATCCCCCCCCCAAAATTAGTTAATAATTATAATATCCTCTATCTGCTATATTCAAAAAAATTTTATAGTAGGAAAATAATCATTTCCATTATATATTAAATCTTTTTATATAAAGTCATCAATAACAAAACAATCATAAATCAACCTATATATTTTAATATAAATGAAATGACCAATATTAATTTATAAGTTAGATATTTCACTCATTTATTAAAAGTCTATAATAAAAAATAGATGTTATATATATATATATATATATATGACGATCAAAACAAGTTATAAATTTCGTAACTTGCCTTTAAGCTTGCATTTTATGATCACTAGATAGAGATTTACTAATAGCTCTTAACAAGCTTTGTTTACATAAATTCTGAAAGAGATAGAATTCAAAATCTCTATCATTGTCACCCACCTCCAGACCAGCTGGTTTCAAGCTAACTAGCTCACATCAGTGAAGGGCTGGGAGACTAGAAACTAGATCTAAATACCAACTCTAAAGTCAGCACTTATCAAACACGTTTCTATCAGTTTGAAAGCATGAATTTATCAGACATGTAATGTCTTCAAAACCAGCATAACAAACTAGATAGTAATATCTGAAATCAGTTCAGTTTCACCATATAGTAAAAGCCTCTGCAATAAATAGCATTGCAAAAACCTTCAAGGTACATTTATGATAATCAAAACAAGTTATACATTTTGTAACTTGCCTTTAAGCTTACATTTTATGATCACTGGATGGCAGTTGAGGCAGTTTTAAGGAATTAACCGAAAGTACTTCTGCGGATTTAAGAATTGTTTATAATAGTTTGTTACAATTAAAATTATTATTTTTATTATAATATATATATAACAATCCACTAGAATGAAACTACAAAATTTTAAAAAATGCCCATATAAAATTGAAGATTAATATCATTTGCTATAGCCAGCTTCAACATATTCAACCATCTTAAGCATTAATATTTAAATGTTATTAAACTCTCACACCAGTAACGCTCCCATGTGAATTATCTACTTTTCATAAATTGTGAATATTAACACAATTACATTGCTTATTCAATACATTATCTGTACTATTTATAAAGTATGTCTCCTTAATTTTTCTTTTCTTAAATCATTTTCCATATGCAAAATAAAAACTCTATCAAAGCATAATCCTCCATTGCAAATCACTGCATGGTCTGCAAAAACAGATTTATACCTATCTGCAGAATAACACAACTTATTATATAATAATTCATGCTCCCTAATCCTCTTTTTCAATGCACATTTAGTCTCCCCAATGTAATTATATCCACAATAACATACTACTTTATATATAATATTACATTTGTTGTGTTTATCAAGAGAATCTTTACCATCAATAACCAATCTTCCAGTATTTGCACCCACTTTAAATGCAACATTAAAATCAGCAGATACCAATGATGTAATGTTATTACAAACAATATCTTTTACATAAGACAATGCTATCCAGATTTTTTTCCATATTATATCTTCTCCATCTATTTCTAAACCTATCTAGTGAACATAAAATATTTTTCCTACTATATCCCACACCCAATAAATCATTCACATAACTTTCAATATTAATCATTTTATCACTCTGAAATTTTCACAAAACATCATATCTAAAAAGAAATGTTCTAAAACCAGTCAATTTATAGGTAAGTGGAACATTTGAATTTGGAAGAACAACTTCTCTAATTGATAAATGTTTCAACACCATTTTATTATTAATTTATTACCTTCTCTCCATAAAATCAAATCAAAATATTTTATACTCTTCTCACTATTTTCAGAAGTAATAGTCCATGTAAAACCAGCAATATCACTTAATTTAATAAACAGTTTTTGCACTATTATATTTGATCCTACAATAAGCATGTCATCCACATACCTAAAATAACTTTTAACACCGATCATAAAATATTCTTTTAAAATCATCCCTTCATAATATGACAACACATAACTACAAATAATCGCTGAAACAGGCAAAACCATAGGCCAACATTCATCCATCATATACAACCGATCTTCAAGTGTAGCTATCAAATTCTGATCAATAAATAATAAATCCTTCACAAACATATGATAAAACTTGCACACTCCTTTTTCATATAAAACTTGATATAATATTAATAGACTCCTTTCTTTTTATTGAACCATACAACTCTACAACATCCAATGTAAATAATTTATCATCATTATCCAAAACAATATTATCAATCTTTTTAACTAAATCAAATGAAGATCCAATTGTATAATCACCAAAACCCAATTCATTTTGCAAAAACTTTCCAACAAAAACAGCTGCATGATAATACATACATCCTCCAAAATCCAACATCAGTCTAATAGATAGTCCTTTTTTATGCACTTTTAAATTTCCAAAAATTCTTGGCATAATTGCAGCTGATGGATAAAAAGATAGATTAACTTCCTATCAAACACTTTTTTTTAAATATGGCTTAAGTATAGTATTAATAAATTTCAATCTCACTGTATAAATAGAATAAACATTTATTAATTTAAATTTTAATTTTTGAATTTGCTGAAACATCAAACATAATCTTTCACTTTTATCTTCTTTAATACATGTAATATTATTATCTGATAAATATCTTCTTATTAAATTAATTTGTTTATACCACGAACCATCACATTTTACATTAGAAATATTCAACGAAGATATTTTAGAAATCATCTCGTCTCGAGCATGATGCATCTCATAAGCACTTTCTATTGCTGCAATAACCTCCATTTTATAATCTTTAATTGGACCACCAACAAACTTTATTCCTTTCTCCAAAACCGAAACGTCAAGTAAATCCAAAGGTTTATCAATTAAACTCACTATATTCGATTCCTTTTTCTTAAAGCCATTCTTCTGCTAAGACTGTTTATTAAACAAAAAATTAAACTTTTAATTATATTTCCGTATTAATCTCCGTTGTAAAAATTCTTTATATATATATATCAGCAAACAAGTCAACATTCAGACAATCCCAATATCAATAACAATCAATAATTTCAAACTGTTGTCAAGGCAAATTCTTTATAACAATAAAGGTGTAATCCCACCTTTATTAATGGTCTAATATACTTATATAGACACAAAAGTTTGCAACTTGACCACAGAAATTGAAATTATAAATAGAAATAAGTTTAAATAAACCTCTTTAAACAGGTAAAAATAACTTATTCTGAATATAGACTAATAAATAGTCAATTATAACGTTACAAATTGCAATTATAAACTTCAAATTGGGCCCAAAGTATTACTTAAATAATAAGTGTAATAATGCTCGAGGCTAAATGGGTTTATAAGTAATCATTAAAAACCAGTCAACACATAGACAATCCCAATATCAATAACAATTAAAATATTGAAATAATAGGAATTCTTTCATGTAACAATTCAGGCAACAACTAATTAAAGCTGTCAATGCAACCATGTGATTCAGTATTAATAACAACATCTCATCCCTGCATTGTCAATGTTAATTGGTTGTTTTTGAACTGAAATTTTATCTAGGTTATTACATAGAAAAATCCTATTATTCATTGTTGATATGTATAGATTCAGTGATTTGTCTTAATACTTATAATTTATGATTATATATTTGTATGCGTTATTCCATTACAATCTTTGACATATATATTTTAATTAAATGTTAATAAATTCTTACTTTTCCTTTAGTGCGCCTCGATTTCTTAATTACTGCTGTTTTACTAAGTTCGTCAATAGCTATATCCTTCAAAACACATACACACATATATAAATATACAACATTTAATATATATAATGCATATGTGCCATAAAATTTTACTAAATAAGAATTTCAAATTCATAAAAATGTAAAAACAAAGATCACTCAGAATTAGAAAACATAATACTAAATAGAACAAAAAACAAAACCTTGGAAAAAAATTATAATACAAGTAAAAAAATATGTTTAATAACACATATTTTATTTATTTAAGCTATCATTTACTTATTTACATTTTTTTAGTATAAACGAAATTATATGTTCAGTATCTCTCAAAATACCAACTTCTGGTTTGATGAAAACATGACTAACTGTAAAGATTAAAACAAATCATAAAAATCAAAATCCAGGGTTACTCTGAGATTTTACATATTTACAATAGCCTGCTATTAATGGTAATATAGATGTTGTTGCATTTGCATGTCATTTTGAATCTGAATTTGAGAAAATATTTAATTCTTTGTTAAATACAAACAGACTACAGCCTTTTCTCTTGTAACTTTGCAACTAGTCCGTACTTATCTAATAATTAGTCTGCTGAGCAATGTTTTCTTTAATCATCATATTTAGAAAGATTATAAAGAACTTTTGCTTTGTTGTGAAGTCTTTACAAGCTGTTTTATACTTATTTTTGCTTTTACTTTATATCTTTTGTTTTTGCTCTCTCTTTATATATATATATTGACTTTTCCCTTCATTTTTTTTTGTAATTCAAATTTCCATATGTTTATGAACTTCATCTAAAATGCACTCACTTTAAATTATAAAGAAGAAGAAAAACCACTTCATTATTATAGATAAACAAATGCATGCACATTTGAATATATATATATATTGTAGATATATGACTCATTTCACATATATACATATTATATATATTGTAGATATATGACTCATTTCACATACATACATATTATTTAATTAAAAAAAAATTTCTTTTATATATATGAGGATTTATATATGTGTATTTATTATTATAAATTTATAGATAGTTAATGAATAAACCATTATGTAAAGGGTAATAATATTTGGTAATGATTTATTATATATATTTTTATTAAATAAGGTGTCATATTATTTAACTTTGGTTTTATTAAAATAGAGTAGATCAGAAAAGTGTAAAATAAGGCGATGGAGATTATTAGATTAGGAGATAAAAAAATGTACACGTGTGAAAGAATGAATACATCTGTACAAACACAAAGATGCTTTTACACCTATTTCTGATGGCTATAGATTCCAGGTTTGTTGTTGTCTGTGTCTTAAGATTATTTTTACAAAAGAGGTGCTTTGATGTAGATAACGATAGCAGTCAATTTTAAGTCTTTATTGATTGTGACCGATGTCAAACTTGTGAAGCTTTGATTTTTTTTAAGATAAGGTTTCCAGATGTTTTTTTTTCTTTGGTTGAAATTCGCGATATAAATGATTGAAACAATTTTTTAATCACTTGGTCATTAATTTTTTTCAGAGAGATGATCACTTAGTCATTAATTTTTTTTTTAGTGAGATGATCAGGCAGTATGATTTTATTTTTTGATCAGTCAGTATGATTTTATTTTTTAGAGACTCAATATGAATATTTTGGAGAGACAGTCACTCAGATTATTATTATTAAAGTGAGATGTAACTCAGTGATTATTATTTTGAGACTCAACTCAGTCGGTCCTTCCTTGTTATTAATGTTAAAATAGGAAAAAGGAGAAAAGTAAGCAATTTGATTTTTTTTATTCACTCTTTAAAAATTGAGAAAGGAAATGAAGTAAAAGACTCTGGTATAAAGTCAATATAGACGAAGATGTGCATCTATATAAACAATTTCCAGCAATATTAAAGAAGAGAGGAAAACATTGGAACAAGATTGAATTTAATAGAAGTTATTAACAATTATATAAATATGATATTAACATATTTGGCTATGCATAATACTATGCCTCTGCATTGCTAAACCATTTTTTTCTGCTTCCTGGTTAATACAGAATGAGTTAAAATCGCTGATCTGTCTATGAAGTCATATATCAAGTAATAACCAACAAAATGATAGAGTTTGAAGCCAACCACACAAGCTATATGGAATGCTTCTTTTCTGGTTCCTGGCTTATTAAAAGCTCATTACCTTCGAATGAATGGAGAAGAGGAAATAGGAGGAAAAGAAAATTTATAAAAGCCATGTAGAACCAAGTTTGAAGCCATGAATCAAATTTTTGTTAGTTTACCTCAGTTATCTAAAGTGTCAACAGCAATTATTTTTTTAAAAGGAGGGAGACAAGCAAATCCACCGGTACCTACTTATTCAAAAGTACTTATAATAACTTTTTTTTTAAAATGGTAGAAGGAAGCCAATCAACAATGAATAATAATAGAATTGAAGAAACAAGCAAGTCAATTGATTCAGCATTATCTTAAAAGTATCTGCAATAACTTTCTTTTTTTTTTTGTTGTTGAGCAAAGAAAAGCAGTCTGAAAATTCAAACTCAGGACATTAATAAGAAGTAAAAAGTAAACAGGTAAATATGAACTTTCTTTAACCGATTTTATTCTTACTTATTAAAAGTAAACCTTAATTTACTGGTCAAAGCAATTTTCTTTTTTGATACAGAAACATTAAAGACTTGTTTATCTATAGTTATTTGCAATATCTCACAACATAGCACAAACATAGTTTAAATCTTTAAACTTAAATTTTTCATTAATTTTTTTATTATTTTTTTATTATATATTGTAATGTTGAAATGTTTTTTTTTTAATTGTTCTTCAGTTGTTACTGATAATGAGCAACCTATAGATATATGCATTTATAATGTTTTTTATTTTTATTTTATCTTGTTGCATATTAAAAAATTAATATCATGTATTTTATTTTCTTTCACTAAAAGGTTGCAAAAGAAAAAGATATTTTTATATATGTAATTTATGGGTATACATTTTAAACATATATGTTAACATTACCGAATGCGTGCATGTGTAACTGCTTATCCAAACACATCAAAGAATAGGTTATATATGATTAGTTTAAAATGGTAAATCGAAAAGTAGGTTATTACATTTGAATGGAAGTGAAATAACATATACAAGTTACATCTGAAATTTATTTTATGATATGATAAGTAAGAAAAGTCTTAAATAAACATTTATAGAATATGTATTTTTTTTCTAATATTGATTTAAGTCAGCTTATTTTGAGATATCAAGAAAAATGACAAACCTATATGTTAGATTTATTTGCTTATACTTATATAAATTTTTATATTAATTTTTGTATTGAATTAATATGGTAATAAGCCATTTATTTAATTGTTGATTTGACTTTAAAGAAGGAAAGAAAGAGTAGTAGTGTTAATAAAATATAATTATATATCTTAATTGGTTTCCGAGTTATTATTAAGAATATTGTGTTTTTTTCTTGACTTAATTCTATCATTTTAATTCATCATCATTGCTCGCAGTTATTAAGTATTACTATTCGTATATATTGAGCAATCATTTGCAAATATTAAGCGTCCGCAAAATAATAGGTAAACTAGAATGTTGATATTTAAGTATTTAAGGATTATGCTTGAGAATAACCAAATTTTAATAATTATAGTTCAATAGAGGAAAAGCTAAAATTGGGTTGTGTCCATGAATTATGATCATCCTCATCAAAGATGGATATCATGTTATTGGTTAAAAATGTTTCAAATAATACTATATAAAAGTTATGATCACCATCAATCATCATTAATAAATTATAATCATTAAATTTAATGTTTAGCGTAATGAATATATTTTAGTAAATAGGGGTTTATAGAAAATTGAATATTATGCAAAGAGATTCATGATGATCAACCATCACCACTAGTATTATTAAATCCCAGTATGAAATAGGATAATTTTAATAGATGCCTATAAGTTTATAAAGATGAATTTATTGTTGTGAGTTTATTAATAAGCCATGGCTGGTATCATCATCACTATTATAATCATTATTATGATATCACTATTATTATCATTATTATTATGATATTATTATCATCATCATCATTATTACCTTTATTGTGATAAATAATCTAGTTAAATGGCCATCAATATCAATAATGGTCTCCACATGCTTGTTTGGAAGCCATTAATAGGATTATACATGTCTGTTCATCAATATACGTAAATGAGCTAGCAATGTCTATAAGAATCTTTGATCTATAGTATAAACTTTGGTAATATTGGGATCTTGTAATTTTATCAATATAGATAAAATGTAAGAATGTCATTTTTTTTCATTAGTCATCCAAGTCATGTGTAATAAAAATGTACTGAATGAGTTTGAACTCAAGTACACTATAAACAGATACTTATCT
The DNA here is from genome assembly GCA_028023455.1 of Epiperipatus broadwayi. Classification (NCBI taxonomy): domain Eukaryota; kingdom Metazoa; phylum Onychophora; class Udeonychophora; order Euonychophora; family Peripatidae; genus Epiperipatus; species Epiperipatus broadwayi. The sequence continues at coordinate 201,837 of JAQFVV010000484.1, read as the reverse complement.
AGATTGAAAACAATCTAGTGGCGCTCATGGGAAAACACATGTACTTAGCTAAACTGAATAAAGAGTGATATCATCCCTTTCCAACTTCATAATATTAGTTTTATAGAATATATATATATTTTTATAAGTTGTCATGAATAGCACCAGTGTGTGCATATGACCATGAATGGTCTTATATATTTGGAAAGAAGAATAGGAAGGATTCTTTGTTAGAAGAACCTAGTATTGGAGATAAGCATAAGGCACTCCAGGAATTTCACAGTGGGTACTTTTATTCAGTTGCAATATTTAATATTATTTTTATTTGATGACAATGGCCAGTATGTTTTATTGTTCAAATGACTGCCCCAATATATAAATAAATACCAAGAATCTTTAATGCTGATATTTTCAAGTGGCACAGTGATTCTATAATTTCTTTATCTATGCTATGATGAATTAATATAGTTACAAATGGTACAGATTGGATAGGCATATATCTAATAATTAATAATTTCCCCTATCTAAATATTTATTATGGTTACAAATGTGACATATTAAAATAGTTACAAATTATAGTTACAAATGGCATGCCAAATAGGGATTGAAATATGCCACACACCTGAGAGAGGTGTATTTCTATGTTAATTTAAATAGTTACAAATCTTATATTAATTGAAATAGTTACAATATATATATATATATATATTGTAACAGACTGAAAAATGTAACGGCAGTCTACAGGGTGTGAGATTTAATTAATCACGGTTCCAAACATTTGGGTCGCCAAAATATGCAACGGACCGTAAAATACTATCAACAGTCCTTTAAAAATGAGTTACATATTTAGGTTATATACTCATCCAAACCTCTAAAGATCTGACAGATACTGACAGCCCAAAGAATGATTAGCATTTCACAATTTTGAGTTAGATAAAAGAATTCAATCACCGCTCTTAAAAGTATACAATGTTCCATGAACACTCAGATGATCATCACATTTCAGTCTCTCTAAGCTACTACAATACCATAATAGTTTTCTGCAAACACTATTGCACTGCCCTGCTTACATCCAAGTCTTAGGGGCTATTATTATAAAATATTGCCTTGCTCATCTTTGGGAGTCTTAGAGACAAATATTATACATATATCAAAAGAACTATACCTTACTCTCTCTGAAGTCTTAAAGGTAAAATCATGGCAGAACTACTGTTAACTGCTTCATGATAAATAATAACTAACATGATAATTTGGGTTGGAGCAATGAATGAAATCAATCAGTCACAAGTGACATGAATACATCACATCCTCAAGACAATGATAACAATTCCCCATCCAACATCAATACTTGCAACAGAACCAACCAAACTTCAACAATGAAATATCCAATCCAACCCTAAAAACTATAGATTTTCTACAACAAAATATGTAACAGACTATAAAACCCTTTAGGATAGTACACCCAGAGCCTTTTCTACTTACAGGTCCTATTACTACTCGGGGTTCTAACTCAGTGTAGACATTTGCCTTTAACTCTGCTCAAGAATGGAATTAAATAGGGTGGCAATAATATGACCTCTATATAGATCCTTAATGGCTATTGCTAATAATATATCAAAAATCTGTATATATGTATAATAGCTATTCTGGTGAGTGAAGTATGAATGATGCTTGACAATTTAGAGACCAGAAAAACAAAGATTTTAACTTGAAACAACAAATATTTATTAACAGATCATGCTTAAAGTTATAATATTTATAAATCAACAAAATATATACATGGTTATTATAAAATATTAATTTATCTCTACAACAATAAGACTAGCTGTAATTTAAATATTAAAATATGAGTTGAAATAAAAATTATAAAATTATAGTGCATAATTTACAATAATGTATCAATTATTTTAAATATGAAATTATATTACTAGATGTATGATTATCATTTTGTTTATGTCCTTTAAATGTATCTCAAGGTTATGTCCATGAATTGCTAATTTGTGTTTTGTATAGTTCATTCATAAACAGTTATTCATTTAAACAAGAAAATGTTATATATATTTACGGTACTTGGGTATTTTTCTTGCAATCAAGGAAAGATAGGAGGACTTTTCACATTCGTATCAATACACTGCTAACTTTTTAATGTTGTTATTTTGGCAACATCAAATATTAGAAAAACATTACAAAGTTAGCAATGCTTTGATACGAATGTGAAAAGTCATCCTATTTTTCCTTGGTTGCAGAAATAATACTCAATACAGTTTTACGAAGACAAAAAAAAATAAAAAATATTGCATGAGATAAACACGTATTTACACGTATTTATGAATTCAAAATGGACGCAAGCTAACTTTTGACACTTACTTATTTTGATCAATTTCAACAAAAAAAAAATGTGGTCCGTGTTGCAGCAGAAAAAAAAAGCCAACATAAATATATATTTTTATAAAAGTAAATATATTCTATGAATTATATACTTATGCAGACAATTCTTGCATACAAAATGGTGATGGTCAGTAGCAACCCCCCCCCCCCCCAGCGTACTTCCTCCTTCTCCGAAAAAGTTGTCGAACAAGTGATTGACCAGTACAAGATCTAAATGGAATACTGCCAGGCAATCTAATTTTTCGAATAAACAAATAAGTCCTTCTATCTTTCCTTGATTGCAGAAATAATACTCAATACAGTTTTACAAAAACAAAAAAAAATATTATATGAGATACACGTACTTTTACAAATTGTACACAGACACAAGCTAACTTTTGATGCTTACTTAATTCGATCAATTTAAAAAAAAAAATACGTGGTCTGTAAAAAAAAAGTCAACATAAATATATTTTTATAAAAGTAAAAAAGAAAAAATATTCTATGAAATATACACTTATGCAGATGATTTTTACATACAAAATGGTGATTGTCAGTAGTACCCCCCCTTCCCACCGTCCTTCCTATTTCTCCGAAAGATTTGTGGAACAAGTGATTGCCCAGTACATGCTCTAAATGGAATTCTGCCAGGCAATCTAATTTTTGGAATAAACAAATAACTATGTCAACGTCTTCATTCAATTACAATTAAATAATAAACTTTTAATTCAAAGATTCAAAAATGCAGAAGTCAGTCAATAACCAAGTTGAAATTGGAAAAAAAAAACACAGAAATAAATAATACATTTGAAATTAAAAATGTTAAACCAAATTCACAATAATAACAAACGGTAAGTTTAAAATGTACAAACCACAAAATTTTGAATCAGAAAAAAAAAATACCAAAATTTCCAAAAAAGCACCTATATAATAGTTTCGGTTGACACGTTTCAAAGCATGTTTTGTGCCCGTTCAAAAACACATTTTTTGATGAGGAAAAAAACTCAAATTGCAAGGATTTAGTTAATGTTCGCAACATCATGCCTTTATCGCATATGTAAAAAGTCTTCCTATCTTTCCTAGGTTGCAGGAAAAATACCCAAGTACCATATTTACTTATTAATTAGTTTGATTTTAATATATTAATTGTCTAATAAATGTAAATATTTAAAATCTTACCTTTTGTTTTAGTCATTGTCCAGTTTAATTTAAGCATTCAATTACGCTAATATTTTATTTACAAACATATATATTTATGTATACCTTGAGTTGTGTATTTCTCTCACCCTATAAAAATCTAAACAAATGGGTTCTTTTTTTAAAAAATGTTTGCTACAAATGAATAAAAGGGTGAGAAAAATTCATAACTCAACTCTCAGTATACATTAAAAAAATATTTAAAGCATAAAATTTAATGAAATTTCGGAATTCCTTAAAACAATAGCAAGTTAGATTTTCAAGAGCAGCTTCTGTATTCTTAGCGGATAATGTCTTTCTTTTATTCATATATATTAAGTCATGTTAAACATTCTAAGCATTAACAATTCCCACGACGAAATTGAATTCCTGGGTGTTAGATTTTAAAGCCATGCATTTCCATTACATCTCCAGATCTTTCCATGTTGATTTAAACATAAAATATACCAATGAATATTATCCTCCATCACATGCCAATGACACCAAGGGGACAGAAGATCCCCTGACACTTAATTAGCAAGAATGCATTGTTAGATATTATTTACACACATGTAAATTGCTAAATATAAATCTTTTTCCAAGGCTTACATTATAATATTTCTAAGCAGTTTTATTTATATATATGAGACGTATGATAAAGATTTTACTTTAAAAGTAATAAAAATTAGTGTTAATAAAGTTCTATTTCATCATTAGTTGATTTTATTTTTTTTCAAGAAACATTTTATAGCAATTATATTTTTTGACAACGATAAATAACTAAGAAGCTCTTAGCATTTATTCGAACTAACGAAAGTTTATCAATTAAACAATGACTTTTTTCTTTTTTTAAAAAATATTTTTCACTAATAAATAATAAAGTTTCAAATATTAAACAGTTTATTTTTAATAACAAAAGGAAATCATAATAACTAATATAATAATTAAAATATTCTTATTCTATAACTTTACTTTCATGCACTTCATTTGAAGAAGAAAAACCAACAACAACAACAACAAAAAAAAAAACCTGTTGCTTAGTTATTTTTCCACGTTCCCAAAATCAACAAAGGTTTACTCTTTTTTTTCTCTTTTAAACAAAAGAAACGTGGTTACTAAAATTTAATGTCAAATATTTTCTTTATTATTTTTGTCACATCATGATTTAAAATCTACATTCATGTATAAATGTATGTATGTATATATTTTATTTTACATTTAATAAAAAAAATTAATTTGTTCATTTTTTCATGAATGTATGGTTATGTTTATGTGTATATATATGTGTATATGTCTCCAAATATCTAAAAAAAAATTAGGTTTTAAAAGTTGGCTGCCTATTTAATCTTTATACATTTTATCCTAAAACATCAGTTACTTATTATCATTTTTTATAAGGATTGGGCATCACCTTACAATATATATATATATATATATATATATATATTGTATATATATATATATATATATATATATATATATATAATGTTTTCACAGTTGTATGATGTAGATAAATTATAAGTTTTTGGGCTGTACCGTGTATGATTTTTCATTAAACACTAATATTTCGATGGACTATGATATTTCAATGGACTAGCATCCACCATTATCAAGGTTAACTTTTGAAAGAAAAACCGTTAGATCTTAAAAAATAATGTGACTGTGTGCGAGATGAGAAACAAGATTCAACTTGAAATAGTTCAGCATTCACAATATGAGGCTTATCAAAATGTTTATTTCCCTCAGTATTTTCACCTATTAATTTTAAGTTAATATTAGATAAAATGAGAGGTGTCCACATAGCTGGAATACGTTGTGCTTCATCCACCCTATTTAAACCAGTAGGTCTCTTATATTAAAGAGACCTACTGGTTTAAAAGAGACCTACTGGTTTAAAAGAGACCTACTGGTTTAAATAGGGCTGATGAAGCACAACGTATTCCAGCTATGTGGAAACCTCTCATTTTATCTAATATTAACTTAAATTAGTAGGTGAAAATACTGAGAGAAATAAACATTTTGATAAGCCTCATATTGTGAATGCTGGACTACTTCAAGTTAATCTCGTTTCTCATCTCGCACACAGTCACATTATTATTTAAGATCAAACGGTTTTTCTTTCAAAAATTAATCTTGATAATGGCGGATGTTAGTCCATCGAAATATCAGTGTTTAATGAAAAATCATACATGGTACAGCCCAAAAACTTATAATTTTCTATATATATAATATTTAAATATATGTATGCTGTCTATACAATACTTAATATAATTAGAAAGAACTTGAACTCCAACTTTTCAAGATCCCTATAGCTATCCATTTCATGTTATACAATTGACACACATGATCACATACATGTGAAAAAAGATGTATGAGGTCATTTGTGAAGTTGTATAAAAAGGAGTGAATAGCTGTAAAAAGCTTTAAAAGTCTGAGTTCAAGTCCCTTCTGTATATATATATATATATATATATATATATATAATCCTGCATAAATTAGTGTTTTAATGGTAGAGTAACAAACTAAATGCTTCCTATTGAGAATCTCACAAAAATTTATCTCTATGTTCTTGGCAGACAAAATAAATCAAATTTGCCTGAATTCCAAGAACTGCTATATATATATATATATATAATACCATCATATGAAATATATATATATTGAAACAAAGGATTTTATATATATATATATATATAATACCATCATATGAAATATATATATATTGAAACAAAGGATTTTATAGTCAAAAAAATATAATAATCTATATCTAAGAACAACGGTGTAAAATATTAAAATGTACATCTATATAGTTAAGAAAAATAGAATCTACTCTGAAAATGGTAACGGTATTAGTATGTAGTGGTTGCAAATATATTGTGAAGAATTAATTAAGATCTATAGAAAGAAATAGAACACATTATAAACATAAACGACAAACTGTTAAAGATTGTGCCATAATGAAAATGAAACATATGGCATTAAAAATCAAATAATAGTACTTTAATTTAATTTTAATTAACAATTTCCAATAATTTCTGTGAAAAAATTCTTCCATACAGGAGAAGTTTGGCCATCTAAATATATTTTCTTACACAGTTTGATCTTTTTTAGATTTCTATTGTTACTGTTAATGTATTTAGATGGTAGTAGATACATTATAAGACTTTTATTTTGTATATATATATATATATATATATATATATACAAAATATATATATATATATATATATATATATATATATATATTAGTGATAGAGAGACTTAAAAAAATAATAATTGTTTCAATAAACCATATATTAGTCCGGCCAAATTTTAACATTAGAATTAAAAATTAAAATCTAAAATGGCACTAGACTACATATTGCTTGTATCCAAATTAAATGTCATGGTTGATCTAAGTAAAAATAACAACATCTCATCTATGATTAATTAACTAACTTCACTATAATATGATAACAATAGACTACTTAATGATAACAATCATTTGAAAAATATATAGATAAATATTTCTATGTATTTGAAACATTTTTGAAAATAATAATCTGTATAGCTGGGATGTGTAAGGAAATGTCATCACATCTCAACCCAATTTTCTTATTGAACATTATTATAAACAATGACTGAATTTAAACACAGTTTTGAAAAATAAAATTGAACTTTTATTTATCTATCAAATATTATAAATTCTAAAATTATTTAAGGAAAAATGTTTTCAAGGGTAATCTAATGTTATAAAATATTTAAACACATTTATATATACACAGAGGTAAAAACAGAAAGGTTTTTCCATAAACTCCTTCTCTAGTACTTAATCATCCAATATCACCAGACTGGTTTTGAGCTTGTGGCTTTCACCAGTCAGGAGACTTGAATCTGAGAGCATTGCACCTAGATTTTAGGATTGAATGCAATCCCCCAGAAGCTACCTTTTACCTTATTAGCTATCTATGAAGCTTTGAGTTCAATGTGAATATATAATAATGTTTTCAATTCAAAATCATTAGTTTGTATAGACATATAGATCTGAACTCAGTTCAGTATCCATACCTTTTGGTGTCTGTGGTTCATTAATAACCACAGTCACCTTAATTTTATTGAACAGAATTGGTATTAAATTACTAAACTCCACATGCTCACCATTCTTTATGTTTACACAAACTATTTACACAGAGGCAAAACTCTCCATACAGTTGGTCAATAATAAAGGTGACTCTGGAGGGTTGTATTAGACCCTAAATTCTAGGAGCAGTGCTCTCAGATCCAAGGCTTCTCACTAATGAAAGCCACAAGATAGAAACTAGGCTGGGAATATGGGATTACTAGGCACTAGATAGATTTTATGTACAAACCTTTCTGCATCCATGGATTACTCTGGCTTGCAGTGAGTGGTGCTACTGTGTGAAGAATTTTTCCTCTGTATAAAAAGTTTGTGTAAGCAAACATAATGGTGATCATGTAATTTTTAGTAGTATAATATTTATATATACATGTTAATGTGTCTTCATTTTATCTACTTAGATGTAATGTATTCACATAATGTTCATGAAAATAACAGAGTATCAGAACTAGATGTAATTACTTAATTTAACATTACTAGAGACTTTTGTTTATCATTATTGAAGTAAGTAATTAAGAATTTGTGATTGTAAAGTGCTGATCTTAAAATAATTGAATTCACCAAATAAGCAAATAAATAAGGTATCCAGACATAAAACATGAATTACTTATTAACAGAATGTAAATGAATCAGTTTAAACTCAGAAAAAAAAAATACAATTAATAATCAATGTAGACAAGTATACATTTCAGATTTATATAAAATATTACAAAATTTATCCATATCACTTCTGAAGTCTTGACTGAGAAAAGAAAAACTAATACTAAAGTATTTTCTGAATATTTAATATAATACAAAGAAAACATTATTTATTATGAAATAATAACAAATATAAAATTTACATCTTTCAACCCACACAAAGAAAATGTTATAAATACTTTACCTAACAACTACTATGCTAAGGGATATATATATATATATATATATATATATATATATATATATATATATAGCATATATATATATATATATATATATATTGTAGCCCTTGAGTTTGCCCAATGCTCCATTAGATTTTAGACTTAGTTATGTAGGACAGTGTTTGATAAAATTTTTCCTCATGAGCTATATTTGTATTTTTAATAGACAAGCTTTCTAGCTAATGCTAAGTTTAAATCCAAGTCATATTCTTATGGATTGCATAATTTTACTTAGTATGCAAACTAAACATTTAATCATAAAAAATTTCTAAGCAAAAATTATTTTATTTAGTATTGATTCATAAGATAATTTAATAACCAAAGATATAAGTGAGAAGTTTATGAGTTAACAATGTTATCAATTATTTTAATAGTTTGGAGATTAGAGAGAAGGGAGGAGGTTGTGCGATTTACAAAACTACTTTGGGGGAATGAAAATAGATAATCATAATTTTACCATAATACGTTAAAATGCAACAATGAATAAGATCAAATTGTCAAAAAAAAAGAGATCAAGAATTAATCAGTGTATTGAGCAATCGGTCTAATTAGAATTGTATGTGTGAGGGGTGTGTGTATGTATATGATTTAGTTGTGAATTTTAATTATAAAGTTAATGGTTGAATAATAATTATCCTGTGTTATCTCATTGGAGAACTCCTTTAAAGAAGAAGTAATGTATTTCAATGATTCATTCATGGCGGCCAATTTTCGGTCAAGATTCTGGGTTTGAAGTTAAGTTCCTATGCATTTTTTATTATTAAAAAAGAAAAAAAAGGGGGAGGGGGCTTTCTCTTATTTATTTTTTGGGAAGAGTTTTCTTTCATTTGTTCTTTGGGGAAATTTCCGAGCGGAAAAATACTAAAGAAAATCATGTGATATCTGTGACACATGAATGTATAAGTTTAAAAACAATGGGTGGTCAATCCGTTGGAATGTAGACATAAATGATTTGGCAGGTCAATCATTCAGGAGGGGATAAGTTTTAAAAAAACAATAGGTAATTAATCAATTAAAACACAGACATAAATAGTTTGGCAATTCAATCAATCAGGGGAGGGGGTTGAAGGAACCCAGGCAATATAAGAGCTTGATTTGTCTTTAAAAAGACTGTCTCTCTTTTCTTGCTAGTCATCATCAGTTATTCAGAGAAGCCGCGCGTTGTCAGGTTAAATAAGCAATTTTTTTTAAAAAAAAAAGAGAAAAGAAATAGTAATTTTGTTGTTAATTTTTTTTTGTTCTGTCTCCTGAATGATAAAATTTAGCCAAATTTTATAGCATTCGTACAAAATGACCATTGAGTAAGTTTATATTAGGCACACATCCTACCCTCTCCAAAAGTTGTCCAACTTCATGATTTGTCTTGCATCTAAATATATCCAATTTATCAGAAATTGGTAAGTGATGAAACTTAAACTGCAGAAGGAATTTTGCTCAGGAAAAATCGAAAAAACACTGAGTTATATGAATAATTAATTCACATTTAAATTTATTAAGTTTAAAAGACTTAGCTATCTTTACTATCCAAAATTCCGAGAGAAAATTAATTTTGATTTTGCAAATAGAGCAGAACTGAACACTACAATCCCATATGAAGCATCAAATCATCATAAATGAAATTAGAAATACATCAATAAGTGGACCTGTACATGTCAAAACTTAAAAGCTATTTATTTTCAGCTATAAAAGTGTAATTAATGCCCAGAACCCAAAATGGAGAAAGTCTTATAATCGACTTGAAAATTTTATTACATTTTAGCATAAGGATTGAACTTATATAAAAGTGACTCTTTCAAATAAAGCCTCAGATTAAGGATTTGCAACTAAAAGGAACTATCTAAAGTGATATGTGTGTGCATGGAACAAACAAAAGGAGGAAAAAAGAAGCTGCAGCAAAAATGGAAACCAGAGATAGAAAGGCCGATCCGGGAGTACTGTTTAAGTATAATTTTATTACTTGTTATTCGTTTCTAACATTTAATCTAAAAAAAGATTTTATTCATATATATTCCTTAAGAGTTAATCTATATTAAAATTATTATTATTATTTTTGGTAGATAAGTTAATATCAAATCATTTTGTATGTGCCTGTATTAAATGCTTTACATTTTTTTTATGAAGAAAGTAAGAGATATTGTTAAATGAAATGTTTTTAAATCAGATCAGGTATTATTATCAAATGCTTAGACTTATTGATATGTTTTATAAAGGTTGTGTGAATGTTGGGCTAAAACATCATCATTATGTTGTAAAAGTACAGAGAGATGATTTAAAAAATTTAATACGCATTTCTTATTACTATTATTATAGTAAAATTAAAGTTAGATATAAGCTAATTATGGCTTGGAAAATTGTTGGCTAATGTTCTGGTGTACTATTTCATGACAGGAATGTAGATGTGAAAGTTTTACTCGTCTAGATTGGTGTTAGACCTGTGTATACATGGATGGACAAAGAGTCCTCACCAAGCTAGTGAAGTCGTAGTTTAGTTCGCTCACTAAGATGCTTATTTTATTTTTTTTTATAAAGAATTTAAATACAGTGAAAGAGTTTCCCACTTGGTTATTTTCTACACGTAAGATGATTTCTGTATTGATGGTCAGAGGTTAATAGGTATATCAAAGTCTCCCCATATGACTAGCGATAAATCGTAGCATACCTCAACTTTAGTGAAAAGGTATTTTCTCTTATTCAAGTCACTGCCTACCCTCATATTAATGGTGACATTCCTTACGGGTGTATAAATTACAGCTATTGCTAAGTATTACTTTTAAATTTTGGTACTGGGTAGCAAACTCAATTTGATGTCAGGATGAGTGCGGATAGTGTGTGTGTGATTAGTATACTTGAACATTGCTTTGTTAATATATTTTAATTGATCAATAAGAGCCAAGAATAATAATGTAAATAAATATTAAACTTAAGGGTTAAATAAAACCTGAGAACATCATAAGCAATGCGTATATAAAATTATCTAGAAAATATATCCACAGCCAGCTGAGAACTTCGCTGGAATGGTAAGATTACTGAAGTATTATTATTATTATTATTATTATTATTATTATTATTATTATTATTATTATTATTATTATTATTATTATTATTATTATTATTATTATTATTATTATTATTATTATTATCATCATCATCATCATCATCATCGTAAAAACATAGATATAGATTGTATGCACGTATGATAGAGATTAAGCTAAGTACCAATTGATTAACATTTGAAAAGTAGCTAAAGGTAACTTAATGGCAAGAAGTCCAACCATACATAAAATATCTCCATTGTAAAGCATAAGGTGAAGGCATATTAGGTTAAAATAATTAATGGAAATTATTAAATTTTATTACTTGGAGAGTTATCCTTAGAAATAAATCAGTAATTGAAAGCATTAAACACTGGGGGGAGGACTTAATGTTCACTATGTCTTAGTTAAAATTAAGAACAAAATATATATGAAGGTAACTATTATCCTTATCTGTCTGTTCTATTAGTATTACTCCATGGCAAATGTGATTCGCTAGTAATTAAGAGTTAATATTTGTATTTTAAAACTTCTTAAAATTATCAGTTGATTTAAGATTTTTTTTTTTTATCCTATGGTTGTAAAACAGGGGAAAGTCATGTGAACCATAGAAATAATGTACATATTATTTTATTGAGTTATATATTTTAATAAAATTTGTTATTTTTTTTTTAAATAAAAATTTGCGTCTCAATGTTTTGTGGGTATTACAATCTAGAAATCTCAAATCCAATCATGCATCAATACATTATTATTTATATGTAAAGCATCATTTTTGGTAAATCAAATCAGGTAAAATTTATTTAAATGGTTAATTTTCTAAGTTTATGTAGCCGGCAATACTCAAGATTACCAATACTCCGGAAATAATTCAGTATCATTGAAGTATAGATTATGAATGGCGGGATGGTTATTGGGTGATAGTGGATGCAGTGGGTGGGCATAAAATCCTTTCCCCATCCGTTGTATTCAAACACCTCCCTAGATGCACTTCCTTATGATTTTCCCTTAATTATGAAAGCGTTTATAATGTTATTTCAAAAAAAAAAATTAACGTAAGCTAAGTGGGCATTGGCTACATTAAAGTCAGCCAAGATCAACTTCAGAGGTGATCATGAGAAGGGTGTTTATCACCAATAATCCATAGCAGCTTGTTTGACTTCCAGACCTTATTGTTCTAAAACCCTGAGAAGAGATTATCATAGGAGATAGATGAGCTAGTACAGTGGAAAATTTGAGAGTAAAAAAGATAGTAGTGTAATAGACCTAGGAATGTGAGGATAATGGAGGGATGGATGAGGAGAGTGGAGATGGACATAGAACTATTTGTAATCTGAAACAAAATTTTAATTGTGACTTTAATGGTAATGAATGGAGAGTGTGATGAGAATATAAATTATAATGGGAGTTGAGCTTAAAGTTTCTTCTCTTGAACAACCATGAGTTTCCAAGAGTATTATTATTATTACTTTTAATGCATTCTCAGTATTCTCTTAGCCTATTGATTATTTATTTACCCATTCATTAGATATCATTATTAGAAATTAATAATAAGTTATTGAAATAAGGTTTAGCCTCAATATTTTCATTAAAGTTGCAATTTGGCGCTCTGGCAAATATGATTATGGATGTTCTAGCCCATCATCATCGATCCTGAGAGAGGCTTTAGAGATAATGTTAGCTGGAAGTGGAGGAGCATCCATCCATCCATCTGACCAAAAGGTTATAAGTGGAGTGCAATGTGGCTGCAAGTGCCTAAAAGCTGGAGCAAAAAGTTATAATATAGTACCATGTCAATAGGACAATGATCCCTAGACAATATTCCAAGTTCCTACATTAGGATATCCTATGACTTTATCTAGGCATCAATTAAAACTCTTACCATTTTTTCAATTATCTTTGGTCAATATTGAGCTGATATTTTAAGTCAGCTCATATATATATAAGCTCACATATTTATAATTTCGTCATAGATATTTTCCGAAGTTAAATAGTTTGTAAAATAAAAATTAACAAATGATTTTAATTTAATGGGAAGGGTAAAATCTTAAACTTTTATTTTTGCTATGGATTTGAGCAATTTTTTAAAAAAAAAAAGAAAAGAGAAAAAAGATAAAATATAATTTATTGTCAAAAATGTTAAAAGTGTTTAATTAAAAGGGAGAAAACTCGAGAGATAAAAGGGTGGGGAAAAGAAAACAAAAATTAGATTGTTGGTAGTAATTAGACTCTATTGTTGAAACTTTCACAAACTAAAAGTATTTGGTTAATAATTGCTATTACGCTAATTAAAAAGAAAAAAAAAGATAAGAGAAAGAGAGATAAAATCGTTTTTAGAGTAAGTCAGTTGACTGGAGAGACCAGCAAGGACAATAAAGAAAAAAAAAGAGAAGCTGTGCTCCGAATCAGAAATTATTATGGAAACTTATTTTGTGGACTCTTTTCAAATGCATAGCGGCTAAAGCTATCAAAACCTTCCCCTTTGGGGAATTGGCTGCCACTCCATCTGAATGAAGCTACCGAAAGAGTCAAGGAATGGAAAGAAATGTATATTGCTAGCCGGACAACCAAAGGAACATCCATGGACACACCAGAATTCTCATATACAAGGACAAAGGCACGACAAATGGAATGTGAATCTATGAAAGTCAGGCCACTTCGCTCTGATCGATCAGGGTAATTATAAACTTTTCAATTAATGGGAACTTTAGTTAAAGCGTAATAGAACTTTATTTTTGATTTATCTTTCGTTTATTATATTTGTTACGAATGTTTCAACAATAGAGGTGGGGAAATAAATTTATTTAATATTGTAAACTATTTATGTTAATTCTCGTTAAATATTTTTATGCAATATTGGTATGACTGTATATTAAATTATTTAATATCTGTTCGATCTAGAGGGTAACAACAGGGTGGGGGTATAAAAGTGCACTGCCAAGCAACAGAGAACCTTAGGGCGTTACTTACTTGTTAGCAGAAAATAAGGGAAGTGTTGAAAGTATAAGAAAACAAAGGACACTTATACGTTCATTTTAAGTTTTTGCAAGTTATTTATTTACCAAATAAAGTGGGGTTTAAAAATAAACTTCAGGAAAGATTATATACTATTAGTTGCCTTTGTATACACGCCTGCTATAATCCACAGTGTTAGTGTCGGTGCGAGTAAATCCATGGTAGATATTTGGGAAGAATACTTAGAAAGTTAACAGTTTGAAAATCAGAAATTGTAAGTCAGTTCTCTCTGGATCGGGCAGAAATATAAAGTTATTAATAATAATAATAATAATAAAGGAAAGTTTTTTTTTTTTGTATCCAATGTATATTTGAATTCTTTAATTATTTATAATAATTAGTTAGTGTCCTTAAGTGAAAACCCCTGTCAGATTATAAACAAAATATTGTAATCGGTGAATCGCCGTTCAAAAATAAATAAGACCAGGTTTACGTAAAGCTTCGTGGCCAGGATCCAAGAGAGAAATCCTTGGTGGTGCCCTCGGCGGTGATTCTAATAATTAAGATTCAGTTATTAGGGGAAGGAAAAGAATTGTAGTGTCACAATATTAACAATTGTGAGACTCCCCTATCTTATCAACTAGATTGCATACCCATAACATTAAATAAATACTAAAGTATTTATTCAATAGCATGAAAATACCTAGACAATCCTCCTTATTTAGTATCTACATAACTCTCACGACTAACAATCATGATTAAATGAATGTAATAGAACATCTATAATTATTAACTTTCAATCAACTAATGAAGAAATTATACTATCACATTATTGTATTTTGAATGTTCTATAGGATTATAATTAGCAATAATCATAATAATAATTTTATATTAAGGAGATCTTACGACAATCATGATTTTTAGTTAGTTATTTAATCCACCTATAAAATATCAAAAAGGATTTTACTGAATCCTATAGGCAATGTCACATAACAAAGACATAACTTGAATCTATAATTAAAATTGTACTACTATTTTATACATATGCTCCCTAATACTTATCCTTAAACTAATATTATTATCTAAATTGTAATTACATGTGATACTTTCAATAATAAGTAATTCATAATTTAATTTCTTATAAATAAGCATACTTTAATAATTTGCAATATCATCAATGACTTATGTGATCAAGGCAGCTTGCAGTAAGTTAAAATCTCTTTTAAGAAATGTGTGCTTAATTGATTGTTATATTGTTCTAAATTGGATTACTTTTTTATTTCCATCTCAGATTGTACACTCTGATTTCATGTGATGTAGTGACAATGACTCCCACAAAAAATACAACATTTAATTCTCAAGTTTACGTTCAAAATAATAATTCTAATCATATTATTTACAAAATATTATAATTTAAAGTTGTAATTATAAATTTTATTAAACGCCCATTATTATATTAAGTAATAATTTACTAAGGCTGTAACCTTAGAAATAAGCGTCTGAAAAATACGAAGGTAGGGACCTCTCTATATTTTAACCAACAGGTTATTTAAAATAACAATAGTAATAAAGTTATATACTAATATAATATAATAACACTATAAACAATTGAAAAATTCCCATTCATTTTCTTTATCTTTTAGAATTCACAATAAAATTAAAAAAAAAAACACACAAAATATATTACTTTTTCATGTAATATGGTCATGTTATGATATTTACCTTTACATATCTTTATTTTTTTATTTTTTATATCACAAATCAGATGTTTCTCTTAGATTACCATTCTTCCCCTCCTTTTTACAATTATTAACCATTGTAGGCTTTGAATTAGAAAGACAAAATGGAACATAATAACTACTGTATTCTTGCTTCAATACAATAATCTTATTACAATATGGTGAAATGTCAGTTTTTGTGTATTTTTAGATACCATGATATTCATCCTTTGATCTTTATTTATTTTTTTCTAAAAAGATATTACAATAATAATTATAAAATTATCAATTACTTTTTTGAATTCAAACTCTATCTTCTTATAGTTTTATTTTCAACTTATATACTAAATTACAACCAATAAGAATTTTAAGTTGTGTACTATTTAATATGAACCCCTACATCTCCCTGCAATAATTTTCATTTATAATTTATGAGATTCAGCTAAATATTAACAAACCGCCCTTTGGTGTATTCTAAATAAACTACCTATTTCTGCTTTATCTAACAACTTAATTATTACCTTCATATTTCTAACTCATATTTGTTTGATATTATTCTTATAACTAATAGTTTCCACAAATTACAAACTAAAATTACTTATAATTCTGTATAACCATATTAAATTGTTAATCGTAAAACAAGATCAAATTTAAAATATCATCGTTTCTCGTTTTCAATATTGTATATTTACACACCAACCTATACCTGCTTCTTAATATACATATTTAAATAAACATTTATTTTATATAGCTGATATTTGAATGAATATACATATTGTTAACTACTTTTAGGATACATTTGATTAAATCATTAATCATATCTATTGATTTTAATTATATAACAATATTTGATAAAAACATAAGTTTTACAATAAATAATGACATATATAACCAAATTAAATCAATAATTATTTTCACTATCTATTGATCTATCCCCCCCCCCCATTGTAATAACAACTATATTTAAAGTATAGAATTAATATACACAAATATGATGTTGCAAGCTTTTTCTTTCTTTAAATTTAAGTTCCTAAATAAACAAACAAAAGAAAACTTTAACGTTTACAGGCATTAACAATCATTTCACAGGATTAAGACTGGTTGCTCATCAATATTATTATCACTTTCGTTTCAAACACACCACTGGTTGCATGTTAATATTACAATCATTTTGCTCCATTTGTTCTCATCTGAAGATCATTACAATGATCAAAATTTACACATGTCAGGTTGTTGATAATGTAGCAGTTTTTTTATGTTTCTATAGTAATTAAAGATTATCAGCAACTGGTCTTATATGTTTGATTTAAATACTTCTTGTTATAGTAATGAATGATTCAGCATTCAAATGATTCCTTATTTATTTTGGTTAATATTATTATTAAAAAAAACATTTTCCATTTTCATTTCAACAGTAGAATAATATGATATATTAATCTTTAAGTGAGGTTTAAAGTTTATATCTGTGCTAGAGATAGTCTCTAGTTTCGAAAATGATTAGTAATAATCATTAGTGTATTTATATGAAATGGATGGCATCAAAGTTGTGAGTGAAGGAAGTTTGATAATAGTAAATGAAAATGTAACAATTTACTCTAGATAAATACTTTGAATATAATAAAGATATATTTGAGAGATAGTGACCTGGGCCAACTGATGAGTGCTGGTTCAGCACGAAATGCATCTTGGAGGTCATTTGGTCTTTTATTATATCTTTATTTATATGTATTTAAAAAGAATAGGAAAGGATGGTGTTTATTATATCTATAGAATTATACTATGTTCCACACATATTTATATTTCATAATGCACTAAGGTTTCTTCTCCACGCATATTTATTTTTTATTAAATATTTTCTGGTATGGTTTTACTCTCTTACATTTATCTTTTTTTTTCAGATGATAAATAATGTTTTTATTCATGTTGACAGACTGCTGTTATTCAGTACATATATAAATATAATCCTCATTTAACCTATATAACCATCAGTATAATTTTTTTACGTGATTTCTTTTAATGTTTTATGAATTTAATGTACAAGTCTTAATGTACTTAGAGTAGATATTACAAAGAAGAGGGCATAAGCCTTTTTTAATTAATATCCATGAAAATAAATAAAATGAATAATAAAAAAAATAATCATTTTTCTAACATGGGCACTATTATGCCGAGTAGTTCAAAGCAGATGTTCTGATATAGATATGAACACTAATATCTAATAAAAGAAATAGCTGGATACCATCTAAAAACAATATACATGGAGACACAGATTATTGTTATCATCATTTGAATATTGCAAAAAAAATCAAAGAATATGGAAGTGTAATTAAAGAAGACCAAAGATGTTGACCATGATAACAGAAGTTAGCAAAAATAAATGATGAAGTTTATAATTAAATTATCCTTTATTTCAATATATAAAAAACAGTAGCTTGTTTTTTATTTTCTCATGTCAGCCATTTGATGGTATTGATGCTAATCAAAAACACATACATATTACGATTCCAGGCCGGATCTGTGATTCTATATAAATATCGGCTTTTTTAGTTTTGTAATAGGAAATTAGCATAACTAATAGTAAATAATATTACTATTTAAAAAACAAAAATTTAGAAATTCACATTAAATTTAAAAATGATACCTGAATAGTTTACGTTTTTTGGCCAGTAATTAATCATAAATTGCATTGGTGGTCGAGAAGTCAGCGCGACTGCCTTGCACTTGCAGGCAGTTGCCCGGGTTGCGGGTTCGCATCCCGGCCGATGCTATGACACTTAAAAAAAATGGGTTATTTTTGTTTGTGTGGATATCTATAAAAAGTTACGGTATTTTTTTAATAGAAAATAATACGCAATTATACATTTTGCAATTTACACAAAATATCTACATTCAGCTAAATTTTAAAATGATACCGGAGTAATTTGCTTTTTTTTTTTTGACAGTAATTAATCAGAAAGTGAGTTATTTTTGTTAGTGTGTATATATAAAAAGTACCGTTCTTTAAATACTACATTTAAAAATGATGCCCGACTATTTTGCAATTTTTTTTTGGTCAGTAATGAATCAGAAAGTGGATTGTTTTTGTTAGTGTGTAAATATAAAAAGTAACATTATTTAAATATTAAATTTAAAAATGATACCCGAATAATTTTTTTTTTTTTTTGGTATTGACAGTAATTAATCAGATTTTCTTTGTATATATATATAAAGTTATGGTCTTGTTTGAATAGAAAATAATATGCAATTCTACATTATTCAATTTACCCACAACGTTTAAAAATTCACACTAAATTTTCAAATGATACCGAATTAATTTGCTTTTTTTTTGACAGTAATGAATCAGAAAGTGGGTGCTTTTTGTTAGTGTGTATATATAAAAAGGTACCTTTATTTAAATACTAAATTTAAAAATGATACCCGACTAATTTGTGTTTTTTTGGACAGTACTTAATCAGAAAGTGGGTTCTTTTTGTTATGGTGTATATATATAAAGTATCTTAATTCAAATACTACATTTAAAAATCAAACCCTGACTAATTTGCTTTTTTTTAGAGAGTAATTAATCAGAAACTGGGTTGTTTTTGTTAGTGTGTAGATATAAAAACTAATCTTATTTAAATAATAAATGTAAAAATAATACCCGACTAATTTTCTTTTTTTTTTGGACAGTAATTAATAATCAGACTCTGGGTTGTTTTTGTTTGTGCACATATATAAAAAGTAACTTGTCACGACCAATTCTCGGGAAAACCCTACTTTTCATGTGATCATCGAAATACTGCTTTTTCGCACCCTTAAAAGCAATTTTTGAGGGTTACACATTTGTAATGGAACCTTCACGACATTGTTAATAAAGTTACAACATAACAGTGGGTTAGAGCACTTGGAAAAAAATCTGTGTAATGAAATTTTAAATAATTACGACAGGCTAAAATCCACACACACTCACTCGAAAATATAGAGAAAATAAACATTCTAGCATTATGATAAAGTTAATAACAGAACCAACTATGGCAGCCAATGAGGCTTTGTCTGTGATTTTAGCACAGAAAAAAGCCAGAGTGGTTAGCTGGTGGGGAGCTCTTTCTGTGTTTTATCATAGAAAGAAGCCTCTTTCTGTGTTTTATCGTAGAAAGAAACCTCTTAGGTTGGGTGTAGGCCATTGAAATAGTATATTTCTAGAAATTGATCTAGAAATAGCGCCATCATGCATCTGACACAATAGAATAGAAAACAACAAAAATAATATATTAATAAATATCTATTTAAAATTCTTTTTTTTTTTAAATCTTAAACAACACTAAGGTTTATTTATATTATTCAATATGAACTTAATAAATAGATCAAGTAAATAATACTTGAATTGATTAGTATTAATATTTTTAGTAAAATACTTAAAAAAAAAACATTATTCAATGTTTAAATTTTAATTTTGAATATATGTAATTAATTGTATGGAAAGCTTTATTTAAAAACCTTAAAGATACTTTTATTGCTTAAAAAATAATATTTACTAAGACTTTTGTTGTGATTGTGAAATATAAGTATTAAAATATTGATTGCAATTTAGTTATTGGAACAGGTCACAATACAATGGATTTTTAAATTTATAATTGTTAAATTTAATTTTTGAGTTATTATCTTAATAAACTTGCATATTATTATTAATCATGCATCATTTAATTTACCTATTTGATAAATTTAATTACTTATGAGATATTGATTTGCATACTCCAAACTACATATTCATTAGATAATAAATCATCTATTTATTGAATTACTTATTTACTAAATAAAATATTTAATGACCCATGGCTTCATTAGTGCCTAAATACATGAGTTCATAATAATCTGGATTATTATTATTATAAATTTATTTGTGGACAAAATTAAAGTTATGCACTGTGAATTGAATTTACATTTAAAATAGTTATATAATATAGACTTTTACAATGAAATCAAGTCATATGCCATATGACCTAATTTAACAAGTTTGTATTACGAATATTATATATAGAGCTCACAAATAAGTTCTTAACAATCTTAGAATATCCTAGCACCTCACTGAGGAAGCCAGTATCAAACACTGGTCTGTGGTTGGGGATATTCTGCAAAGTTTGTTAAGAGCTTATTTGTGAGCTCTGTATATAAAATAGACTATAAATTTAGATACAATTACATGTAATTACTTTTGGTTTTGTTGTTTTGAATTATTATACTTAATATTTTGGTCACTAATATATTAGCTAATTTTAATAATGATTTATGAAGATAATATTTATTGTTATACTGAACCATAAAATCATGGGACCAGTGGTGTTATGTTGCCTGAGCTATACATATATATATATATATATATATATATATATATATATATATATATATATATATATATATATATATATATATATATATATATATATATATATATATATTTCAATTTTTATTTTTGTTGCCCAATTTTAATAGAATATATTATTAGTTCCATTTTGGCATGTTCTTTGTATAACCTATTTTTGTTTGTTCCATTTTGGTTAACCAATTATGGATATTGTCAGTTACATTTTGTCAGCCAACTGTGGGGTTTGATGAGTCTTTTATAGTGTCTGTTACATTTTGGCCAGCCCACTCATTACAATACATTAGTCATGTTAAATACTATATGATAATAAAACATTGCAGATAATGAAATTGCTAATCTTATATTAATGTCAGAAAAAGATGTCTTTCAAATAGATAATCACCTGTATAACCTGAAAATATCTTAAGATATTTCTTATGAAGAGTTGCTACAAAAGTTAAATGTATATTTCAAATCAACAATGTCAGAATTTATAGCATGACATCACTTTTTAAATAGAATGCAGTCACCAAATAAAAGTATAAAGATTATGATATTATAGTATAAAAGTTAATGAAGAAATGTGAGTTTAAGTACTACCTGAAAAACATGCTATTAGATCAGTTTTAATGGGGCATGAAAAATAAAAAAACAGACAAGTATTACTAAATGACCCTATATAACTTATATCACAATCACTGAAAGAGAAATAGCATGCAAAACTGTTGTATAACATGCAATAGAATTTAAAAATATGGCAGATGTAAATAAATCAACCAGATCTATTAACAAGGCAAATGATCACTTGACTGGGAAGAACATTAAACAGGATATCTAAATTTGCTACTGCTGTGGAAAAAAGTCACATAAAAAGGTGTAAATTTAGATAACTGTGTGATAACAGGTCATTTGTCAAAAGTTTGTATGTGCAAATAAAGAATGGCTAACATGGATTTTCAAGCAAATAGTAAATAAAAGTGATAAATATTCAAGAGTTCAGTGAATGATAAAAATGCCAACACCAATAACATAATAAAAGTACTCAATAAACTCTTTACAACACACAAGTATCCTGAGTTAATTTCTACAATAATAGTGCAAGATTTTGTGCAATACAATTGAAAGGTTTTCTAGCTGAAAAGTTGATACAGCATTTGGTAACACTTCCATATCACTTTTAATCAATTGATCTAGTAGAAATGGCTATTAAATAACTAAATTCTACATTAAATACAAGGAATATTACATATTCATGAAGCACTAACTACAACAATTATTTATCAGCATTACAATTTAGTAAATAACCAAAAAAACTCTGGCAAAACTATTGATGAAATGCTATTTTAGGACATATATTTTAGGGTTAATTCCAAATAAAACTAGGAAAAAGGAGACAAAGTCAGAAAGTGTCACATTTAAAATCGCACAAACTGTCTTCTAAGAGACATACTGAAAAAAAAGATATTGGTAGTTATAACTAGCTTACTAACTAAGCAAATATGCACAATCAAACAAAAGATGGTAGAGAAGTAAGAATCCATATTAATAATTTAAAAATCTATTTTTGTGTGCCAATAAATATAATAGATAAAACGATTAAGTCAAATAATTTTTTACTTTTGGGAAATATATATATTCTAGCACATGTGCATGTGTAACACAACTGTTCTCAAAAGCTATGAAGTGTTAATATAAAATAGAAAACTAAAAACAAATGAACTGAGCATTTTCAAAGGATCTTGCCTTCATAATCATAGCTTGCTACTATGTTTAATGATATTCAAATATGCTAATTCCATTTCTTCGACAAAGCATAGTACATGTCCTTCCTATTTATGGCATCCTTGTCTTGTGAGATGAAGAAGGCCTCTTTGATTTTTCTTTGATTGTGGGATTGTCTGGAATGCACTCGTGGTGACTTGTGCTCTGATGCTGATAGAAAACTGAATAGATGAAAGGATCGTTGAGAGCTCTATTGTATAAATATTTATGTTGTGCTAATCATGTGGACAAAGATGCTCTGCTTTCCCCATAATATGTGCCTTTACAATTATTGTTGGAACATGCAATATTATATATTGTATGGGGGTTTGTAAAAGTGGAATTTGGTCTTTAGAGTTCTTAATTAAATTGTTAGAGTTCGGAGGGGTTCGGAAATAAAGCTGATATCTGTTGTTGGGGATAGAATACAATTTCTTATGCAAGTTTCATATATATGAAAGCAATAATCTGGGTTTAAACTGTGTGATGTGAGTGTTAAGCTGTTTATTTTGAATATGTAAATTTTTTTGTCAACAATGGACTGCCTGAACCATAAATTCAATAAGTCATCTCTGTATTCTATTACATATTGCATGTTCCAACAATAATTGTAAAGGCATATATTATGGGGAAAGCATAGCATCTTTGTCCACATGATTAGCACAACATAAATATTCATACTATAGAACTCTCAATTATCCTTCCACTTATTCAGTTTTCTATCAGCACCAGAGCACAAGTCCTCCTGAGTGCATTCCAGACAATCCCACAATCGTTGTGTAGAGAGAGACATGACCTTAAAAGAAAAATCAGAGGCCTTCTTCATCTCATGAGCCAAGGATGCCATAAATAGAAAGGACATGTACTATGCTTTGTCAAAGAAATGGAATTAGCGTATTTGAATATCATTAAACATAGTAGCAAGCTATGATTATGAAGGCAATATCCTTTGAAAATGCTCAGTTCATTTGTTTTTAGTTATCTATTTTATATTAACACTAT
Organism: Epiperipatus broadwayi; assembly: GCA_028023455.1. Lineage (NCBI taxonomy): Eukaryota > Metazoa > Onychophora > Udeonychophora > Euonychophora > Peripatidae > Epiperipatus > Epiperipatus broadwayi. The sequence continues at coordinate 177,469 of JAQFVV010000484.1, read as the reverse complement.
TGCGTTTGAGAATAGTTGTGTCACACACGCACGTGCTAAAATAATAGATAAAAGTAAAAATTCAACTACCCTTCACATGGAAGATTCCTTAATAATAGTGGAAATATTAAAACGAATATGTCTACTAATACCAAATTAAATGTAGGTGAATAATATTTGAGGCAAGATGCTCAGAATATATGTTTTAACTTAAATAGTGAACCACAACTGAAATAAAATAAAAAATAACCCAGCAGCAGAAAGAAAAATCATTATTACCAAGATGTCTCAAAGATTGATGTATGCCTAAAAGATTACAGGCCTATTTGTTGTGCATTAATAAACCTATTTCTAAAGTGAAGGGAGGAATTGTTATTCACACTTGACTAAAACCCTATATAATATTAATAGAGTTGCATGAGTGAGTGCATATAAAGTTAGTCAATATAAAAGATATTAAAGATTCATTCTAGAAAAAAATAATATACACAATAAATAAAATTATGCAGAGACAATAACGAAACTATTTATCCAAATTAGATCACATAAAACAAAATTATCTAAAATCAAAGAGTAATACAGTAAGTAATATGTGTGAGAGAAGTATTGTGTTTGCAAAACAGCAGTGTATGAGTTGTACAACAGGATGAAGAGAGCATTATAGTAAAAAGTTAATGGAGAAGAGTTAACAGACTAAAATTAAATACTGTAATAAGAAAAAAATGCAGTGTTGTGGTTTAACACTATAAAGAATTGCGCAAGCATGATTGAGACTGAATTAATTTATGAAATTTAATCAGCAAGCCACTAGTTGAAATGCTAACAATTTACTAGTATTATATATTCAAAGTAATAAACTCTTTGAAAAGTTAAAATTTTTTTTTTTGCATTATTTCTAAACTAATTTAATGAATGCAGAGTTGGCTTATCAATATGACTTCTTAATACATAAAAAGTAAGCAATTTTATAACAAAATATGATTTTTTTTTAAACCACAGAACCATTAAATACAAAGATTTCTCAATTCAGTACGCATTTTAAAATCAAGATACACAAAATTAAAAATTCATGACATAAATATTTAAATATGATACTACCAAAAGTTTTGGCAAAGAATATATTTAGTCATAATATAATGTGTTCATAATTTTAATCTCCACACACTTTAAAATAGCTGCAAATATTTCACTAATAGGAATAGTACATTTGGAAAACTGTTTCTTTAATTAGTAAGTTTGTTATTATTTTGATTTACATTCAGAGATGCGCACACACATATTTGAAAGGTTTACTTTTTGTTTAATCCATAATACAACAATACTATAAAGTAGTGAATTTAACCTCTTGGAGTGTTTACTGTATGTGTTGCTAAATTTTGTAGATTTAACTTAGTTATAAAATAATGGTATTGCTACTGTAAATTGAAATAGTCTATTATTTAATTTTTGTACAAACACATTATTTAGTCAAACTGTTATACATTGTACAGGCTTAAACCTGCATTTATATATGTAATATATGCGGGATTCGAACTCAGACTTTCACACGACCCACTACTCTCAGTGCCATCTTATATTGCTGACCCACCTGATGACACATATGTTGAAAAGATAAATAATCACCAATATACGTATTTCATGGTAAACCAGCAATCATCAGTTGGTCTAGATTATTATCCTCACACACATATATAATCAGTGCTCAGCTTTATATTAAGATAACCAATCTTCATCCTTTAATGGACAGGCTTCAAACTATTGCAACTTAAAACTTTTCAGCCTTCCATTTTATTGAAAATATGATTATGGAACGCTCAAAGCCCTTATTAGTGCCAAGGTTGTCATCCTACCAATGTTGACATTTTAGTCATTCTGACCCCTCATTTACAGGAGAATAATCCATTTATACATACATATGTGAGGGATGGGCAGACCTATTACACACTATTTATAAATTAATACATTGTACAGGCTTAAATCTACATTTATATATGTAATATCAAATTTTCAATGAAATGGAAGGCTGAAGAGTTGTGAGTTGGAATAGTTTGAAACCTGTCCATTAAAGTATGAAGATTGGCTATCTTAATATAAAGCTGAGCACTGATTATATATATGTGTGAGGATAGTAATCTAAACCAACTGATGATTGCTGGTTTAGCATGAAATACATATATTGGTGATTATTTATCTTTTCAACATATGTGTGATCAGGTGGGTCAGCAATATGAGATGACACTGAGAGTAGTGGGTCATGTGAAAGTCTGAGTTTGAATCCCTTAAACTGTTATAAAATTATGTATCTACATTCAAGACAACAACATTTAATAGTTACTTATTAGTTAGGAGTCAGAAAATAAAAGAAGTATGTATTACACATGCATTAATTGTTGCATACTGTTGAACATATTATAGATTAAAAGATGAAAATAATTGTTGCATTAAAATATAGATCTTATTCCAATTATATTAAAAAAAATTGATATTCATTCTTTAATAATATTTACTTTATGCATTAAATCTTAACAGCTATTTGGTCCCTTAAGATTGTCATATTAGCAAAACACTGAATTCTCATTAAGAGATGGTTATAGATACAAGTAAATCTATGATTAACTTTATTAAAATATAATGACTGTTTTTCTGATAAGAATCTTATTACCTGTGATTAGATTAAAAGAAAACATAGCATTTTTGCATAGCACAATAATAAATATGAAACTTCATAATAAACACAGAGATCTGAAGGATAGGTGGGTTAAAACTTCAAGAAAGATTTAAAGATTTGTTGATCATGGTCACTCTAAATCTTTTTAATTTACTAAAAGCAAAGATAGACTTGAGAAACAGTCTTACAAACTTAATAAATCTTGTAGTGAATTTCCATAAATGACAACAGTAGTATTATAATTAAGTTGAAGTTGTATTTTGATCAATGTTTGAATAATAATACAAGGACTGAGATGATGACTTTTAATGATATATCTATGTTATCTACTCATTTAAATTGGGATAATGATATCCAGCATAGTGAGTACATAACTTGACTTTGTATTCTTAAAAACAAAAAGACTGCTTATTCTGATGAAATACCTAGAAAAATTTTAAAATATGATAAAATGTTAGCCCCAGTAATATATCGGATTTTTTTTAGAAATACATGTACCCCTGAAGTTGTGTTGCCTGCACTTATGAATATTTCTATTGTTTCAATTTTTAAAAATAAAACAAAAACAGACAAAATTGCAGTAATTATTGTGAAATATCAATATTATTTCCTATAGCAAAGATAACATCTAATTGATAATTTTGTTGAATAAGTTGTTTCCTATCATAAATGAATAACCAACGGAGACTCAATGTGGATTTAGAGTCAAAAAGCACTGTAGACATGATTTTTGCTGCTAGACAAATGTAAAAAATATCAATAATACAATAATGATTTATAAATCAGCATTTATTTTTTATAGCGTCTGTATACAATTGTAATCACATTCATATCGGCTTTTTTCAAACCAAATTGTGCAAACGCTTTTAAAGCCGATATGAATGTGATTACAATTGTATACAGACGCTATAAAAAATAAATGCTGATTTATATATATGATTAATTTCAGTTGGAATGACGTTCAGTAAATTCTAGTAAATTTCATCGGCGTCATTCATTCATAAGTTATATATAGTAATTCAAAGTGACTGTTCTATAGTCACACCTTCTGTGCCAGTACTTCAGATTTGCTCATATATAAATATTTGAGTCGTAGTAATAAGAGGATTCCTTTTATTGCTGCATAAATTCTATATCTTGTATGGGTCAGAGGTTATTCATTTATTATTTAACACTCTCAAAAAGCGTTTGCACAATTTGGTTTGAAAAAAGCCGATATGAATGTGAATAATGATTTATATAATGCTTGAAAATAAATTTAATTAGAAGTTTAAAATGAACTTGTAAATTCAAAAACAGTTTATATATTTTTTGGAACGTTGATTTAAATTCGTGCAAAAGAAATGACAAAATTAAAATGTTTGTCGATTCTTTAGAGACTAATGATCCACTTTTAAAAGCATCTATCTTTCATAAATTGTCCTCAGAAAATTTTTATTTAGCAAAAAGTGACATATAAAAGTGATCAATTTTCTAACATATAAATTTATGTTAAAGTATACTGATATAAAATATAAAAGATATTTTTAATCTATTAAGTAATTTTAAAAATGAGTGGAGAAATAAATAGTATCACGATCTTTTTGTAAATAATTTGATGTTTCTTTTTAAACATGTGTAACAAATATCTAATAGAGATTAAAATAGAATAAAGCTGGTAAACACGATTTTCAAAATAAGAAGACCATCTTTATATCAAAGATAAAATAAAAGTTGTTAGAATCTTTATTTGAAATATATTGACATATGGATGTAAGGTTTAATCTTTGGAAAAGCAAAACAAATATCATTTGAAGGTGTGGAAATATGGCTTTGAAGAAGGTTGATAGTGTTAAGTGGAATTAAAAAGAGACTAGTAATCAGGTATTAACAGAAATCAAAAGTGAAATAAAACTATTAAACATGATAAAAGAGAAAAAATATAATTTCTGGGACATATATTGAGCCATGATACTTTTCTAAAAAAATATTTGGAGATTAAAGTTTTGTAAAAAAAAGTTGAAATCTAGGCCAATGACCTTTATTATTTAAATGTGTTACATGGAATTGGATCCTGTTTACTTCTATCTGATTATGTTAAATAGTTGTCAAGTATGAAAATAAATTTCTGAAGGTAGAATGTTACATTAGGTGATGATAAGGTTTGGAATAATTACATCACTTATTCCTTATAATTTTAAAATAGCATTTAGTGCAGCATTAGATATCAATATAAGTATTCACAAGACCATCAAATTTAATATTATATGTATAATCTTCTGTTTGGATAAATGATCACATATAAGAATATCTAAATATTTTTTAAAAATACATTATATAGATATGAAATATTATCAATGAATTTAAGATACTAGTGATGTTAAGAAAAAAAAGTCAAGTCAGGTTTTGGAAAGTATGCTGATAATGGAAAGTAGGGGTATTGTGTAAGCCAATAAACATCACATGATCAGACTTAAAAGCATCAAAAAATTGAAAAGGTCATTATCTGTTGTTCAGAGTATGTTTGTAATAAAAATCTGGCACATTGCTAGTCAATGCATTTAAAAATACAGTAAAATAACCTTTTAACTATTTTTATTTTTTGAATGAATATAAGCACAATAAATAAATAATGTGATTCCTCAATTTATTATTAATAACTATTAATTTTTTTAAAATTATAATTTGTATATGCATATTAGTGTTATTATATGTGTCTAGGTGTTGAAAAATACTGTACAATTACAATTTAATAAATATATATTTTATTGTGATCTATGTTCATCATCAAAACATGAGATATTGTATAAAATATATGATATATATATATATATATAGAGCTCACAAATAAGCTCTTAACAAGCTTTGGAGAATATCCTCAACCACAGACCAGTTTTGCTACTGGCTTCTTCAGTGAGATTCTAGGATATTCAAGCATTAGATTAAAAATACTAGGACAAGTAGAAAATTAACAGTAGCAGAAACTGGCCTGGAGTTGGGGATATTCTGGAAAGCTTGTTAAGAGCTTATTTACAAAGTTCTATATATAACATTTGTAATACAAGCTTGTTAAATTAGATCATGTGACATAAGACTTGATTTCTTTGTAAGATATATGATGTATGTGAGGACATCTTGGAAAAATAGTGGATATTGTGGCTCCACTGCTACATAAGTAATCTTTCTATCGTGTAATGGAATAGCGTTACATGGGATTTGAACCCAGGCATATGAGGTTATATTAAACATATATTCAACTGACGAAATGAATGACAGGAACAAAACTTTTAAAAAAGCGGTCTTGCTTTAATAATAAACGAGAAACAGCCGTTTCTAAAGCATGATCGCAGCTATATAAGAGTACCTGTCAAATTTATTGAAATAAAAAAGTAAAAGAGTTTTTTTTATTATTTTGTTTTTTTTTAAGAATAAATCTGTAATCATTAGTTGTAGGTTTTTTTTTGCATTTTTTAATTAAATAAAGAGAGAGGAATAATTGAACGCAAGTTTGACATTTTTATTAAATCATTTGAATCATTTTGAACAAAAGGGGAAAATGAATTAATTAATTTGCAATATGTTCTGAAATTTCAAGCGATCTAAAATTATTTTAAATGGGGGTAATTAGTAAATGTAAAATTAAAGAAATTGAAACAATAGGCAGGATATGCGTTGGTACACCTAGATAAAATAAGCCGAATTTAGAAACAGAGGTGAGAAAAAGTGTACACTGCTATTGTACAACTCAGACTTCTGTCTCCAGCGAAACAATACCTGAAAAAATGGTCAAATTGAGTTAAATTCCAAAGTGGTGTAAACGATCCCAGAAATCACTGAATTGAGTTAATACTCGATGGACTTATAAGATGAAGGGACTCACAGGTGCATGGGAGTGATTGGGTGAAAAAAATTCAAGGTGTGAGGGCGGGAAGGAAGAGATCAAAAAGGCCGGACAGCACTTTTTGGATTATTAAAAATTAGAACCAGAGAAGAAATAAAATCTAACTTTCGTGTAGAAATCTAACGGAGATGCGTTGCTGAACATAAAATTCGCGGCTTGACCGCCGGACCTCCACGTCCAGCTCAGCTGATTGCCAATAGGATGCTCGTAACACCGGAGAAACTTCACATAAGGACCACACACGCTTTTGAGACCTTGCAAATTGCCAGAATGCTTCGTTAAAGAAGAAATCATCGCTCAGGATCCCTCTTACAGTCTTTCTATGTTCCACAGGTAGCTATCTTTAAATTGTCGTATTCACTTATGCACCAAAGTAAAATAACTTTAATAACCAGAACTATTAAAACATTAAGCTAAAATGATAAAGTTACTCATGACCATTAATGAACGATTCGAGAACCTAACCAAATAAGTTTGCCTACAGATTAACATTCTTTAAAATATGTGCGAAGTCACCTTGAAATCTATATTTAAATTATCTCGGCTTGCCGGTCATATACCTGCATGAATTGTTATTAAACAGATTAAAATAAAACATTTATTTAACTAGTATTTTTTGTTATTAATTGCTTGGAATTTCAACATAAATTGAGATAATAGGGAATGAGTGCTGGAGCGATCAAATTTGTTTGTATATGAATGAATGCATTTGATATTTTGGTGTTGGGATTTGATTATATTTATGTTTATGTTTATTATGCTCTCTTAGATTAATATTAAGTTTGGATTAATTTATTCTGTGGGATATAGGGCGGGCCCTCATATGATAAGTCTGATTGATCGTGATTGAAAGATCACATATACGATGTAATTTGAAAGGTGATATTGGCTGTGTTCGTTTCTTGCTTCTGACTGGAGTGATGCACGGGCATGTTTTGTGATATAGTTGAGTGAGCTTATGCACATATGTGGCGGACTCTTATAAAAGTTCTCCTGGTGCCTACTACTTGGATTCAATCCGAATTTACATATAAAATAAATAAAGCATACGTGTATATGTGTTTAAAATTATCTTCACAGAACATTAGGTAATCCCCCAGACACAAGAACACAGCAGGTTCATAGAAGTGAACCATCAACCAAAACACGAGAATGTCACCGTAGGAATACGGCAAAAGCGTCCAGATATAAAGGATGTGACTTTACTGGACTTTCGGTAAAGGAAGCCGTCGAAGGGCGGTTACATTTGGTGCGTCAACATGGCCCGAAACTATTGTTTCAAGTTGTTGGACCAACGTGGATACAGCTGACGTTTCTAACAACAAAAGCAAATTTAAAAGAGAGAGGGCGCTCGAAATAACAGAATAAATTATCTATTAAAGCGGGGGAAAATTTTCGGAATCACCATAAAATAAAATCATTAAACATTGCTTAAGGGAGTGGGAAAGGGATTTAGTTCTCTTATTAGCACTAAAATGATCAAGCGTCTGAATATACTTAATAGTTGTAGAAGGCTGTGGAATAGCGGGATTCCATGGAAGAAAGATCGTATATTAAAAGGAAGCAAATTAATAAATTAATTTCTATGTTAAAATTAAATGCAAATAATTTAAGCGCAAATAAAAAAATAAAATATACATCATTAAAAGATGTATTTATATTCTTGCACAAAGGAAGTACTGTAACTGGGATCTTGTTAGGAGTTTTGTGTTTTACTTAAAAAGAAAAGGGGGCTAAAGAAAGAAGTCAACATAGCGTATATATATAAAGACGCATATAATCATATAATAGATATAGCCACACATATAATCGATAGCTGCTGAATAGAAATGGAGGGAACAGAGGGACCTGGGATAGTATGAGCAATAGAAACCAAATTGGAGGAATGACAGGAGCTGTGGGAATTTTGATGGGCAAGGAGCATCTGAGGATAGGATAAGACAGTCAGTGGGACCCACGGAGTTAGGTAACGAGATGCGGATTATTATAATTAATTACAAATTGGGCATCAAACAGAATGGAGGGAAAGTGAATTAAACTCGAATAGTTCGAAGGGAAGGGAGACGAAAGCCCATGTCGACATGTGGAAAGTCTGAAGAGGTTGTTCTCATGCAGGCAGTTTAGCGAAGAATCGAAGAGAGCAATTGCATGCAGCCACATCCAAGGGGAAGCAATGGAATGGTGGGAGGCGATGAAAGAGAAACCGGAAACATTCAAAGAATACCAAAGAGCCATAATGGGAAGATATTGGGGACTAGCCCAACGAGAAAGGGAAAAGTGGGCAATCGAACAAAGCAAAAGGAATGAGGATGAGACGTACAGTACTTTCATACAGCGACAGATGGCGAGATTAAGAAAAATAAACGAATACCAAGTACCGGAAAAGCAGAAAATTAGGATAGCAGGGCGCAACCTGCCCAGGGAGATCAGACGAATTATTGAGGGGGAAACTGAAATAAAACGAGTATTGGAGGTGTTGGATGTGGCCGAAAACGATGACTACTTTGTCAAAAAAGGGAATGATGAAATTAGGATAGCTAATATAACACAAGATGAAAGGGGGGAGGGCCTTGGGGAAAACAAGAGTGCCCAAAGATCGAGGTATCAATCCAAGGGGTTCATGCAAGGGCGCTGCTGGATACAGGAAGTCAGGTGACTGTAATGGCTCAGGAAACCTTCGACAGGATTGCCCAAGGGCCAACAGAAATGAAAATCCTACTGTTGAAAGGGACCCAGATCATACTTACTGCCAATGGGAAAAGAGCAAAGATACAGACCAAACAGGTGTGGGTGAACATAGTTATCACAGGGCAGGAATTCACCCAGATTGTGCTAATACTTGAGGGGCTGATACACGACTTGGTGTTAGGGTCTGACTTCATGAGGATGGCAAAATGTAGCATCGATTACGGGACCAGACAAGCAAGAATTGGGAGAGTCACCGTGTCCTTTGGGGGAACCATGAATAGAGAGCCAGAAGGGCAGAAGAAACTGCAGTGCATCATGGTAAAGGGGGTGATCGAGAAAAGAGTTGATGAAAAGACGGGACCAAGTAAAGGGCAAAGAGAGAAGATTCAAGGAATACTGGAGACCTACGAGAGTGTTTTCTCGGACAGGCCAGGAGTAATCAATGGGTATGAACACCAAATCCTGTTGAACACCAGCAACCCATATCAAACGAGAACGTATCCAATACCTTTCCAATACCGGAAGGAGATCGAAACTCAGCTGGAGCATATGATAGAGTGGGGGGTTATTTCAAAGTGTACTTCACCATACAACAACCCAATCTTAGCCATAAAAAAAGGTGATGGATCGATACGATTGTGCCTCGATTTTAGGCAACTGAACAAGGTGACAATTCCGGATACAAATGCTCCGCCCATCATGAGCGAACTGATGACTAGATTTCAGAACAAGAGAATTTTTTCCACTGTGGATTTGACAAATAGTTACTGGCAAATGAGCCTCCATCTGGATGATTGGAAATACACTGCATTCAAATATAACGGACGGGCATACCAGTTTAACCACGTGCCTTTCGGATTAAGGAATAGTGGGGCAGGCTTAGTGCAGTGCATGGACCAAACTCTATCCGATCAAGTCAATAAATTTGTCACCATGTACATAGATGATATCATTATAGCATCTGGAGAAATAGAGGAGCATTGTCAGCACTTAGAAATGTTGCTCCATGAATGCGAACAGAAGGGAATAAAAATAAACCTAAAGAAAAGCCACTTTGTGACCCAGGAAGTTAAGTTCTTGGGACACATCATAAGCCAGGATGGGATACGGCCTAACCCCGAGAAGATTCAGGCCATCCAAGAATTTCCAGTTCCGAAAAAGAGAAAAGACATTAAAGCATTCCTCGGAATGTGCACGTTCTACAACAAATTTTATAAAAACTTCTCCCACGATATGGAACCCCTACTACAATTATTAAGAAAGGAGCAAGTGTGGGTATGGGATGAGAAAAGATAACGGAGCTTCCAGAGTGTGAAAGAAGGATTTTTAAAACAGACCGTGTTAGCGTACCCGGACTTCGACCAGACCTTTTGAGTACAGACCGACAGTAGCGACATCAGGTTAGGAGCAACTTTGTACCAAAAGGGACTGGAGGGTGAACAAAAGGTGTTGGCCTTCATCAGCCGACTACTCAAGGACCCCGAATGGAGATACATGGTCACAGAATGGGAAGCCCTTGCCATAGTATGGGCTTTCAAAAAATTCAGACAATACCTGGTCGGATCCAAAGTGAAAGTAATCACCGACCATCGGAGCCTTGAATTCCTTAATAAAAGTTTTTTGACAAACAATAGATTAGAGAGGTGGAGCCTAGCCCTGCAGGAGTTCCAGTACGAAGAGGAATATTGCAAATGGAAGGATAACGTGGTTGCGGCGGGTTAGGAGCAACTTTGTACCAAAAGGGACTGGAGGGTGAACAAAAGGTGTTGGCCTTCATCAGCCGACTACTCAAGGACCCTGAATGGAGATACATGGTTACAGAATGGGAAGCCCTTGCCATAGTATGGGCTTTCAAAAAATTCAGACAATACCTGGTCGGATCCAAAGTGAAAGTAATCACCGACCATCGGAGCCTCGAATTCCTTAATAAAAGTTTTTTGACAAACAATAGATTAGAGAGGTGGAGCCTAGCCCTGCAGGAGTTCCAGTACGAAGAGGAATATTGCAAAGGAAAGGATAACGTGGTTGCGGACGCGCTGAGCCGTTACCCTGTGGGACAACAGCCAAATGTTGAGGCTGAGGAATTCACGTATGTTGCCGCTACTACCTGGCGAAGCAAAGAGGGTGAGTTTAGTGAGAACAACATTCGGAAGGGCCAGGAAGGGGACGAAGAGTGTCAACAAATAATCCGATACATACATAAAAGGAAGCGAAATGTGGGGGCAGGTCAAAAAAAGGAAGAGACTGGGAGTCGGTTATGAAAGTATCAGGACCGATGCATCATGCTGGAAGGGATAGTCCAAAGGAAAAACGGGAATGGGAAACAAACCCGTATCGTAATACCGAAGGGAATGCGGGATCAACTGGTGGATAAGACACATCAGGAACGTGGCCATTACAGAACCAGCAAGACTGAGGGGTACCTTAGTAATTGGTTTTATTGGCCAGGGATGTCCCAAGACATTGCCAGAAGACTCTGGAAGTGTGAGGTCTGTGCGAGGACAAAACCATTAAACCGATCAAATGAAAGATCGCAGATACCGATTATCATCCAGGAGCCAAACCACACTTTGGCTATTGATTACTACGGCCCATTGCCAATGTTTGGGGGGAAGAGATATTTACTGGTTACTTATGATTTGTGCTCCAAAATGGTCGTGGCGTACCCTATGGCCCAGGCAAATGCGAACCAGACCATCAAACTGTTGGAAACCAAACAGTTTCCCATCATCGGGAAGCCTAAGTGCATTTTATCAGATCATGGTACGCCCTTTAAAGATGTGGAGACAATGGGTGAACTGAATTGGGGTCAAACATCATATGACATCTATCCGGAATCCGCAAAGCAACCCATGCGAGTGGGTGATGCGTGAGTTGGGGTGGCTATTCCATGTGTATACTGCGGGAGATCATCGGAAATGGGTTTGGGAAATTCCCCGGATCATTGATATGATCAATACCTCAAAAAATGAGTCCAATGGGCTTGAACCAAGTCGACTTCATTACGGACGGCCGATACCGTATCCTTATGATGATAGACCTGCGATCAGGACAGGGAGAGTTGACCGAAAACATGATAACCAGGTAGCATTATGGAGATTAGAACATATGGGGGAAAAGCGAAGGCAGACTGATAGGCCAATCCAAAACACCTTCACTGTGGGAGACAGAGTTATGGTAAGATCAAATCCGGTCAGTCGGCCAGACCAGAACATATTTAAGAAGTTCCTTGACCTCTACGATGGCCCCTATGAGATCATCAGGGCATACGGGAATAATGCCTTTGTCCTGTCACGAGGAAAAATGATTAAGGGGACTTTCAATGCAAGGGCACTGAAGAAGGCCGAATAACTTGGCTTCTTCTCAGAGCTAATACCTGCAACCTCGGATTTTACTCTACACTGGGCGGGGAGATATGTAACGGAATAGCGTTACATGGGATTTGAACCCAGGCATATGAGGTTATATTAAACATATATTCAACTGACGAAATGAATGACAGGAACAAAACTTTTAAAAAAGCGGTCTTGCTTTAATAATAAACGAGAAACAGCCGTTTCTAAAGCATGATCGCAGCTATATAAGAGTACCTGTCAAATTTATTGAAATAAAAAAGTAAAAGAGTTTTTTTTTATTATTTTGTTTTTTTTTTAAGAATAAATCTGTAATCATTAGTTGTAGGTTTTTTTTTTGCATTTTTTTAATTAAATAAAGAGAGAGGAATGATTGAACGCAAGTTTGACATTTTTATTAAATCATTTGAATCATTTTGAACAAAAGGGGAAAATGAATTAATTAATTTGCAATATGTTCTGAAATTCCAAGCAATCTAAAATTATTTTAAATGGGGGTAATTAGTAAATGTAAAATTAGAGAAATTGAAACAATAGGCAGGATATGCGTTGGTACGCCTAGATAAAATAAGCCGAATTTAGAAACAGAGGTGAGAAAAAGTGTACACTGCTATTGTACAACTCAGACTTCTGTCTCCAGCGAAACAATACCTGAAAAAATGGTCAAATTGAGTTAAATTCCAAAGTGGTGTAAACGATCCCAGAAATCACTGAATTGAGTTAATACTCGATGGACTTATAAGATGAAGGGACTCACAGGTGCATGGGAGTGATTGGGTGAAAAAAATTCAAGGTGTGAGGGCGGGAAGGAAGAGATCAAAAAGGCCGGACAGCGCTTTTTGGATTATTAAAAATTAGAACCAGAGAAGAAATAAAATCGAACTTTCGTGTAGAAATCTAACGGAGATGCGCTGCTGAACATAAAATTTGCGGCTTGACCGCTGGACCTCCGCATCCAGCTCAGCTGATTGCCAATAGGATGCTCGTAACACTGGAGAAACTTCACATAAGGACCACACACGCTTTTGAGACCTTGCAAATTGCCAGAATGCTTCGTTAAAGAAGAAATCATCGCTCAGGATCCCTCTTACAGTCTTTCTACATTCCACAGGTAGCTATCTTTAAATTGTCATATTCACTTATGCACCAAAGTAGAATAACTTTAATAACCAGAACTATTAAAACATTAAGCTAAAATGATAAAGTTACTCATGACCATTAATGAACGATTCGAGAACCTAACCAAATAAGTTTGCCTACAGATTAACATTCTTTAAAATATGTGCAAAGTCACCTTGAAATCTATATTTAAATTATCTCGGCTTGCCGGTCATATACCTGCATGAATTGTTATTAAACAGATTAAAATAAAACATTTATTTAACTAGTATTTTTTGTTATTAATTGCTTGGAATTTCAACATAAATTGAGATAATAGGGAATGAGTGCTGGAGCGATCAAATTTGTTTGTATATGAATGAATGCATTTGATATTTTGGTGTTGGGATTTGATTATATTTATGTTTATGTTTATTATGCTCTCTTAGATTAATATTAAGTTTGGATTAATTTATTCTGTGGGATATAGGGCGGGCCCTCATATGATAAGTCTGATTGATCGTGATTGAAAGATCACATATACGATGTAATTTGAAAGGTGATATTGGCTGTGTTCGTTTCTTGCTTCCGACTGGAGTGATGCACGGGCATGTTTTGTGATATAGTTGAGTGAGCTTATGCACATATGTGGCGGACTCTTATAAAAGTTCTCCTGGCGCCTACTACTTGGATTCAATCCGAATTTACGTATAAAATAAATAAAGCGTACATGTATATGTGTTTAAAATTATCTTCACAGAACATTAGGTAATCCCCCAGACACAAGAACACAGCAGGTTCATAGAAGTGAACCATCAACCAAAACACGAGAATGTCACCGTAGGAATACGGCAAAAGCGTCCAGATATAAAGGACGTGACTTTACTGGGCTTTCGGTAAAGGAAGCCGGCGAAGGGCAGTTACAATTGTTATTTATTACAATATTCTTAACTTAATATTCAATAAAATAATATTGTTTTACACTTTTAAATTAATATTCTATTAGTCCTATGTAGTGATTCATATTTAAATTTTTTATATTATTTAAAATGTATTTAAATTTAGCTATACTTTTAAATTATTTGTCTAATTATGCTGCTCAATTCTTTATCAACAGTTTGGAGTATGAATTGTAACTATTTTTTTTATTTTTGTCATTTTTAATAAAACAGTTATTATCCAAAACTATACTCTTCTTTTGACAGTAACAAATTATTAATTACTAGTCTTGAAACATTGTATTATTTATTGTTTTTAATTGCTTTTATTTAACTTGCAATTGCTCTATGTTTGTTTGTTTCATAACTATAATTTGTAAGATGCATGAGAGAGCGGTATAGAGATTTGAACAGTTTCAATTGAAAGCTTTTAAAATCAAGCTTAATACATTTTAAGTAATGCATGGGATTTTAGTTTTAATAAGAAACTTGCTTTATTATAGAATAAAATAAAGTTACTTTACAGCTTACTTTACAATTATTTTAAAGTAAAATCATATGTATTAAAGAAAATTACTTTATAGTTCTGTTATATATTTTTTTAACAAAAAGGTAGTCTTAGAATTTTAATATGTTTTCACCAATCCACATATTTTTTATATAATTATGGACACATACTAAATAGAATATATACATAAAGATATATATCTTAACTTATTGCAGAAATTTCTAGTGATATATATTGTACCATCTGGTAGGTCCCAATCAAATATTCTCATAGGTATATAGTTATAAATTTTTTTTTAGATATACTAAATGTTAACTCATTATTTTATGCTAGGATGATTAGCTATTGGGATCATCAATGAAAATCTTTCTGATATCACTCTACATACACATTATCTGCAAATAAATTCAGAGTTGATATTCTACATATTTTATTTTAAAAACGTACTGCCAATATTATAGAATATGCAATATTTGTGATCTATTCTCTTTATCTTTAAACTCACGCATATATACATATGTATTTCAATAAGTATATTAATAAATAAATAGCAAACTATATTTCATGTGCGTGAATATGTTCATATAAATGCGTATGATTGATATTTCAAAACGTATTTCATAACAATAGTAATTATTTGACAAATGTAATAAGACCAGTGTAAGAAATTAAACAACAGTGCTAATGATATTTACATTGTTCTTTAAAAAAATAAAAAGAGCCCATATCTTTAAAACATTACCCTGGTATTTTTTTTTTTTTTTTTTAAAAAAGGTTTTTTTATTTTTTAAAAAGTGATAATCCTAACAATTATTTTTTTGTTATGAAAATAATGATGTAACATTTTTCATGAAAAGTTATATAAAATATTCTTATCACATGACTAGCTAAAAAAAATTGCACATCTACTTTCCTGACAAGTGAAATCTAAATTAATGGCTTAATGATGATCAAAAATGTTATCAACATTGCTTTCAAAAAAATCTATTTTTAATTTCAACAGAAATGTTTGAATATTCTAGTTAACCTTACATAAAACATATATGTGTGTATCTAGGATGATGCAAGTTTTCAGAAATAAAATCATAACAATATTAAGGAAACTAAGGAATAATGCTAATACACAAAGACAGGATAATTATTTGTGAATGCTTGTAAAACTCCTGTTCTTTTATTCATTTTTGTAATTATATTTTGATATCATCTGTTGGATGATCTGTTCTACACATATTAACTGAACCTATCCTAAATCCATATTGTGCTTGCATATGTAGTCTTATATTCAGGAATAAGAACATTTCATCATGGCTGAAAAATGGTTACTCCCTTTAAGGTAATTATGACAGCAAGACCAAATGGATCTCTTGAAAATTAAAATTTAACTGTAACTAAAGTATATTCTGGGATAATTATTAGAATAGATTATTATTATTAAATATTCTGGATATGAAATCACATTAGATTCTATTAGGAATAAGTTTCTTCTAATACTTTCAGATCATTATTGGTTTAAGAATGTAATTCTTGTGTATTGTGAATATTAAAATATAACTAGATTATAGTTATTGGATAATCTCACCCATTGAAAATAGTAAATGCCACATAAGAATCTTATTATATTTATTTAAAAAGTTGCTCAATATTTATGTGTGTTGTCAAGCATTGTTAGCCGAGGGGTCATCACAGCAGCCTTGCAAGAAAGTAGTTGGTTGTAGACGGTTGTGGGTTCGCCTCCCGGCTGATGCTACGACATATGAGAAAAAAATATTTATGTGTGTTTTTGGGGATAAATAAATGGATATAAACACAATTAAGGGATAATAATTATTTAGAATTATAAGTAATTATCAATTAGATGTTATATAAATAATTTATCTAGATTTTCTTATATTGTAAAAATAAGTCATAATAAGATAAAGAGTTCTTATTTTATATTCCTTTAATGATTGCTAAATTGTAAATATAAAGATTTTCTCTTGATTATGAAAGATAAGTCTATTGTTTTAACATCATCATATGTCTAAACATGTACAATTATTTCATTTAAAAACTTCATTTCTTTATATTATTATTAATCTGATATTTATATTTTTTTATTTATTATAAATAAATTATTACTATTACATTGCTTCATAAATCCTGAACATTATTTACTCAATAAATTGAGGGTAATAATTACAACTGGTATTCAAATATAGATTAATAAATTTCAGTTAATATACAACTTAAACCATAATATCTCACATGCAGTTAGTAGTAAAGATGTTATTCCACGTTTATATTATTTCAATATAAGCTAGTACTTCTTACTAACTAATTTATTATGAAAACGTATTGGTATAATTTAGGAATTTATGACCTCAAGCATATAGAATTTGTTTCACTTTAAACATATGAAATTTATTGTCAAATTTGTTTTTCGCTGAATGGAGTCTCTACCTCATGAACAATCCATACTATTCATCGTTTATGGCAGTACAAGTATCAAGTCCATTTAAATATAATATGGTTGGATATTTTATTTACTGTGTCAATACTAAAAACTTAAAAATAAATAGATATAAAAATATTTTATAATATAAATGCTTTTATTTGTTATTCATTAAAAAGTAAAAAAAAAAAAAATGTTTCTTTAATTACAATTAAGGTTTTTAAAGTGAACATAAAATAAAGATTGTATGTGGAAAAGGGGGTATAAATTAATTAATTCTACCTCTATGTGAACCTTCCGTGCTTTTATTTCATGTTGAATCTAAAAATCCCAAATGTGTTTGAAGAAACAATTTTTTTTTGGTTTTTAATGCATGACAAAATAAAAGCATTTATTATAAAATATGTTTTATCTTTATTTATTTTATTAACAGCAATATTGAGTTTATGAGAGACAAGTGGGATAGCTCTAGTTTGTTTCTTTTATCCTAATATTTAAGTGAACTAAACCCAAATTGCAATTTGATGTAACTTTATTCTTAAGAGATATTTATTAAATAATTTAAGGAAGAAGAAATTTCATTTACTTTTTTCTCATGTGTCATAGCATCAGCTGGGAAGCAAACCCACTAACCCAGGACAACTGCTTGTAAAGCAGCTGTCACTGACCTCTCAGCCACCAATGCTTGACAATCTTTGCTTAATAGACAGATTAAAAATCTATTCTTACATTATTTATTATAAATAAATTATATAAGCATATAGTTGTATAAAACAACAAAATATAAACCTATATTACTACCTAATTTAAAGATTATATTCCATACAAAAATTAATATTATCAAATAAAATAATGTTTAAAAAGCTGAATAATATAATTATAAAAAAACAGTAAAATAATAAATTTACAGTACATAATACATTTAAATATGTAAGAACTGAAGTATGTATGTGCTCATACTCCCTCAGAAAATAATAAAATTAAATCTTACTGTAAATAATGAGCATTGCTAATTGCTCAACAATCTCTGTGATTAATGCTTAGCCAAAGAAAGAATTTAAAATATCCCTGAAAGGAACACCCCCCCAACCTCTGACCAATGGTTTCATGCTTTGGCACTCCTCAGAGAGGTTATAGTTGTAGCTTCAGACACTAGATCTTACTGTATCTTTTTTTTCAATATTTTTTTAATATCTAGCAGATTTGTTTTCCACTTTTTATTATTTCATGAATAAATGATTTCGTTTTTTTTTATTAAAATGATTTTGTTTTATTAATACAAATGTCAAATTTCAGAATATGATTTTTTTTACATTTAATTTAATAATTTTCATTTTAACATGTAAAGAAAGTCTTCACAAAATTTTTAAGCTTGGCATAATTGCTACTATCACTATTTTTGTTCTTTGAAAGCATTTCAAATCAAATTATATTTAAAAAAAAGCCATTTCATTTAAATTGCAATGGCAAAATGAGTACACATATGAGAGTTTGACTTACTGAAAAACAAGAAAATAGCTGTTATCTATAAAAAAATAATATATTTGTATTACATTTATATTTTTTCTAATTAATTTATCCAATATTAATATCTTTTCTTTTGTTGATTAGCATTATTTTGGATAGTTTACATATATCAATTGAAATTGAGACAATGTGGTGCTGCTATTACACATAATATTTAAAAAAAAACAACAAAAAAACAAGTTTAGTAAAGATCTATAATTGCAATAAATTGCCTATTTATTTATTTTATTTTAGTCTAATAGATCAATTTAGATTAATAACTGGAGGTAAAAAAAATTATTGAGGAACAATTCTTTTTTTTTTTTTTCAATTTTTAAAAGTAGATTACATTGAATTGCTAAAAGAAAAAAATAATCTGAAATTTTAATAAGAAATTAAAAATTGAAGGATAAACATAAACTTTTAGATTTTATAAAATAAAAAAAAATTGTAACTAAAATTACAGTTTTTAATTAATTTGGATAACTGAAATGTCACTATGTCCATAGTCTTTTTACAGAAAGTTAGTTGTCTTAAAATTATTTAAAAATTTCTTTATTTTAAATACTTTTTAGTTTTTTTTTTTAATTGATGATTTATTAAATTGCCAATAATTGAAATTATGAATGCAAAAGATACAATTTAAAAAGAATTTCACATCATATTATTTGTATTAAAAATCTAAATGCTTCCAAAAGCAGTGTTTTTTATTTTACTCTAAGGCTATTTACTATAATCTTGAATAAGCAATGGAAATAACATGGTGTAATACTATACTACCTTTGTTCCAAAACCAATTGTTTTATTTTTATCTTCATCAGTTATATTAGGATTCAAAACTGAAACTAATACACTTAAAAGTTTATGACCAAACATAAGAAAAAAATATATGATGTTGTTATTGGCTTTCATTTTCTTGCACAAAGGTTAAAAACATATATACCTATCATAAAATATTGTTTTTAAAATACATAAAAATGATTTGCTTGATATTAGATGTATATATCTATGCAATTGAGTTATCATAGGTTCAAAATCTTAGGACATTTTTAAATTTTCAGTCTATTAAATAATATAAAGGCATGGAAAATTACTGGTAGATGCAAATTGCATTAACCACAGCTTTGAATTTTAGTCCTTACTAATACAATCAAATGCGAAAATTAAGTCTGGGGATGATGATGTCACAACACTATGCAATACAGTGATGATAATTTATTCAAAACTTGTAATAGATAGATTTAGAGTAGATTAAAAAGAAGTGCTATTGGAAGCATGGAAAAGCATATATGAAAGTCATATGATATTATTATTAATATATAAATATTTAATATCAATTTATTTTCACAACAAAATGTTTAATCATAACTGCTTTTTGTATTACTTTTGCATCATTTAACATTTTATAAAATAAAGAGTTATTTGAAAGTTAATTTAAAAAAGAAAAGTAAAAAATTATTTCTGATGACAACTATAGAGGAAAAACTATACTGATATACTTTTGTTTTATCTCAGCACTATATCTGAAGTTTGTTGGACATTTTTTCTATTTTAGGGGGTGTATGTATTATTCTATAATATTCTCTTTAAGAAGACTTATTTAGCTTGATATATTCAGCAATTTGGATTATTCTTCGTGACTATATACATCAAACTAAAATTTGATGATGATTATAGCAATAATGAAACTCTTGTCTTTGCCTATCTGATCGACTTGGTAACAATGATTATTTTATATATTGGGGGGGGGATAACTCATCACTCACAATTGTATTTGTATTATTACCAAAAATATTTTTAAAAACTAAGTGGTTAATTGCTTAAGAAGTCATGTAATATATGGGCACTCAAAGTAACAGGTTGAACATTGATTTAGTGACTTTTAATTGAAGTTTATTATCTATTTATATTATATGCTGATTCACTCTCTCACACCATATTTATCTATCATAATTATTTATCTCTTTAATTACTAATATGTGTAAAAATTACTTCTTTCTAGTTCACTATCAGTGACAATATCTGTTTCTACTATTACCTTGAAAAAATGACACTGGGATCTTTCATTATCTGTCAACAAACTTCTACTTGCTCTGAGAAGTTTGGTAGAGTGAGAATTGAGAGCGAAAGATTTCTGAGTCAAAGGTTATTTTTTCACTTTAGATGCTTGAATAACACCCAACCTCCAAAGTGAATTAACAATTTGATTATTATTATGATTTAAACTTTTTGTCTATAAATATATACCCACATTGTTATATAAATGACAAATTTTTAACAGTGAAATATTACATAGTGAAAAAATATGTACATGGTTTAAAATTTTATCTTAATTAGAATTTAAATAAAAATTACCAAAATATTAGTATCCAGAATGTGATGAGTTTCAATAATATAGTTCAATCTTCTACGAATTAAAAGCTCTTCTTTATTTAACGGATACTCGGAAACAACCTAGAAAAATACATAAGACTTAATACGATAATTTAATCTAAGAGGGTCAAACTTTTTACATAAATATTTGTCACATTAATGATTATTACTAATAATTTATTAGATTAGAGATTATCATTCCTATTCCCATATATAAACTATATACCCAGTTAAATATATATGTTTTTACGAAACATAACAATGTGGTATGAGTAACACAATATTATCTCTTTTTTCCATGTGCATTATTCTTTAAGATAAACTTTTATTCCACTACTCATTTCTGAAATATATGAATAAAGATATCTGAAAAAGGTAAATGACTTCTCAGATATATCTTAAGCTAAACCAATATTATTATCTCCACCCAGATCACAAGTCACAATATCTTCCTTATGTCTTCATTATTTTTCAATAGTTATCAGTATCACATTATTACAATTTAATCTATGCATGCAGTTTTATAAATATTTTCTGGTTCAGATACATTTAAGAAATAATGTTGCCTTAATCTTACAAGTTTTTTTTTACCCACAATAAATATACATTTCTTTTTAAAAGAACAAAGAAAAAAATATAATTGGATTTTTATTTTTTATTTGTTTAAAGTAATGTATAATAATAGATTTATTATGTGTAATGTTAGCATTCATAACAGTAAAAGATTGTGAGACACTTGTTTAAAATTTTTTATTTTGGTAATTAAAAATAAAGTTTTGTAAGCAAGCCTTTTGATATTTTTAATGAGAAAATAACTCTGCAACTGCATTATTAAATTAAACTAATGAGGAATGGCAGACCTAGGAATAAATAATACAGTTAAGATGGAAAACTATACAGTAACAAAAAAACCTCATTATCATGGGACAAAAATCCAATTAGTGCATTAGTCACACCTCAAATTATGTTGTCTCCTGAAAATTCTAAATTTAAAATTGACTTTTTTTTAAACAGCACTAGCCACTGTCGTTTTTCACATAACTTTTCACCTATTCATGAACACATAATCAGGAGGATAATTCGACTAAATAGCTGTAGTAAACATTTAAATCTTAAAAATGTCGTCAAGTGTTGGTGGCCCAGTGGTTAGCACAGCTGCGTTACAAGCACTTGTCCCTGGGTTCACATCCCGGCCGATGCTTTGACACATTAAAAAAAAAAAAATCTTAAAAATGTCTTAAGGATCAATTTCTAAAAAAAGGGGATAAACTTATAATTTAATAAAGTGTTAAATTAGAATTTTTATCTTAAGGGAAATTTTATTTAATTTAAAAACTTTTAATAAAAGAAATAATAATAATAATAATAATAATAATAATAATAATAATAATAATAATAATAATAATAATAATAATAATAATAATAATAATAATAATAATAATAATAATAATAATAATAATAATAATAATAATAATAATAATAATAAATTGATAGCAAATATTAAAATTAATATTAATATGCAGCTAATCATTTTTAACATGTTATTTTCCAATTAAATACTTATTAATTTTTTTGTATATCTTAACATATTTTTTTCTTTATGAAAGCTAAACCAAATATAATTTAAAATTGATTTCTTGTTCAATTAATAATAAATAATTTTTTTTATAACATTGATATGTATATATATTAATCGATTAAAATAATAATAATTATATAATTATATTAAATTAAATGTAAGCATATCGGAGCTCATAAATTAAACATGATATAATCAAATGATTTTTCTTCAATATGGATAATGTATATTTTTTATGTACAAGTATCATATAAGGTATGTAAATATTCTAAATAAATTTTGTTTTATTAAATTTATATTATTTTGAATGTCTATTTTTCTATCTCATTCGAAACCTAATTAATATAGCTGTATATACACACATATCCAGTGACACATTGTCATGTTTTCTTTTGAAATAATTGTAGACAAATGGGGTGGCTGTCATTTAAGAAGCTAGGGAGTGATTTGAATCCAACCAATAGATGTTTTTTATTTTAGAAATGGTGTCCTAATCTGCAGTATGGCAGATAATTTTTAAATAATAAACAACATCTATATAATCAAAAGATAGACCCTTTCTGTACATTGAGTTGTTTCATGGAAAAGACAGTCAGAAAATATGGTTGGATACTCAATTGGGCTATCATTAGTTAGGAGTGGAAGTTTTTAAAAAAATAATCTATTGTTATTCCTGACATCCATTAACTCCAGGATTTAACTCCGCTTACATTCTGATAAAGAATTATATGTCTTTAAAAAATAGCAAAACTGTAGGACCATTTTGATATATATATATATATATAATGATCGGATGATGATCTAATCTAGCAGTCTTACCATATCTGCCATACAGGGCACCACCAGGCATTTGAACCTGGAAAATTTATAGAGTAGGCAGATACATAAGTTAAGAAAAAAATTTTTTATATATATTTTATTCCGACCATCAGCCCAAGTCACTAGCTCATGGAGTAGCAGAGATTTAAAACATTTTTATAAGTTTTAATAAAGATTTATATTCTCAATATATATTAATATTTAAAACAATAAAGTAAACCACTACCAGTAATTAACACACAAACATTTATTAACACACATATAGATAAAATTGAGGAATAAATTTATTATTTTAGGTTGGTTATTAATTTAATTTTTAACTTTGGCTTTTTAGTTTGAACAATCCACACAGATTTGTTTAATAATATTTTTAAGAGTGTCGAGTATGAATAAACTACATAGATTGTATTTGAAAAAAAAATCTATCCCTTATTTAACCTTAGGCCAAAAGTTCGCAGTCAAAATAACGTCAATCCATCTGATATATCGATGTATTCAATGCAGCATGAAATACGACGGCACAAATACCATACTGTCAGAAAGGTACATCTGAACAGCATGGTTAAAGAAAACATTGACTCTCATTCAGTACAGGATTGCTACATCTGTTTGGCAAGAAAAACAATAAAAAAACTACATAGGAAGGGACTGCGTTTTCTGTCTTAATATCCCCTTCCATAGGCAAAAAGGGGGTGTGCAGCATATAATGTGATCCTGCAAGTAGTGGACCTCATACTACATTTACTAATTACACCAATATATCCAACCCATTGACCCAATCTAACCACGAAACAAATAACTTAAGTTTTACCCTCCCTTAAACTAACATAACTTTGCAGATCTATGTAACCATTCATGCCCAACTTAAATTTAACATTTATATAAGTTCGCACAGATAAATTTTATAAAAAAATGTTTTATAATGTTGAGTATGGATCAGCTACATAGATTCCACAGTTAAAAACATTTCAAAATAAACATAAACGATCAAAATATAAAGTCATTGATGGAATTGCAGAGGGAAATTTACAAGAAACCCAATGGCATTCATTATAAGATGCTGTGTTGACACCAATAACTTAAAACCCATCCGAATAAATACATTTTAGATACTCAACATAAGGTATCATTATTTACCAAAGGTCTATATATTTTAATCAAATATGAAAACAAAAACAATTAAACATTTAATCTATGCAAGCATCCATACCCAACTTAAATTTAATGTATTTAAATAATTTATACAATAAATATTAATAAAAAAAAAATGGAAATGATTTTTTTAGCAAACTCAAATGTATAAATTTAAACATTAATAATTGATTTGAAAGTTAAAAGTCAGATAAAAGTTCATTTTAAAATATAGGTTAGCTGAATATTAAAAGCTTGTCAAATCTTGACAAAAGTTCTTAATTACTTTTAAATTTTACAGTTCATATCTTACATTTGAAGAATCCCAGTTCCTGGTGTCAATTCCCATGACATCTCTATTGGAAGACCAGTCTGTTGTTCTGGAGATGGCCTTAGCTGTTTCAATCCTGGTACTATTTGATTGCAGACCCATATGTTTCAGGGTCTGCAATAATACCATTAATAATTCATCAGTCATTTCATTTTAAAATAGTGAGAGTGTGACAAGTGCGTCTTATCACACCTCTCAAAAAAATCAAGCTGGAACTGTTTTTAATTTCAATATTTTTCCTTTTATACTGATCATCCGGATTCATTGAACAATGGTTTCCTGTTCCAAATTTTCATTATGGTCTGAGCCTTCATTGCTGCTTCTATTGGACATCTAATTTATTTTTGTTCTCTTATATTTCATCTGACTTTTTTATATAAGAGCCCCAAGGGCTGGTTTGCTTTTCGTTTAATTTATAAAACAATCA
The DNA here is from genome assembly GCA_028023455.1 of Epiperipatus broadwayi. Classification (NCBI taxonomy): domain Eukaryota; kingdom Metazoa; phylum Onychophora; class Udeonychophora; order Euonychophora; family Peripatidae; genus Epiperipatus; species Epiperipatus broadwayi. Next base: position 151,760 of record JAQFVV010000484.1, on the reverse strand, counting down.
TTTCCATTTACAAAAATATTTTATCATTAGATCTTGTACTTTTTTTATAAAAAAGTATTCAAATATTTTTTTTTAAAAAGAAAGTAATACTTTTAAAGTTTTGTATCTGTGCGAATATATATACATACATTGAACAACTCTTTAATTTTAGCATTTAGTTTTTTAGTTAGGAACTTAAAAAAAAATTTATTCTAATTTTAAATTAATGTAACGGCATATACCATTACAATATATATATAAAACAACTTGATCTTTTTAAAACTTCAACCAGAGAACTAGTTTTTCATCAGAAAATATAGTCAAATAAAGCTATTCAAAAATTAAATATTAAAAATCATTCCTATATCTGATAAAGTAAAAAATTCTTATAGCTTAATATTTTTTAGAGAGAGTTTAAACACTCAATTGCTGATTTATGAATTAACTAAACTCTGTATAAAAACTGATTATTAATTTATAAGAATGTTTTTACTTTATCACACATGGAAATGACTGGACCTCATTTGGTTGTATAGTTTGAAGAAAACAGTTTCTCTGTCTAAAATTATAAAAAAAAAACCATTTATGTAGACAAGTAAGTGTATTTTGTTTTTTATGTATTTCATTAGTTATCATATATATTGTGCCACTGCAAATTGACATGATGTCTGCAATTGTCCAAAGATTCCTAAAATTTACGATGACTGGTATGAGGGCACCACTAGACATATAGCCTAGCACTAGATCAAGAAGAAACTTCAGTGAACATAATGATAATTTATTTATGTACAGCAGTCACCTAATAAATTTTTAAAAATGTAATCTTATGCAAACTTTAATTGTACCAAATGGATACTTAAATATTAAACTAGTAATCTAGATTAAAGCAGAGACACTTAAATAAAGTTTTAGATGTTTATTATATTCTTTTCTTTTGTTGATAACTTTCCTAATTCCTTCTTTCTTTAGCATCCCAAACTGACTCAATATATTATAAAACAAAATACAAACATAAATTGAAACCTAATCTTTATATTTTTTAAATATGGTCAAAATTTAATGAGTATTCTTTTTTGATGGAACATGTGCCATCACAAATCCTACAGATGACAAAAACCCAAATTGATTATGGAAACCCTGACCCAAATAGGAGTGAAATTCTAGGATGTCTTACTATAAGAGTGTTCAGTATTGCAACACATAAACCCTTTCCCTTTTAATGTTAAATAATGTATTCAAACCCTTAAGATATGGTGCATGTGTCTACTGTTTACTTGCAGCCATTACACATATCTTTTTCAAACACAAAATTCTGACATAAGTTTTCTGTGTTTACTTATAGTCAGAATTATTAACTGACTTTACCCCTCCTCCCTGTTTTGGCTTTCTAGATTGAGCAGTTAACAGTAATTTTTTCCCATGTGTCATAGCATCAGCCAGGAAGTGAACTCGCTAACCCGGGACAACTGTTTGTAAAGCAGCCATCGCTGACCTCTCAACCACAGAAATAAAATAATTTTGATGAAAAAAAATTAGTAACATACAAAATTATATAATATTAATAATAATTTGTAAAAAAAACCCTCTCTATAGTTGAAACACTTTTTAAACTTAAATTAATGGAGTCTATTGCTCAATTACACCAAAATTAAGAAAAAGTTCTTTAATAAAAGTTCATAATTATCCTGATCGATCAGTGGGTCAACTTTCTCCAAGTAGTCAAAGTTCTTAAATGAGTTTTATTGCAATTACTGGTATGAATCCTTCATTTTTTCAATTGGTTTTCTTTTGATTTCCATAGCTAACTCTACAAATCTTTCCTTCCCTTCATTGACACTCATTCAGGTAGCTCCAGGTGTTGACATGAGATATAATTTCCCAAGGGAAAAGTTCTGATGTCCCTAGCTAGAAAATATTTGCTCGGTGCTGTTAATATTATATTTTAATTTCTCTCCATGGTGCTTTCAATATATGAGTGCCAATACAAGCCAAGACAAATGCCAAGACAAATACCAAGTCAAATGCCAAGTAGTCTAAACAAAAAAAAAATCTGTAATTTATATGTTTTTTTTTCTTTCATGAACCGGATTACAGTTTTAATTTTTGTCCTTGATCATTTCTCTCTCTTTTTTTAATTAGTAGAAAGTTCTGGATCAATTAGCATAATAGATTACAAAATACTTTTAGTATTTAAAGTTATTAAAACATGCAAAAACTCACTATATATATATATTCCATATAAAAAGAATATAAAAATACTTCTTTATGTTGTTATTTTAAAATATAAAAAGTTTATTATAAGATATATAAAATATCTATATATACAACAAAAAACATGACAATAACAAATTTTTAATAAAAAAGCTTTTTTCGATACATATAATTTGTATCCTTTTCAATATGTCTACTCACGATTACCGTAAAACATACATATAGCGACATCTATTTATAATACAACCAACAAAAAAAAAACAATTATTATCATCAATTATTTCATGAATATATACAATACAATATAAAAAATAAAAAATATAAAATATATAAAATATATTCCTTCATTAATTATAGCATATTCATATATACTCAAAAACACACAAAAAACACACAAAACATTAAAATATTAACATCCTTCTTATTTATCTATCCAATCATCTAATTTTAGCCAATTATTAGTCAAATTAATTGAACCCTTATAAATGTTCATACAATTATTACTATTATTTTTAATATAACTAGTTTCATATACTTTTCGCCTATTAACATTTTTCAAGTAATTTAATGCTAGTATATTTTTAGTACAATCTATTTTATGACCATATTCTAAATAATGTATAAACAAAGCAGATTTATCATCTCTCCTATTTATTGCAGCGTTATGTTCTTTAGCTCTTATTTCTAATTGTTTACTTGTATGTCCATAGTATACTCTTTTACAAATTCCACATATAATTTTATAAACCATACCTTTCTTATATTTTAAATCATCTAATATTTTATAGTTACCTATTAATTTATCTAAATCTTTACTGTTTGCCCAACCTATATTTGTATCTTTTTTACTATTTACATAATTTTTTAATAATGCATTATATATTTTAGGATGATATGAAATTTTTATCCATTTATTATCAGATTTGTTATTTCTATTATATTTATTTTTATAAAAAATATTATCTATACATTTACTTTTATAACCATACTTAATATATAAATTATATGTATCGAAAAAAGCTTTTTTATTGAAAATTTGTTATTTTCATGTTTTTTGTTGTATATATAAATATTTTATATATCTTATAATAAACTTTTTATATTTTAAAATAACAACATAAAGAAGTATTTTTATATTTTTTTATATGGATTATATATATTTTTTAAATTTATGATCTTGCTTATATTGTAACTGCGATTAAATTACGTTATGGCATATCTATGAATTATTATCGGGATTGATGTGTTTATATCTGTATTTGTTTTATAAATTGAATCATTTAAAATATTTAACAAAATGTATGGTTTGTGGCAATACCTGAAAACAAATTTGAATTTGGATATAATAAAGAAACTAAAGGATTTAACAAGATTATGTTTGTATATAGAGAGAATAAAAGGTCAATTGACATTTCTGAACTGCAGAGTATATAAATTGGTTCCTAAATCTTGTATTATTGGAATAAAAGGTAATAAAAAGATTGGTAATAATTCAAAATTGGTAACAAAACTACAGATGTATATTTTAATAGGTTTTATTAATCAAAAATATATTATTTTAAAAAATAATATAAATAAATTTAAAAGATTAAGAAGGCATGTCAAATTGTCATTGGAAAAAATAAACATGTGGGATATTTTTATGGATTTTTTATATAATTACAGATTTAAATGGAACAATAAAATATATGTAAAATATAATCGAAAATGGAATTGGATGATGCAGAAATATTGGAATACTTCTTCTTTGAATATAATTAATAATGAACATGTTGATTATAGATATAATTATTATAATAAAACAATTTTAAACAATTTTATAAATTTATCAAATTATAACTTTTCAAATGAACACAATATATTATTGAGTAAAAATCCTGGATTTATACCATTTATGGATAAAGATATAAAAAAGAAAATTATAACAGATATAGAACTTGCAAATATATCTACGGATGAAAAGAAGAAATTGTATTGTATAGTAGCTAATCAGTTGTATAATAATAATAATAATATAAATGATCAAAAAAGAACCTATAGTTATAGACACATTACTAAAGAGATAAAAGATATATGTATTAACGAAAATATTGTCATATGTAGAGAGGATAAAGGTTGTAGATTTGTGGTTATAGATAAAGATGAATATATATATATATATAAAATAGATTATGAGATAAAAAAAGAAGGTTATGAGGTTTTAAACAAGGACCCCATTGGATGTATAAAAAGTAAATATATAAAATTGTTGATAAAGATGAGGGATAATAATATTATCGATATGGAAAGATATAGATTTTTATACCCTTCATCTTTTGAAAATCCTTATATTTTTGCTAAAATAAAAACTCATAAAGATAATAATCCCATTAGATTATTATTCAATTTTAGTAATTTTATATTACAAAAATTTAGTAGTTATTTAAATAAATGGTTATCAGAGAAATTAGGTTATGGTGAATATTGTATTAAAAATACAGATGATATAGTAGATAAATTAGGTAATATACAATTAAATAGATGTCATAGTATTTTTGTAATGGACATTGAACAAATGTATCCTAGTATACCAAGGATAAAAAGTATTGAAATATTAATAAAGAAATTACATGGGAAAATTAAAGATATGAAAATAGTAAAAATAATTGAAGAAAGTTTAATGTTAATACATAGTAATTTATATTTTAAGTATAATAATAAATATTGGTATATAAATAAAGAATGGGTGATGGGTTGTGCAATTAGTGGTCTTATTTCATCAATATTTATTGATGAGTTAAAGATTAATATAGTTAAAAATAAATTGATTAATATGGATATAACACATTATTTTCGTTATGTGGATGATACTCTAATAATTGGTAATAAAAGAATAATAAATAATATGTATAATGATTTTAATAAAAATATATATAATATAAAATTTACAATTTCAGAAATTAAACAAAAAATAAAATATTTAAACATAGAGCTTAGTTTAGATGATAATAAAAAAATTGTATTAAATCATTTTATAAAAGAAGATAATATGAGGAAAATAATTGCTGTCGATTCACAACAAGCATGGACCCAAAAAATGGCAGTTATTAAAAATTTCACAATTAAAAATGACAAATATAATACATATGGAAATATAGCTAAATTACATAAAGAGCAATTTAAAAATTTATATATTAAGTATGGTTATAAAAGTAAATGTATAGATAATATTTTTTATAAAAATAAATATAATAGAAATAACAAATCTGATAATAAATGGATAAAAATTTCATATCATCCTAAAATATCTAATGCATTATTAAAAAATTATGTAAATAGTAAAAAAGATACAAATATAGGTTGGGCAAACAGTAAAGATTTAGATAAATTAATAGGTAACTATAAAATATTAGATGATTTAAAATATAAGAAAGGTATGGTTTATAAAATTATATGTGGAATTTGTAAAAGAGTATACTATGGACATACAAGTAAACAATTAGAAATAAGAGCTAAAGAACATAACGCTGCAATAAATAGGAGAGATGATAAATCTGCTTTGTTTATACATTATTTAGAATATGGTCATAAAATAGATTGTACTAAAAATATACTAGCATTAAATTACTTGAAAAATGTTAATAGGCGAAAAGTATATGAAACTAGTTATATTAAAAATAATAGTAATAATTGTATGAACATTTATAAGGGTTCAATTAATTTGACTAATAATTGGCTAAAATTAGATGATTGGATAGATAAATAAGAAGGATGTTAATATTTTAATGTTTTGTGTGTTTTTTGTGTGTTTTTGAGTATATATGAATATGCTATAATTAATGAAGGAATATATTTTATATATTTTATATTTTTTATTTTTTATATTGTATTGTATATATTCATGAAATAATTGATGATAATAATTGTTTTTTTTTTTGTTGGTTGTATTATAAATAGATGTCGCTATATGTATGTTTTACAGTAATCATGAGTAGACATATTGAAAAGGATACAAATTATATGTATCGAAAAAAGCTTTTTTATTGAAAATTTGTTATTGTCATGTTTTTTGTTGTATATATAGATATTTTATATATCTTGTAATAAACTTTATATATATATATATATATATATATATATATATATATATATATATATATATTGCCACACTGCAAGCTAGAGTAATCAATGGTTGCCACAAGGCTTGTGCATAAAATTCCCATCTAGTGTCTATTCATCCAATATCCCCTGACTAGTTTCTGGCTTGTGACCTTCATCTGTGAGGAGCCTTAGATCTGAGAGCAGTGCACCTAGATCTTAGGATCTAATACAAACCTCCAGCAGACACCATTTATCTCTACTTAACTACAAAACTATGAGTCTTAAATTGAAAACACCTTAATATTTTCAATCCAAGCCCATCAGATTATATAGTCATGTAGATCTGAACTCAGTTCAGTACACATACATTTTGGTGTCTTTGGTTCTTTAATAACCATAGCCACCAATATCCTATTAGGCATGATTGGTTTTAAGCCAATAAACATCACATGATTACCACTTCTTAGGCTTGCTCATAACTGTTATTAAAACATGCAAAACTTACTATATTTATTGCCAGAAACTAGTCAGGGGATATTGGATGAGTAGGCACTAGTGGCAATACATATAGTGAGTTTTTGTCTGTTTTAATAATAGTTATGAGCAAGCATAAGAAGTGGTGATCATGTGATGTTTATGGGCTTACAACCAATCCTGCCTAATAGAATACTGGTGGCTATGGTTATTAAAGAACCAAAGACACCAAAATGTATGGTACTGAACTGAGTTCAGATCTATATGACTATATAAGCTGATGGGCTTGGATTGAAAATATTAAGATGTTTTCAATTTAAGATCATAGTTTTGCAGTTAAGTAGAGATAAAAGGTCACTGCTGGAGGGTTGCATTAGATCCCAAGATCTAGATGCAGTGTTCCCAGATCCAAGACTCCTCACTGATGAAGGCCACAAGCCAGAAACTAGTCTGGGGATATTGGATGAGTAGGCACTAGATGGGGATTTTATGCACAAGCTCTCTGGCATCCATTGATTACTCTAGCTTGCAATGTGGCAATATGTATAGTGAGTTTTTGCCTATTTTAATAACAGTTATGAGCAAGCATAAGAAGTGGCAATCATATGATGTTTATTGGCTTAATATCTAAAGTTTCAACACAATCTGTACTTTTTTATTCTCCCAACCCACACCTTTCTAAGAATTACAATTTATAACGATAAAAAAAAAAAACCTTTTAGTAAAAAGATCTATTATTTTACTTCACGATTCAGTGAATTTAAATAAATAATTAAATCGAAGGAATGCTGATTTCTTCAAGATAAATAATAATAATAATAATAAAAAATTTAAAAATAATATTTCAAAATTGTTATTTTAAAATAATATAACAGGTCCGCAATTTTAATAAAATAAAACATATATATAAATTAGTAATCAATGTCTGTATTCCAATTATAAACAAATATATATAATTCTTCAAAAAACAATACCATAATTAATACAGTAAATAGTATTTTAAAAACAAATATCTACTATAATTTAATAGAAGTACTTTTGACTATCTAAGTAGTCGTTATCAACTATATTCAAATTCAGTTACAAAAAACCATTATAAAAGTATACAAAAATAATTACATCATGCATCTTTTTCCCTACAATTCATTAATTTTTATATTAACAGCTTGTCTATTTATCAAATGCTGCTTTCTGTTTCTTATTAACATAGCTTCTTTAATTTTAAGTTTATTATTATTTCTTTCAATACATAAAATCTTAACTTTATTAAAATCAAAAACATAAATACATGTAACATTATGATCAAAGAACACTGAAGTTGATCCGACATCATTTCTAACACTCTCTTGACATATATTTTTACCCATAAAGCATAATATGATGACATATTACCTTCAGTATTCTTTGATCATAATGTTACATGTATATATGGTTTTGATTTTGATTTTAATAAAGTTAAGATTTTATGTATTGAAACAAATAATAATAAACTTGAAATTAAAGAAGCTATGTTAATAAGAAACAGAAAGCAGCATTTGATAAATAGACAAGCTGTTAATATAAAAATTAATGAATTGTGGGAAAAAAGATGTATGATGTAATTATTTTTGTATACATTTATAATGGTTTTTTGTAACTGAATTTTAATATAATTGATAATGACTACTTAGATAGTCAAAAGTACTTCTATTAAATTATAGTAGATATTTGTTTTTAAAATATTATTTACTGTATTAATTATTAAACTAATGATCAGCTTTTTAAGCTAATGCACATGCACATGTGCATTAGCATGAAAAGCTGATCATTAATTTATTACAATTCATAAACATTGCACTATATAAAATAAATATCTTATTTACACACACACACACACACACATATATATATATATATCAAAACTACCCCAAATCTAAAATTAAACCAGACCAGCATAAAAATAATATTAAAACACAACCTAAGGTTTCACTGCTACAAGCAGACTTCTCAAGTGTAAAGAACTACAAAAAACCACACATTATATATACTATTAAAAACTACCCACAAATCCATTCACTTCCCATCCACCCTTAATATTAAAAGAACTCTTAAATAAGTTAATTGCTTCAGAATAATAAATTTTCAATAATAAAGACTCTTTAATTCTTCTTTTGATTTCATTTCTCTCAAAGAAGACAACCTTAGCTTCATCAAAATCAATAGTGTGGCCTGTATCCTTTTCATGGACATACAAAGCAGAACTAAGATATCTATTTTTAACTCTACTTTTATGAACCTTTATTCTTTCATTTAAACTCAAACTACTCTGACCTATGTAAACCTTCTTACAAAATAAACAAGGAATAAAATATACCACACCAGGAATAGTCTTTCTATCAAAAACTTCTTTTGTATTATTTAATAAATTATTCAATGTAACACCCCTTTTCCAAGCAATTTTCTTATTTCCAAACAATTTACTATTTCTACACACAATTTTATAAGAAGACAATTTAAATGGCAAAGAAATAAAATCATATTTTTCTTTAACCTTTACATCCTTACAAATATTACTATTAAATAAAATACTTTTAACAAATTTATCAGAGTATCCAACACTCAAATAATCTTTATAAAATTGATATTTCTGAAACAAAGCTACCCCACTAGAATTATTTAATTTAATATTCCTATGACAATAATTCCTTAAAGCAGCTACTTTATGAGATACAGACTGATAGCTATCAGGTTTAATTATAGATCTTAATTCTTTACTTTTAACTAAATGACTGCACAATAAACAATTAGTTTCTATATTTCTAATCACCAAAAGATCTAAAAATTTTAACTTACCAAAATCTAACCCCCCTCCTTCTAACACAAATTTTATAGAAGGATCAAAACAATTAAACTCATTTACAAATTCCTTCAATTTATCATTCTCAACTACAAATAAACAATCATCAACATATCTGACAAATAATTTTACATATAAACAATTCTTTTTAATAATAATTTCCTCTTCCTTAAAATAAAATAGTAAATTGTTTGGAAATAAGAAAATTGCTTGGAAAAGGGGTGTTACATTGAATAATTTATTAAATAATACAAAAGACGTTTTTGATAGACTATTCCTGGTGTGGTATATTTTATTCCTTGTTTATTTGTAAGAAGGTTTACATAGGTCAGAGTAGTTTGAGTTTAAATGAAAGAATAAAGGTTCATAAAAGTAGAGTTAAAAATAGATATCTTAGTTCTGCTTTGTATGTCCATGAAAAAGATACAGGCCACACTATTGATTTTGATGAAGCTAAGGTTGTCTTCTTTGAGAGAAATGAAATCAAAAGAAGAATTAAAGAGTCTTTATTATTGAAAATTTATTATTCTGAAGCAATTAACTTATTTAAGAGTTCTTTTAATATTAAGGGTGGATGGGAAGTGAATGGATTTGTGGGTAGTTTTTAATAGTATATATAATGTGTGGTTTTTTTGTAGTTCTTTACACTTGAGAAGTCTGCTTGTAGCAGTGAAACCTTAGGTTGTGTTTTAATATTATTTTTATGCTGGTCTGGTTTAATTTTAGATTTGGGGTAGTTTTGATTTTATATTGACTAGTTTAGCTTTATGCTTGTAATGTTTATATATATATATATATATATATATATATTTATAAATAAAGATTTTTATATATATATATATATATATATATATATGATTAAATAAAGAGTTTTATAATGCAATAGCAATACATCTGTTTGCTATGACTGAAATATTGTTATAATCAAGGCTGAGAAAGACAATATTTTAATAAGATTAGGATTTTGTGCTTGGTTAATTGCCTAAATCCAACACAGATATTCTCTTAGTAATACTCAATAATAGAAATGTATGTTTTCTTAGATAAAGAGTAAAACAAAATATGTCATTGAAAACCTTCTATTACAAAAGAGTTCATTAAATAGTACTGAAATAGTTTATTTCTTAGTGTTCATAAGAAGTTCAAATATATGAAATGACTTTGATTAGATATGACCTATGAATATTATACTCCAGAGTCTGATATTTGACCAACATCCCAAACCACAGAAACAAATGACATTATTAATATAAATTTTGGAACATATTAATCCATTATTGCATCACACTTGTGATAAAGCTAGTATACATAAGAGAGAACAACTATTTTTATAGTAGCATTTTTCTTTTTTATAACCTGGCTATAAATAATGCTAAATATCTTTAAATTTTTACCATTTGTTTTCATATAATGAATCCAAAATTTCTTTTGCTAATCATCCTAATATTAGTGAGTAAATGGATATTTAGATATTATCAGTTAAAGTAAAACAAGAAAGAAAAAATATTTGAAGAGATCATCAATACTCACAGTAATATTAAATTAATGTAAAAAATACTAAATAAAAGATGAATTCCAAGCAATTAATACATTTTTCAAGATAGTTGTAATTCAATGCAAATGATTATGACTATTATTTAGTTGATAGCATGCTCAGAATACTATGTTAATGTAATTATCATTCTTATGTATAAATTATTAAACAAGCCTTTCTTAGTATACATGTTGCATGTATTATTAATATTGCAAAGATGCATGTGTATGTAGCACTATTTATATATTATCAAATGTTTAATTATGTATCATCATATTTATATCTTCCAACATAATGTACAGAGTTTAGAAGCTATAGTTTGTTATTACTTATCTGCTATAAGTCTATTGAACTTTGTATTTATAAATTTAGCAACTCATAGATAACAATCTTTTATTTCCACGTTATTACATTATTACTTTTGGATGTTACATTTCTTAGTCATACAGAAATAATATAAGTAAAGTTTCTTTATAAATTGATTGAACACAATAAAATTTAATTGATAGGTTTACTTAGCATAAAAATACATGAATCTTATTTAAGTCATCTAGATCTTGTGAATAATGTTTGTTGTTTTTGCAAATAATAGTTCTTGCAAATAAAGTTAAATCCTAGAAGATTAGTTATGTTTAGTAGATTTGCTTAGGCAAAATATTAAAGATTGGTAATTATATATTAAAAGAAATTCTATAAAACATATGTCAGATTATTAATACAGATAGAAATATAATGAATAAAATTAATAGAATAAAATTTTGATGGAGTGTATTTGATGCAAATAATGTATTAAAAGGAAACATTTATATACTTGAAAAGAAAGATTTTTAGTAGAAGTCTTTACTAGATTTATATTTGGTTTTGAGATATTGTCACTTAACAGTATTATTATACATAAAATTCCAATGACTGAATGATATTTTAATAGATATGTCTCAGAAGTAACAAGAACAGATCAAGAGTAAATGCTTGAATGAGGAATAAAACAGGTATCATTTATAATCATTGAAAAATTAAATGTCTTAAATAATATATTTGTAGATAATATGATAATAGTTAGCCAACAAAGTCTTAAACACTGTCCTAAGAGATTGTGAGAGACATTTAAAAAGACAACATGTAAGATTTATAGACTGATAAAATAAGGAAAATTTTCTGTTTAGTGTGGAAAATAAAATCTATCAATTGGAGAAACTTGTCTAAACTTAGAGAGCTCTTCATACCACAATAGTTCAGTAACAATTAAAAATGTGGACAATGAAGACATTTTAATATATTATTTTTCAGATATAATTTGTTTTTTAACCTTTGTGCTGTCAAAAATTCCAGTTGATCAAGTGAGTTAAAGTTCTAAACATTACATTGGTCAATTACAAAAACAGCAGTAAAATATATATTTGACTTTTAATTCATCTTAGATTATTTTCTAAAAAGCAAATTAATAATTTGTCAGATTATGAAAGTGAACAAAAGTTTTTTTCAAAATGCATTTCTATTTATAATTATAAAATTATTCTATAGCCAAGAATATAAAAAGAATGTTTGTAACTTATTAGAAAATGCTGTGCATATCATTGATTTTTTTCACAATTTACATTAAAAGTAAATAATTTTTATTAAAATCTTAACTATTTTTCTAAAATAATTATATTTTCAGCATATTGATCAAAATAATTTATAATATGTAAAAAAATAATTAAAAGTACTCAAAAACATTTATTTTTATTTTGAAAATCAAAACTAAGAACTTGGAACTGTCAAAATGATTGACAAATGCTCCCTTTTGTTCAAAATGAGAAACAACCAATCAGCACCTTGGAAAGTTCATCTTCTCCTATTGTTCTAGCTTTAAATTTAAATATTATTGATTTTTTACTTGTAAAATAATTCTAGAAAGAGCAGTATCTTGTACTTTTTAACCTTTAAAATGAGTGTAAATTCACTACAATATCATAAAAATTACTGTTTTTTTAGTCTATTTGATTATAATTGAACAGATGGCAGAAAGGATATAGCTGCCTTAGTTCTAAAAGTATTTACAAAAGATTTTTTTTACATTGAACAGATGACATGACTGTTATTTTTTTTTTTATAGTTTTTGGTACTTTTTTCTCTATTAAAAAGCCATTTTAAGATTTATTTCAATTGACATCATAGGGTAACAATGAATGATTTCTATATATAAAATTAATATAATTTAATCTACAAATATCAACTTTTCTGCACATATATTTATTTCAAATATTCTCTTCAGTAAAATACATTAATGGTTGTTAATAATAATTTACTAAACTAGAATTATCATATCTATTTTAACATGGATACAAACACAACCACATGATAAGAGTAATCCAACTCCATGTTTTTTTCCCATGCCTGATATCTTAGTTATATTTGAAACTGCTATTTCACTACATACATTTTGATCATTTGAATAATCCTAACTGAAAAAAAAAGATCTTCAAGATATATTTCCAATGAATTAGAACAGTTTCATTAGCCAAAGTTATAAACTTTCACATGATTTCATCATACTTGTTCACTATCCATATCATATAACTATAATTTAATCTTCAAGTGTAAAATTAATTACACTTATATATTTGAAAACATTAGCTTTATATAAATACATTAATGATTAAGCCTATCTATAACCTAAATAGCATAATTTTCTAATACTATAGACAAAGGAGAATAGTAAAAAAAACATATATCGATTAATTTTTGCTTCTAATAAAAACAATAGCAATAATAACTTTAAAAATATTAACAGTAAAATTAACAATAATAAGCATTAACTTACATAAGCCAAATGTTTAGCACCTTCATCATCTATTTTATTATTACATAATGTTAAAGAAAGAAGTGTCCTGTTTCGCTTCAGTGCCTATATATATATATATATATAATATCTTAAATTATGATATCAGAATAAATAAATATAAAATATTCTTATACAAAATAACTTATGATTATAATCACTATCAGCCACATTTATTTAAACAAGAAAAAGATAATAATATATGATTTTCCAAGCATTGTTTATTTCAGCTGGTAATAATTGCTAGTTAAGTGTATTTATCTAATCATGTAAATAAAATAAAAAGTATATCTAGCTGATATTTTAGAATGACCTACCCCCTTTTAAAGAGCTTTGCTTTTTTTAAGTTGAAAGAAGTTATACATTTTTTTCTACTTGCTATCAAAAATATACACATATACTGATAACTAAAAAGGGTAAGCTATGAAATGGAGAGAAAAAATATTTAAATAAATTATATATAATCATACAAATTAAGAAAGGATATGTTTTTAAAATGTGTTGGATTATATTGAAATAAAAACTACATAAATCCATTTTTTCAAATAAGTTTAAATAGTCAGTATTGCTAGTCAAGATAGTTTTCACAATATATACAATTGTCTTCATTAAAAACTTATAACAATTACGTATATATATAAAATGAATGGATATTTTATGAAGTCAGCGAAAAAAAGGGTAATGAAAAAATTAGTAAATATATAGCTATAATTATTTTCTCTAGATCTAAATTTTTATGCAATCCAAGTAAGAAAACCAAGTATTAATCACAAAATAGAAGGTTATAGAGTTAAATAAAATTTGAGGAATCTTAATAAATACATATATGTTATATGCAGTGTGCATATATATATATATATATATATATTAAAACAGTATATTTCTTCTCTCATAACTGTTTTATCTATTTTCCCCATAGCTCCATTTGTGCCAGATATACCCCCCCCCTCTGAGTACATGTACATAAGTATCACCATGGCTATATATGTGTTTTCGCACATATATAGGTGGCCATATGACTGTAATATCAATATATATATATATTATAGTATGTATATTTATTTAAAATGAAATATTTTTATATATTTTATATATATTTGTCCTTTACAAATTGAGCTTGAGGAATCAAATATCTAAATATCCACACTCATATTAACAGTTTGTATTTTTTTATTATACCACTTTCTGGCAAATTAACATAAGCATAGAGATTCAGGTGTTCAATACCTCTATCTTATCAGATGAGCAAAGATTGTTCACAAAATATATTTATAATGATAGAATATTATATGCATTTTTATACAGAAAGATGATTGAAATATGATGAAATAAAATGAAGGATTCTCTTATAAAAATTTAAAAAATTTGAAAAAATTTTTGGTGTGCAATAAGGCTTCTAACTTGTGAGAGAGTGATTTAATATATATATATATATATATATATATATATATATGTGTTCAGAGTTCAATATATATATATATATATATATATTGAACTCTCAACACAGGCAGTGGGGATTCAAGTGTTTGACAACTCTAGTTTAACTGATGAGTAATGGTTGTTTGTAATATACATGCATAGTGAAAGATATTTATGTCAATTTTATATGTTGGTGGACAATTGTGATTAAGATAAAATTGATATTAATAGTGTACTAATAAAGACTCAAAAATTTGAAAGTATACCACAATGTGTAAAATCATTCTAATGATTATCCCACAAAATCTTCAAATCTAATTTTATATATATCAAATGTGAAATAAATTTGAAACAATGCTATATTTCTCATGTTTTATAAAATTAACCAATATAGTGTTAAAATTTTCCATGCACCTCATTTAAAACTATATAATAGAGAAGGGTGAGAATATAAATTTCAAAAGACTTTTTGAAATTTTAAATCTGAATTTAAGGTGTTTTCACCTTAAAATCCAAAATTTTTATATCATTTTTTAATTAAGCCTGCCCATAGTTTATCGAAATATAAAAGGTATAAATAAGTACTAAAAATCATAATTTTATATTAATAAAATATAAAACGTCAGTGTTTTTAAATAAAATAAATAATCAAATAGTTTGTTGCACTTGAGGTCATGTGATATTTGTGCATGGAAATGGCAGAATAAAGCTAGAATCCAGGGAGCTTTATCGCACAAATATATCATTCTGTCACTACACTAAATCACTTAGAGTACTGCTCTAATAGGTTTTTATTCAGTGCTAATAAATGCTAAGCCTAAACTTGTGAACCAACTCAATATTAGTTGTTAAGTATTGAAACAGTAAGATTCGTATTCGAATCTTACGTTTCACCTTTTTCTGTCGTCTCTCACTGACCGGTCTATCCCACCCAAATTTAAACTTTTTGGTATCGAATTGTGTGTGTAACAATATTAAAAATGTATAAATATATGTAGAATTCAACATAAACATGCACACATTTCGATCTCAAATTAAAGGCAATAAATACGGATAAAATAATATAATTTAGATTTCTTTTAGTTAAATAAATTTTGTGTAATATTAATCATTTATTTTGAATTTATAAAGTTCGTATTTATTGCTTAGTTTAAATTTCGTTAAATAATAATTCTAACAAAATCTGATGCAATAATTAATTAAAGTTAAAATAATTTTATTCCCTTTTGTCTTTGAAAATTTAAAAGCATCGGTCAGTGATAGATAATAAATTAATTATAGAAAAATTCCAAAAGAATGTAATTAACGAATGTAAAAAAAAACAAAACAAAACAAACAATAGCACAGCAGATTTCTTTCTAATTAAAACCAGCAAAAGCATTGATTATCCTGAGGGCAAGATAAATAAAACCTAAAAATATCTCAACAGAAAAATTAAAAGATCAAGATAAAAAAAGGAGGCCATCTTGGACTTGCTGGAGACTTTCACTTGAACTTTAGCTTTGCTCTCGAGTGGAGAGTCTAAAATATCTTAAAAAAAAAAAAATTGATATTGCCAAGGTATGACCGAGTAAGCACCGAGATTATTCTCCATCGGGAGATGGCCCACCGTATGCCGAACTTCACATTGCCCATCGTAAAAACACCATAATGATCTGCTACCTGAAATAAACAAGAAAGCCGCTGCTGTTAAAATCAATAAAATGCCAAAGACAAGAAAGAAAACTGCTAATCACGAACAATCTACTATTAAACAAATGGAAGAAAACATCTTATAAAACAGGTACCTGTGTGTGTATTCCAAATTATAGAGTACTCTAGTAATAATAAGCTATAGCTCATCTCCTACTATTTGTCTAACTTCTAAAATGTTAAAATTGTAATTTTGTGAAACTAAAATTTGAGAATTAATGTAATCTGTAAATTTCTCGCATAATCTAGCTTACCTCCCTCTATCCTTCTTAGGTGTGTATTTCTCAAATCTACACTTTATTTATAATTATCATTGAAATATTACCTTCTCATAATTGTCTTAGTTTTAAAGCTAAATCTATAATCGCTTGAACAGTGAATGCGTGTCAAATTGTCATTAATATTTGCTTTATAAATAACTTAAATTTCATATAAATACGACACGCATTCAAAGAATCAGTTATTGTAATGCAGGGTCTACTACTTCGTAATAGCTGGCATACTCGCTGTAATAATTCCCCTTTTAGATATTTTTTTATTATTAAATTTTAATGAATAATTACGGAAATTTCATTTCTTTGAGAGTCACCAATTTTCTTTTAGTCAACGTTGATAAGGGGGGGCCGAGTTTGAAATCTAGTTAAATATTACCATAATCTTTTAGATCTTATACATGTGTTATGTTTTGAAGCCACGATGACTCATTCCATGCCGTGAATACTCCGGATTCTATAGGGTTGAATTAACCCCAGTCGTCCTACACAAGTGGACATGATAATGTTCCCGTAGGGCTTGACGACCGTCACGCAGCCAGCTGGCAAATTGCGACACGGACCGCTTGTCCCTGGTTATGCTCATGTGACACCTTACCTCTTCGGGTCGAGGCAGAGACCAACCCGAAACCCTTATAAACTTATTCACGGCATTGCAGTTTCAATGCTGCCATTTTATATCGCCCTTCTAAAGCGTACCACGTGTTCCTTTATTTAGTTTATCATTCTCTATATCACTCCGCCTCGGCATTATCTTCATCATCTACTCTCAAATAAATGTTTGCCCTTAGTCGTAAAATAAATATCTTTATTAAATAAATGTATGTCCGCCGCTACTGATGACTCTTGCATTGCAAAGTATAAATTCCCTACAGCACGCATTAGAAATACTCGCTCGAGAACCTTAGGTAGCTAGATTACGCCTTCATATAAATGAATGCTCTTTATAAATAAATGTATTTTTATATCTAATAATATTGCCAATTAGCTATTGAAACTTTGAATTTAAAATATGATTAATAACATTGATAATGTTTTTTTTATTGGATACGTAAATAAATAATTTTAACTATACGTCTGCAGTCAAGTTTTCATTTATTCGATGCCCACTATATATATTTCCTCGATTATATATGTTAATTAATATTCGTTTGATTGTTGGCCAACTCGGAAACCAAACCATGAATCTCGTGCATCTCCCTGACCACCGTGCCTAAAGAGGTGTTTACTTATGTCGCATCTGAGGCGTTATTCCGTAGATTGTATTGTGGAACCGATAAACTATGTTCGAACTCGGTACCACGGGTGGCTTCGCTACTCGATGGTGCTGCTGTTCTGTGTGGTGGTCGAATTCTGCACTATGTTAACGAGATACACGTGTTTTGACTGTTACATAGTTAAATTTTTTTTTAGCGTTTGGCGCCAATAACGTGAGGCTTCGAGTATAAAACCCATAGATACCCTGAGCAAAAATAACGCAGATAAATTTCTTTAGCGTTCGTTGCCGAGTTGGCTAATTGTTTTATATATATAAGAGTTTGTTTTGGATAAAAATAAAAATAATAAAAATAAATCGAGTGAAATAATGTGGGTCGAGTGAGTGAAAGGACAGCAGGCGTAATAACAAATTTAAGGAAAGCAGGGATGTGTGTGTAATGTAAGAAGGAACGAAATACTCGGATCTAATGAAATATCTTTTTATATATATAATAATAATCAGTAGCTAAATGAGACAGCAGAAGCTTATTATGTTTTTAAAAATAAAATTTAGTTAAAGTACAAATATATATATCATAGACAGCAGTGGCTTATACGCGTTACTAATAGTTCGTTATAATATATATGTTAAGTATATTAAAGGCAGCAATATAGAGATGAGGGCAATGAAAGAGTATTATAGGGCCAAGATACCGGTGGGGAATAGTTAAATGCTACTAGTGTAAAATAAACAAATAAATAGTAAGAAAATGGATAAGAAAATGGAAACAGAAAATACTGATACAGAGCAGCTAGATTTATCTGAGGCTTTGGAGTCGACACCCGAGCGAAGGGAAGCTCCGCAACAATGCAGAGCATCAATGGACTATAATTTCAGGTTCATGGAGGAGGTGCTCAGACGGAGTATGCAGGAGGTGAAGAAAATGTATGAGGAGGAAATGAGAAAAAGAAGCGATGAAGAATCAAAAAGGAGACAGGAAGAAGAAAAAAGAAGAGTCAGGGAATGTCAGGAATTTAAAGACACTATATTGAGAGAGTTAGAAGTAATAAAGGAACGTTTTGGAATATCCAAAGTTAGTAAAAAGGTAGAAGAGGTTAAAGACATGCAGAATGAAATGAAGGTAGAGAGATCTGATGAACCTATGATAGAAGAGCAAACAGGTAGTGTCGTGAATGTAAAAAAGTATGATGAGCAGAAAGACCTCATTCCAACCGATGAAGGCCCACAAAAACCGGAGAAGGAAAGCAGCATCAAAGAAGAGACGAAGATGGACACTGGACACCAAAGCTATTTAGCCAAGATGATTCACATCAAGATCTTTAGAGGGGAGATCGGAGAAAACCCTCAAGCCCACTTAGAGAGCTTGCAAAAGTTCTTCCAGTTTCATAAAACAGGGCCAGACGAGCAGATAGCGATAGCTAGCTACCATCTACAGGGATCTGCCAAGGACTGGTGGAATATGGTGAGATGGAAGCCCAAAACAATCGGAAATTACAGAGATGTGTTAATGAAGCGTTACTGGAGCAACGAGCGTCAAAGCGGTATCTACAATACGCTCTGCCAGGAAAAATATGGGACGATACCCCAAGAGACACACACACAGTTTTTCCTCCGCCAAGCGAATCGGTTTAAATCCCTTACAACGTTCGCCTTTTCGGATTCACACGTCATAGGGACCATCCAGCGTGGCATGCCGCTGGCCATCCAACAGTTGATGGCAGGCAGTCGTATAAAGGACATAGAAGAAATGAGTGAATTTCTCACTACATTAGATTTTAGCCATTGGGCCAAAGAACCGCCGGATAGAAGACAAAAATTAGAAAACCCAAGGCCGCAGTCGTCAACGACAAGAGATATATATTATCCACCTGACCCGGGGTTATAACAATATTGGAGCATTTCGGACGGCCATTCCGTGTATAAAATTTAGTAAAACGAACTTGATAAATATTGGTTGAATGGAAATTAGATTGGTCAAATAGGGCTTTATATAGAAATTTTGTTATGTATATTTAATTATTATTATTCTTAAAATTTTTTTATATGTATTATGTTAATTAATATTAGTCTAAGAATTTTTTATATATATATAATCAGTTTAACTAATAGTATTATAATGATTGCTAACCAGACACGGCCAAATTAGGTCATTTTAAAATTCAAGTTTAAATTCTAGATCCGGGTATACAAAGTGTTCGTTACTTCATGTAATCTCTGCTTTCTATATTTATATGTATCTGTCAAAAAAAATTAATAATAATAATAATAATTCTTTCGTATTTAAATTATGTAATGTAAAATTTTTTTTCCTTTCTTGCCTCCGTTGTTCTCCCTTAATTGTTCACGGGAAGTACGGGGAAATGAAACAGTAAGATTCGTATTCGAATCTTAAGTTTCACCTTTTTCTGTCGTCTCTCACTGACCGGTCTATCCCACCCAAATTTAAACTTTTTGGTATCGAATTGTGTGTGTAACAATATTAAAAATGTATAAATATATGTAGAATTCAACATAAACACGCACACATTTCGATCTCAAATTAAAGGCAATAAATACGGATAAAATAATATAATTTAGATTTCTTTTAGTTAAATAAATTTTGTGTAATATTAATCATTTATTTTGAATTTATAAAGTTCGTATTTATTGCTTAGTTTAAATTTCGTTAAATAATAATTCTAACAAAATCTGATGCAATAATTAATTAAAGTTAAAATAATTTTATTCCCTTTTGTCTTTGAAAATTTAAAAGCATCGGTCAGTGATAGATAATAAATTAATTATAGAAAAATTCCAAAAGAATGTAATTAACGAATGTAAAAAAAAAAACAACAAAACAAACAATAGCACAGCAGATTTCTTTCTAATTAAAACCAGCAAAAGCATTGATTATCCTGAGGGCAAGATAAATAAAACCTAAAAATATCTCAACAGAAAAATTAAAAGATCAAGATAAAAAAAGGAGGCCATCTTGGACTTGCTGGAGACTTTCACTTGAACTTTAGCTTTGCTCTCGAGTGGAGAGTCTAAAATATCTTAAAAAAAAAAAATTGATATTGCCAAGGTATGACCGAGTAAGCACCGAGATTATTCTCCATCGGGAGATGGCCCACCGTATGCCGAACTTCACATTGCCCATCGTAAAAACACCATAATGATCTGCTACCTGAAATAAACAAGAAAGCCGCTGCTGTTAAAATCAATAAAATGCCAAAGACAAGAAAGAAAACTGCTAATCACGAACAATCTACTATTAAACAAATGGAAGAAAACATCTTATAAAACAGGTACCTGTGTGTGTATTCCAAATTATAGAGTACTCTAGTAATAATAAGCTATAGCTCATCTCCTACTATTTGTCTAACTTCTAAAATGTTAAAATTGTAATTTTGTGAAACTAAAATTTGAGAATTAATGTAATCTGTAAATTTCTCGCATAATCTAGCTTACCTCCCTCTATCCTTCTTAGGTGTGTATTTCTCAAATCTACACTTTATTTATAATTATCATTGAAATATTACCTTCTCATAATTGTCTTAGTTTTAAAGCTAAATCTATAATCGCTTGAACAGTGAATGCGTGTCAAATTGTCATTAATATTTGCTTTATAAATAACTTAAATTTCATATAAATACGACACGCATTCAAAGAATCAGTTATTGTAATGCAGGGTCTACTACTTCGTAATAGCTGGCATACTCGCTGTAATAATTCCCCTTTTAGATATTTTTTTATTATTAAATTTTAATGAATAATTACGGAAATTTCATTTCTTTGAGAGTCACCAATTTTCTTTTAGTCAACGTTGATAAGGGGGGCCGAGTTTGAAATCTAGTTAAATATTACCATAATCTTTTAGATCTTATACATGTGTTACGTTTTGAAGCCACGATGACTCATTCCACGCCGTGAATACTCCGGATTCTATAGGGTTGAATTAACCCCAGTCGTCCTACACAAGTGGACATGATAATGTTCCCGTAGGGCTTGACGACCGTCATGCAGCCAGCTGGCAAATTGCGACATGGACCGCTTGTCCCTGGTTATGCTCATGTGACACCTTACCTCTTCGGGTCGAGGCAGAGACCAACCCGAAACCCTTATAAACTTATTCACGGCATTGCAGTTTCAATGCTGCCATTTTATATCGCCCTTCTAAAGCGTACCACGTGTTCCTTTATTTAGTTTATCATTCTCTATATCACTCCGCCTCGGCATTATCTTCATCATCTACTCTCAAATAAATGTTTGCCCTTAGTCGTAAAATAAATATCTTTATTAAATAAATGTATGTCCGCCGCTACTGATGACTCTTGCATTGCAAAGTATAAATTCCCTACAGCACGCATTAGAAATACTCGCTCGAGAACCTTAGGTAGCTAGATTACGCCTTCATATAAATGAATGCTCTTTATAAATAAATGTATTTTTATATCTAATAATATTGCCAATTAGCTATTGAAACTTTGAATTTAAAATATGATTAATAACATTGATAATGTTTTTTTTATTGGATACGTAAATAAATAATTTTAACTATACGTCTGCAGTCAAGTTTTCATTTATTCGATGCCCACTATATATATTTCCTCGATTATATATGTTAATTAATATTCGTTTGATTGTTGGCCAACTCGGAAACCAAACCATGAATCTCGTGCATCTCCCTGACCACCGTGCCTAAAGAGGTGTTTACTTATGTCGCATCTGAGGCGTTATTCCGTAGATTGTATTGTGGAACCGATAAACTATGTTCGAACTCGGTACCACGGGTGGCTTCGCTACTCGATGGTGCTGCTGTTCTGTGTGGTGGTCGAATTCTGCACTATGTTAACGAGATACACATGTTTTGACTGTTACAGTATATACCTACTTCGATCTGCTAGACATGAAGTCCAATACAATCTCATTCAGATGACTTTTAGTATATTTAACACAAATAATATGAAGTGAAATTATTTTAGTTTAATATGAAGCTAACCTATTTTCTGATAAAAAACAAAACTATTCACTTATGATCACTTAAGTCTGTGATTTATTTTCATCTTTAAAATTGTCATGGTTATCTCTAATATTCATAAATTAGTATCACTATCCAAGATAAAGCATGAATTTGGAATAGATAGTTCAAAATATATTGATTTTTTGAATTATTGTCGATATTCAGAAATATGTGCTAAATTTACTTCTATAAAATTCTTTGACTATTTATGACTTTTCATGTGATAGTGTCTGATGAAAAAAAAATCAATCATCTATCAAATGTAATTTATATTATAAAATAGACTGAGAGTGGAATAAATAATAAATGTAATTACTACTAACAATTTTTTAATAAAACAATCAATTATAAAAATGATAAACAAATTTGAAGTGCAAAAATCATATTGCAAACCATTTACAACTAAATAAATCGCCTTTGCATATAGCATGTGTATTTGCACATATATATAGCTGAATTTGTTTTCTTATTTATTTCTCCCACCTTAACCTCTTCAAAGATATATTCACAAATGTGTTTTACCAGTTCTTACTTATGGATCTGTGACTTGGACACTTAATAGAAGAGCAATACAGAGACTCCAGACCACTCAAAGAAGTATGGAGAGATGCATTCTGGGAGTATCAAGAAGAGATCAAAGACATAATGTATGGGTAAGAGAACAAACAAGTGTTACTGACCTCATTGAAAAAATTAAAAGATTGAAGTAGAGTTGGGCTGGACATATTGCTAGAAGAGATGATAGTAGATGGACAATTGAAATCTTAAACTGGATTCCAAGAGATTGTAAAATACACAGAAAAAAAACCATATGTGAGATGGATGGATGAAATAAGAAAGTGTGTAGGAGTATGTGGAGAAGAGAAGCTAAAGATCAGAGAAGATGGATTAAACTTGGAGAGACCTTCATCCTGCAGTGGATTGATAATGGTTGATGATGATGATGATAGCACAAAAGTCATTGTTAATTATATACAATAAATTAAAAAAAATCTTCTTACTGTAAAAAATTACATTGTTTAATGCGATATTTAAAAAAATATAAAAAATTAAGTAAAGAAAATATTATGCAGTTTAGGAAAAAAAATAATGAAAAATTTGCAAAATACTTCTATTATCAATTAAATGTTAGCTCACCAAAAATATTTTAATAGGCTATAATTATTGAAGATTTTATAAAATACAGTTTAAATAGAGCTCATAAAGTATTTCATTGTTAAGTGTCATCCTTTATTATTATATTTCGATTCATCTTTTTTTTATTTCACCATGTACTGTATTTTGGAGAAATAAACTTTTGACAAAATTCAAAATAATTTTCTTTTTGCAAAGGCAATCTTTCAAATTTCTATATTTTTCTTCTAGGTGTTATTTGTTTTCCATAGTTGCATTTACAAATTATACTGAAGTTTAATCTTTAAGAATAATTTACTTCACATTTTAAAATCTATACCAATAACTTTGCTGAATTCAAGTTTATTCAGGGTTGTTTTGTCAATAATTAAGCTATAAACCTAGGTACATAGTTCATTATGTATGATAGACAGCAGGAACACTGTATAGCATCCTTATGCTTTATTTCTAATGTTAAACCAGTAATTACATTTTCAGTTTTGCACTTAATAGATGTTTTTGTAATGTATATACTTGATGAAAATTTTTTGACAATTGATACTTGCGTTTTTCAGTGCTTTACTGGCTTGGTTCAACTGATAGACCTGACATTATAGCTTTCCTTCTTGTCACTGCTGATCTCTGCAGCTCTTTTTTTACTATTTTAGACTGACAGTTGAACTGACTAGAGACTAAACCGAAGTTAATTAACTGGTGTTGTACATATACCCACAGTTGTTTCATGTAATAATCTGCATTGGATTGCAATTAAGAGCAATGCTACATGTATTTCTTTAATAAGTTGATTTATTTATCACACACTTTAACTTGCTTTTCAGTCAAATATTATTAAATTAATTAACAAAATTTTACATGTAAAAAAAATAATTTAACTTGAAATTAAATTTTTTATTTTTAAACTGAAACTTATAATTAACATGTGAGTTGATGAAATTGAAGTGTAAGTAATATAGTGATTCTTCTTTATATACAATATTTCTTAAAAATAAATAAAAGTAAATTGTTTACAATAAAAAATCATTTTATAATGTCTAACATTCATATATTCATCAATTTTCATGCTATTTAGTTCCCAAATACAGTATTTGCAGTAAGTATTTAAAAAATAGACAAAAACATTAAAAAAAAAAATCATTTAAAGAATTGTTCTTCATTTAAAAGAAATATAACTTTTCTTATTTGCTTTATAAATGAATACACATTGAATATAATTGTGAGCACTTATAGCATATATGTGTGGAGATGGTAATCTGGACCAACTGATGATTGCTGGTTTAGCATGAAATACATCTATTGGTGATTATTTATCTTTTCAAAATATATGTGTTCAAGTGTATCAGTGTTATGAGATAGAGTGGAGAGTGGTGGGTCACATGAAAGTCTGTGTTCATATACCCTATATATTACATATATAGACATAGGTATATGATAAGCCTGTGTGTTTCAGTTATTACATAGTAGAGATGTCTGTCCATCCCTTGTATATGTATTAAATGGATTATGTCCTGTACACAAGGGGTCAGATTGATCTTAGGTCAACATGGATGTGACAAGAATCTCGGCCTCAGAGTGACCTTTTAGCATTCCATCATCAGATTTTCAATTGGATGGACAGTTGAAGAGTTGGAGTATGGAGCGGATTGAAGCCTGTCCATTAAAGTATAAGGATTGGCTATCTTAATATATATCTGAGCACTTATAGTATATATGTGTAGAGATAGTAATCTGGACCAACTGATGATTGCTGGTTTAGCATGAAATACGTATATTGGTGATTATTTATCTTTTCAACATATATGTGTTCAAGTGTATCCGTGTTATGAGATAGAGTGGAGAGTGGTGGGTCATGTGAAAGTCTGTGTTTATATACCCTATATATTATAATAGTTTAATCAACTTTGCTCACTTTATTATGGGAGCTGAATTTAATTAAAATTTTCAAAACTATAATTTTAATCAGGGATTTCTGAATTAACTGCTTTAGTAGCATTACACTCTTTTAATATTGGATATCTGAATAGTTTTTCTCAATGCAGATACATGCTTAAATGTCATAGCATGCAGATATTAGTTTTTATTTTATTTTATACCAATTTCATAACTTTGCATTTTTATTCAAAATTACTAACAACTTCTTCAACTCTTTTTCTATATTTATTTAGTAAATATAGATGCTTATTTTTTATTTCATTCCAAAATTGATGAGTTACATAATTTTAAAATATCTTATCACCACATCAATAGTGTACCACTAGTTTTATTATGTGCTCTTACATAATATTTTGATTAGCGTTTCCTATGATTTTGTTACTCCAATCTCTAGGCTTTTTGCTGACTTGGCTAAATTGTAAACCTATGACTTTTTACATTTACTTCTATCATTATAAGTACTAAACTAATCCTTCAAATTAATTTAAACAATGCACCAAAAATGCCTATTAAATAAATTGTTTAAGCTATTGTATAACTAAAGCAATAAATTTAAAGCATGAGCGGTTGAATATGCGAAGGTAGGACCTGTACAGGTCTTAACAACAAGCTTACGCATTGGAAGAAAAGCTTGTGGTTAAGACATGTAGAGGTCCATACCTTCACATTTTCAACCGCACATGCTTTAGATTTATTACCTTAGTAATAATCAATGTATCAATGTGCGTTAAATAAATTTATAACTACTGTATAACATAAAAATTCAGCCAATCATTCACAAAGACAATTATTACTGAACTTATAACACTGATCTTCTCAGTTAACTATTGATGATTATTAATCTTTCAACATCATAATAGAATTCTTCAAATTTATAAATACCAAACTAAAAATGATTAGATTTCAAAGTAAGAATAAATAATTTTGATTTATATATATATGTGTGTGTGCGCACCTCTAATATTAGTTTTAGAAACCTAATAGATATTCAACATAACATCTTACTTATGACTATTGACATAGTGTTTTACCATTAAATATTATTTTTTAAAAAATTTCTTATAATATTTATTTATACACGTATAATTTATATATCTGAAGTTATGAAATTATATAAAGAATTTGAACACAGAATTTCAAGATCCTTTCAGATACTTTTCCTATCTCATACAACCAACACACATGTGTAAAAAATAAGTGATTTCCAATATCCGAATTTTGTACTGAACCAGTATTCAGTTTGTCCAGATCATCATTTCCCCATACATATATATAATCAGTGCTCGTCTTTCTATCTTAATATAAAGTGAGCATTGATTATATGTATGTATGGGAGATCATAATCTGGACCAACTGATGAGTGCTAATTCAGCATAAAATATATATATTGGAGATCATTTATCTTTTAGCTTATGTGTGGTCATGTTTGTCAGTTGTATGAGATAGAAAAGATAGTGGAAGGAAGCTTGAAAGTCTGTGTTCAAATCTTTTATAAAGTCCTTATATGAATGCTACTGGTTCTCTGATTCACAAAGTGTTTATTTTGCATTATAGACTAAGTTTTCTTGATTATTTTTTTATCACTCTTTCACAAACTATATCAATATTACCTGAAATGAATCTATGTTTAGGTTAATTTTTTAAATGTTGATGCTATTGTAGAATTAATTTTTGTTTTTCTTTGACAAAATTCATATGACATCATTTTTTCACTTTAATTTCTTTATAATATTTATATGGATAAGCCATTTATTTATATCCTATTCCTGTTCTATTATTCATTGATCTATTTAAATTCATAGTGTCCTCAAGACTATTTTGATTTTTTCTGCACATATCACTTTAGTTTTATTTCCAATAAAATTTTTAATTTTTTAATTTCTAATGTAGTAAAGGTTGTTTTCAGTAAATTAATATATATAAAGAGTTAAAGCAAAAAATATATACAAGAATGAAAAAGTTAACAATGATAAGTAATGGTTTCATTACAAAAAAATGTAAAAATTAAATCTTATGGGCTGAGAAGTTCAATGTGGACTTAAGGATTCCAATGAATTTGAATACATATTCAGCAAACAGAAATAAAATAGAAAATTTAAACCAATCTAATGTCACATATGTCACAAGTTGTAAAAATGTAGTTTATCCATATGTATATTTAAGTAAACTAGGTCAAACGTAAGGATAAAAATAACATGGCATTAATTTATTTTAAGAAAGTCTAAAATTAATTTTGCATTTATAGTGGTATTCCATAATAATTAAAACAGAAATGAGCATGGATTTAATGCAAGTAATGACAAGATATTTTGTGAAGAAAGAAATAATAATAAAAAATAAAAAAAGCCTCGTTTGTTGTTTAAAATAATAATGTGAGGAATCAATGACCCATTACCATTCCAATAAGTAAAAAATGTTTTAAGTATTATTTATTATATAAAAGTTTATTGAATTGTCAACCACGAGTATGACATTAACACCCTGAAGTATATTAGGTTTCTAAAAATTAATATTAAAGTTTATATTCTATTAATATAGGCCAATCCAAAGCATCATGATTTGAAAGCATGAAGATATTACTCTTTTCACATTTAAATCCACTATTTCCTTTTACAAATTAACTCATGTGAAGTCTTGTGATTTACAAGTTAATCACAAGATTTCATATCAGTAATTAAATTGTGAAAAGAGTAATATCTTCGCTCTCAAATCAAGATGTTCTATATTGGCCTATATTAATAAAAACAAGATGGCTGCTCTTATCTTCATAAAATCTCTATCTTGTGTTGAGGTTTTAGAGGTCCCTCTATAGTCAAATATTACATTGTTAGGCTATAATATAAACATTTAAGGTGCATGTAAAAAGATTAAAGCCTTTTTCTTTATAATTACAAACTTCCTGTTTGCTTGCTTAATAATCAGAACGTCATATTTATATTTACTAAATAATAATATGAGAGTTGTCAAACATTAATTTTTTAAAAATAATATAGATATTTTAACATGTATAAATATTTGTAAAAGCGATATAAATATTAATTCAAATAAACAATTTCTTTTGTTTTGTTTTTTTCAGAAATTATAATTAATTACTATATTAATTTTAGTTTTTGAAAAGATACTGTGAGATAAAAATCTTGTCTTTTTAATAAGTAATGAAAACTTTACTGAACAATTTTGATATTAACTTTTCAAAAAAGCTAAAATAGACACATTTTTATGTTTGTAAAGTTTTTTTTTTTTTAAAAAAAAAAAGAAAAGAAAAAAGGTGTTAACCTTTTATTTTTGTTAAATTCTTTCTATTTTAATTAAAAAAACTTTTTTACTTTATCTTTTTCCAAAAGAAAAGACAGTGTTAACTAAATATAGAAGGTATTTTTTTTACTTGCTTTGTAATTTAAAAAAGGAGGGAAATAGCTGAACAATTAGATCTAATTGGTTAGTAATAAATTTTATCATGCATGAGGCTTGTGATCAGTGGGAGACAGGTTTGTTTTAAAAATAATGGTGTGGATAAATCATTAGATCTGTTTTTGCAAGCAGTAGTTACTCATTAAAAAAGCTGTTGAAGTGAACTGTAAGATAAATCTTAACCAAACTGTTTACCATTGTGTCTTGCAATGAGAAGTCAGTATTAATCAGGCTGTTGAAGAGAGCAGTCATTACTGATTCAGCTGCTTAAAAAGAAAAAAAATCTTATCTGTAAAAAAAAATCTCTTAAAATAAAACAGAAGACAAATATGTGCTAAGGTTAGCTAAATCTAACCACAATCTACCTCCATATAATTTGCATCACTAGAAAAAATGTGAAAGAGAACCCAAAAGCATGATTGTCTATATCTTTATGTGTATAGAAGTCCTGGTAAATTAACAGATTGAAAAATGGATAAATTTAATTTGTTAAATATGAAAATATTTTACTGTAAAAATAGAAAAACATAACTGTGTACAATAGCCTGGACTTGAGAAACCTTCAAGAAGAAAACTTACTTGGAAATTAAAAATTATAAATGTCAAAGAAGAACTCAAAAAAAGAAAATAAACCAATAGTTAATTGTATTTTTTAATGTGTACATTATATTTAAATTTATAAAAGAGTTTTTAAATTAACCAACAATTGATGATAAATAATATTATTAGTTTTTTTTAATTGAAACATGTTTTTAATTCATTTGATTTTTCCCTTCAAAATTATAAAAGTGGTTTATAGAGAATTTATTTTTTATTAAATCAAGATTTTTTTTTAAACATGTTTTTCTTTTTATTCATTTAATTTGCCCTCCAAAATTTAACAAAAGGTTTTCTTTAGTTGATTTAAAGATTTTTATCTTTGATTATGAAAAAGATGTTTTCCATTTTTTTGGCATTTAACATGAAATAGCTTAATGAATGAAAAGTTAATTACATTAATGAATGAAAATCAAACAATGAGTCACTTTAACTATGTTTAATTGTATTTTTTGATAAAATATTAAAATTTGAATTATCATATTATCATGTCTTTTAATCTTTTAATTATTAATCAATTAGTTTATTATATAATTGTTAAAAATATTCTAATGTTAATGTCTATTCTTTGAAATATCTGTTCCATGAGTTGGCAGTCTGTTAGACTTGACTTCATTACAGCATAGTACTTTAATCATCTTAAATGATCCCATAATTGAAATAAAATACTAGTTCTCTACTTCACCTTTGAGTAGTAAATAATTTAACTTGCACTTTATACAAAAAAGTGAAGCTTGTCTCAATTTTCTTACAAGTTATATGGTTAAGTGCTTTCAGAGACCTTGAGTCTCCATAATCATAGCCTACTGTTAACTGAAGTTTAGCTGTGGTTTATGTAAAATTTCAGTAAAGCTTTTGAATTGTAGTAGCATAAATCTATAAATACTTTAAAATACAGTAGAATAAGCTATTATATTTATCTATCTCTCATTCACAATTACAGTTTCTAGAGTATTATAGTCTCCACCTAAGTCCAGAGATCATAATGGATTACGTTTGTGTTTGGATACCCATATGATTATTCTGGATCCAGATGATTACTCTGGATGGCGAAAACATATCTTTAATGTTTATTCACAGCCTTTTGTGTGGTTATTATTAGAACTTAAGTTATCATTGGTCTTTAGACTAAAATATCATATGGCCAGAGCATTGATGATGATCACCATGTATTGATGTTCTAACATTATTTTCAGATTCTGATGATTATTTAAACCCTTAATTGTGTGCATATAAATAATGATTATATATCTTGCCCAATATTTGGCATTGTCTAGATAAGTAGTCTTTTTATAATATACCCATTTTAGATTATCAGAATTGACTGTTGATTGATGATTGTGGATTTGATTATTTTTGTTGATTGAGAGCTTTTGACTGATTGCCAATGATTTTATTATTCTGGTATAATTTTTGGTTGATGTACTATATAATTTATGATTAGTATAACTATATACTGTATGTGGTTATTCCATGCTGATTCTTTGTGCTATGATGATTTCATGCTCTTTAGTTGATTTTTAGATATTTGTTTTTTTATATTTGCTCATCATTGATAATTATGACTATTCTTTAGGGATGATGTTTTATACTCTCCATATTTACCTCCCCCCCAAGTCAATCAGTACCATTACAAATAGCACCCAACATGGAGTCCCATGATGATTGGGTTCTGGTGGTCAGTGTACAAAATGACTAGATAACTTGAGATAGTTAAAAGTGATACTTGAGAAAGAAAACTTTATTTCAATGCAGAATTAATTTTATAAAATGTACAACTGTGAAATAGATGACAATATGATAGATGATGAGTAACATAATTTGATCATAAATTTATACATATTGTAATGGTCACTCAATCCCCCTTTAATCACAGAGGGTGCCACCATATCACTACTAAAGCAATGGATCCAGAAGTCAGATCCATGCTTCACAGCCTGCTATAAACCACCAGTATTGTAAACCTGGGTTAAGTTTATATTCAGGTATCAACAGAGTTTTGCATTAAATGGAAAATTAAAGTGTTTCATTTTTTATATTCAACGATCACGAAATTAACTATTTAGTTTTAAATATTCATTTAAAGTAAATTTGATCAAAATTAAATCGTTCATAAAAATTTGTTTTTCAAAGGCAAGTATATATATATACACCTGGGTCTCTTTTTACGCGGATTTATTTAATGTGATTTTGAAGTTACACGATTCACGTTTCTCCGGAAGTCGAACTCTGATAATGTGCTATTACTTTAAATAATAAATTTCATGTATATTGAAAGTAATAGCACATTATTGGAATTCGACTTTCATCTTAGTAATTTCAATATTTTCAGTGCTTTATAATAGTACGATTTTATACAATAATGAAATTAAAATCATGATTTCCACATTTTATGTATACATACACTAAATTTTATAAGATTATAATGTAAATTTGTTCAAACATCGTGCATGTTAATTTTGCATTTTAAATCATATTCTGTTTTTGCTTTTTAAAAAAGAATGTAATCAATTATTAATCATTTAGTGTCCGCAAGTTTATTTTTAAAAGGTGAGTAATAGCAGTGAGCACAATTAAAATTGATAATTAAAAAAATAAAGAGAAAAATAACAATTTAATTTTTAGTTGTTAGATTAATTACTAATTACATTGTCACCAGAAAACCATTAACACAATGTGAGAGTGATGTTGGCGCTAGTTGTATTTTCTCTTGTGAAGAATCTGATTTTTTACCAGTTTGCAAACGAACCTGTTTATCGGCAAATAGTGATAATAATTAAAACATGTTTAAAAAAATGTAATTTACTGTAAATTATGCATAAAAATATATTGTTTTGAATAAAATTAAATATTATAGTTAAAAAAAGTTTGTCTTCTATCAATTTTTTTCAAATTTGAAATTTTTTATCAGTCATATTTTATTTCCTTATTTTTTTTGCGTGAATTTTAAAGTAATTTTACATTGGTGCTTTGCTTTTATGCAATTTTTGAAAAATAATAGTCCATATCCCCCCTTTTCAAGGTAAGTTACGTCTATTTTTGCGCGATTTCATTTGCGCGTGTTTTTTGAGGAACCTATCTATCGCATAAACAAGACCCAGGTGTATATCAATTAAATGCAAAATTCTGTTGAACCTAAAACTTCATTTTGTTAAAAGAAATAATATATTTTTCTTTTAATTTGTTTAAAAATATATGTTGTATGATTTTATTTTAAGATAAGCCTGCCAACATTCCTAAAGTAATTGCATTATCAATTTAGTGTTTCGTTCAGGGCAAATTAAAGATGGCCCTTTTAATAAGTCAAATTACAAAATTAAAGCAAGATTTGATAATAAAAACTTCAAGTTTATTTGTAGCCAAAAAGTTACTTTGAAACAAAAGAGTATGAGGGTTTATCAAGATCTAGAATCATATGAAAAACAATAGAAAAATATCACTGGAAAAATGTAAAAGGTGGGGAGAACAAAGGATGGGATCTTTATTCAGAAATTCTTCTTAGATTACAATTCTGAGATAATTCTTTGAGGTTTATTCTGAAATTGTTACTGAAGTTATTCTGAGATTGTTATTAGCTGCTGCTCGTTGGCTCATTTGATAGAGTTCTACTACTTACTTCTGCTATGGTGACCATGTCTTATGACTCTCCAAGGTTATGCTGAAAGTTATTGCTGAAATCTATTGTGTCCTAGTTCTTGTGGAGAATTTTTTTTTGATTCAAAAATATGACACTTCAAAAATTATATTAACCTGGTGGATGTGACCCTGTACAGTGGCTAAGCCCATCAGCTTTGCCTGTTGTTGGGGTCCTGATCCATCAAAATGCCATAAAAGTGTCGAGTATATAGTGAAACCAAACTGTGAGCTGTATGTGTGCCCTATGTGTCAAAATGCTTCCGATCATAATAACCTTGTCTAGACAAATAATTCCACAAACGTCAATCAAGCCAGGACATTGAGGGATAGGACAAACTAAAAAACATGGACTGGTAACTTTTCATTATCTCCTCATGAACTTTTACTTTCCTTATTTTAACTCTATACATTTCTTTAAATGTTCTCACTTAATTTATTATCTTTCATTATGTATATCTTTTAATTTTAATAATATATTAATATTTATTTTAAATTGATAATGTCTTTATAATTAAATTTCCTCCTTCGCTATTCCTCCTTCTATGAAGTCAAATCAGTTTGACATATATATTTTAGTTTCCTTATGTGGTGTAATTTATTTCTTTATTTGAAAATATTTCCAATTTAAAATGACTATTTATAATTAATACTAGTTTAAGTTTCCTTTTGTTTTACCAATTCGACTTCCTCGATAACGCGTATATTTGCTCTTAGTTATTCTTAAAGTTAAAAATTAGTTATTAAAGGAAATCTTTTAATATTTGTAATTATTCGCATAGCACAAAGCAATGATAATGTTTTGTGAAATATTTATTTCAACTTTGTTTTATCAAGGGGATATGAATTGCTAAACTGAATTAAATTGGAAAAGCAATACCCATGTTGCAGAATCCTATGTAATTTAAACTGCTTCATTTTTAAAATTATTTATTAGGTGTTACTTGGGGAATAGCGGAGATATTTAAAACCCTGATAATATTTTATTACTACATTTATTAAAGTAGATATTGTAAAGTAAAAGCTTTAGTTTTATAATATTTCCTTCAACCTTTCATTTGCTTAATCTGTTAGGTTAATTGTCTGATGATCCAAGCATAGCACAAGCATTTCACTCATATTATAAATATATTGGCACATTAACTTATTTTAGTTACTTAAGTAGTCTAGTTGATTATCTCTCCCATGATGCTAAGCTTGGGCTGGGTTAGAAAATAATTTATGTGTGTCTTGGATATGTTGTTGGTTCATGGTTAGACTTGAAAATAGACAAATAGAGCAGAGGCCATAGTATTCTTGATTTTTATATCTCGTGTATGAGTGGCCTCAGGTACTTTCACCTAGTCTTTGAACTGGGTTAAACCAGCATACACATTCAACTGGTACACTACATATCTGTAAAATTTGTTTACCATGATAAAAAGTGGATGGTGATGATGGTCTGTACCAACTAGACTCAGGAAAAAAAGCAAGAGGTCTTAAATATTGTTCAGACAATTGAGAAATAAAAGCACTAAGACAAACGTCAGCCAAATTAAGTTTAAATAATTTGAAAATTTTATTACAATTCAATAAAAAAAAACTACATTAAATCTAGCAAACTGAATACAAAAGTTTGACCTAGATTTTTATAAGCTAATTCATCGGAGAGTGTTTATAAGTGGAAAATATTAAAACATTAAATGCTTTAGCAGAAAGAAACGTTTTACCACCTACCATTTAAAAGGGGATTAATAGTGTCTTCCTGCTGGCAATTTATAAAAGAACAACTATTCTAGTTTCCTGATTCAGAAATATAAAAAAATATGGTCTTGTAGGAAATCAATGAAACAGTGCAGGTGAGAATTCACTAGTACTATCATTTTGTCCACAGGACAGCTCAGTATTACCACTTTTAAGATAATTTCTGGTTGATTTCATGTACAAGGCAATAAAATTTGAAGAATGAGTACAATCTTATGTAAATTAGAAAAGAAGAAACAAAATCTCCAACTACAGAAAAACTAGAATAACAAACATGATAAACCACCAACTAAAAGATTTGCAGTTTGCAAAAAGCACAAACCCAGTAATTTAAATTAATTATTGGACAATAAAATCAGGACAGACAAGCAAATTGAATTTACAAAAGACTGCCAAAGCATTAAACAAAAGTTAGTGAAATAAAGAGAGACATATTAAGCATATAAAATATAATCTCACGATACACTCTCAGATAACTAAAATGCAAAACAAACATGAAATCTTAAAACTAAGAATCTTAAAACTAAGATTCCAAGATACACTATAAATACAATGATAAGCAAACAGAATACATGCTCTGAATATTTTAAATTTAATAAACAAATGGTATAATAAAATATGTTATTTTTAAGATTAAGCTGAGACTTTAAATAAATGTAAAATTGGCTGATGTCTTTCAGCAGAGCATATATAGTTCATTTCATGGGGAACTCCAGTGAAAACTTTAGGTTTCAATTTTTGTTGACAAGGCAGGAGGCAATGTTAGGGCAGTTTCAATTTGAACTCTTATGGCATGATTTTTCAGGATGATTTGGCTTCAGGACTCATGATTAGGTTGGCCTAGCATGACATAGTGAAATATTATTTAAGTAGTTCTTCCTTGCATATAGTTTTAGCATTGAAGAAATGATAACAGCACAGCATTTCAAACAAGTCTCTAAATTGGCATACTAAATGTTGCAGAAAACTAACAAGCAGTGCCAACAACAATAGCTGGAGAATCTCAGTCCGCAATCCTAGGTCTATTTATAAAAGCTTTTATCTTTCTGAAGCATTTTTTTTTTAATTAGCAGATTTTCAACAAGGCAATTTCATTTCAGTTCTAATTCTAATTAAAGATTCTCCCCAGGGTTAATTTTATTTATAATTAATTCAAAAATATTAAAAAAACAAATATCAGCTTAGTTAAAATTGATTTCAATCACAACAACAAGAATGCAATTTAAAAATAAAAACTTTACAAAACTAAAATGTTTTGTTCACAAAGGATTAATTTTTTTATTTAAAATTTAGATTATTTTTTTTTAAAGATTAAGTTTTCTTGCCTTTAATTACTTTCTTACATTATATAAAAAAACAAGCAACAAAAGAAAACTATTTTAGAATTAAAATCTATTAAAAAGAGAAAATGACTTATTTTAAATAATGAAGTATGTATGTCATTACACGTGCTCTTTATAAACAATTTTTTAAATAGCCTTCTTTTTAAACTTTAATAAAACCAAAAGTTGGTTTTATTTTTTTTGTGAAGTGAAGTTTGAATTGGATAAACTATCCAGCTATATATATATATATATGATCAATAGATGGAGCTTTACCAAAACTTCCGTCAAGCATATTTTTTTGTTTACATAAACATCAAAAGAGTCAGAATTCACTATCTCTTTCATTGGCTCCACCTTCAGATAAGCTGATTTCAAGCTAATTGCTACCATCAATAAAGGGTAGGGACCAGAGAAACTAAATCTAAACACTAACTCTCAGTGTTTATGAAACAAGTTCCTACCAGTTTGCAAGCATGAATTTTTCAGACACGTAATGTCTTCAAACCCAGCCTAACAAGTCAGATAGCTACATGGGTCTGATATCAGTTCAGTTTCACCACATAGTAAAAGCCTCTGCAATATATATCATTGTAAAAACCTTCAAAGGTACATTTATGAAAAACAAAAACAAGTTATAAATCAGTAACTTGCTATCGCTTGCATTTATGATCAATAGATGGAGCTTTACCAAAACTTCCATACAAGCATATTTTTTTGTTTACATAATCATCAAAAGAGTCAGAATTCACTATCTCTTTCATTGGCTCCACCTTCAGATCAGCTGATTTCAATCTAATTTGCTATCATATATATATACCAGTTATAAAATATTATATATATATAAACAGAAAATCAAACTATGATGTTTGAAGATTAGATTGAACATTAAACTGGAGTTTGTTTAGTTGTACTTTCAATATTATAATGGGTTGCATACATTGTTATTGGCTTGAGAATACAATGTTTCATATTACACCAGAGTGTGTTCTATCTCAATACTATACCAATCCACTTTTGACTTTGTTTTCTATTATTTATCATGGTGAGTTGATGTAGTCCTGCCATGAACCTTAGCATCTAAGTCTCATAGAAAATGAGCAAGGAATAAATTTAAAATTATATACTTATTGGCTTCTAAGACTCAAAGGAATAAGGCTTTGCAAATATTTATGCATTATTATTTCAGTTTTGTTGTAGACATCTTGTAATGCCTAAATTAAGATAGACCTACTGGTGTTCATGCTGTATTTTGTACTTATAGTCCAGTATCTGGATTCTATATCTATTCTAAGATTGCCATGTACTATGCAGTCTTTTGTAGTCAGATGCTTGTTAGAGCTCTAAAAAAACTTGTGGCAAATGGTCTATTAAATGAACTTTGTTTTATATATGACATAGGTAGTTAAAAATAAATCATAATAAAAATGATAGTGAGTAAGGAAATCAATCATACACATATGAACAGGATAGGTACTGAAAATAAAGCTAGAGAAATAAATTAAATTAGACAAATGAAGTGAGGTACTGAGCCAGTCAGATTTAGAGAAATGCAGATTAGTCATAATAATAATAATAATAATAGTGATAGTATTAGGTAAGGTCAAAGTTTCATGGAAGGAGAGGTGATGTGAAGCTTATTTTATAAAATAATTTTTTAAAAATTCATATATATATTTCCTGTGTGAAAGTAATTTAACACAGCTTTCTGGATGATTAAATGTAATTTTTATAAACCTATATGCTAACAAGGGCATAATTGAAGATGATAGAAAAAGAATGTGATCAGAAAGAAAAAGATCAGCTGCCAACAAAAGATACTCAGAGAATGTAGGAGGCTTCTATGTTAGTCCAATTATTAGAAATGTTTAAACAAATGAATCAACAAAGAGAAGAGCATAATAAAAAAGCACAATAAGCAGAGAATAATAAAAAGAATAATCCAAAATAAAAGGAAAGTAGAAAAAGAACAGAAGAAATGTTTAAACAAATGAAAGACCAAATACAAGAGAACAATAAAAAGAATCAACAAAGGGAAAAAGTAGAAAGAAAACAAATGTTTTAAAAAATAAAAGTAGATATGCTAAAGAAAATAAAAGTAAGTAATCAGTAAAGAAAAGAAATACTGTTAAGAAAAATAGAAGAATGTAATCAAACAATATTTGATTAAATGGAGAAAATTATTCAGAGAAGAGAATAAACTGGATAGAAAATAATGATGAAAATAGATGAAGAAAAGAAAGAGCAGTAGGAGAAGTTAGAAGATAATGACAAATATTGGTTAAGATAGAGGAAATTAATCAGAAAAATGAAAAATATAATCAAAAAATGAACCAAAGTGTTTAGGAAGGTAATGATTTTATAAGCCAAATAATTGAGGAAAATAGACTAGATATTGATGAAACTGCTATGAATGATTATTGTATAAATGCTGAAGCCACTAGTAGTCATGTTATGTTACAGATGATCATTTGGATAAAAATACAAATAAAAAAAAGTGCTATAAACAATAAATGGAAATAATGAATCAAAATAATGAAGAATGGGAAAAAAAGTGAGAACTTAACCAGAAAGAAAAATGAAACCAATTAGTAGAAATTTATATTAATGTAAAATATTATATTTGATAGGGTAGTTTAATTTTTACATTATCATCTAATTATTAATTTATTTAACCTCCATTTCAATTATAGATATACAATAATCCATTTAATTCTTTACTTAATATATAGTAAAGCAAGTGCAACTCTCCAGACTAGTGTTGTCTATTGTAAGATTAATTAAATAGTAATTATCTTGCAATGAATATAAAGAAGAAAGAGTCTGTTATTTCTTTTACATAAAAAACTGATCTGGGGGTGTTAATTTAAATACACTATAATCTGATAATTACTAATTAATTAATCTGTGTGGAGGCTGCTTTTGTACTATCTTACACTCACCTATATATCACATGATCACTATTTCTTATGCTTGCTCAATCTGTTAAAACAAGCAAAACTCTCCATACACTAGTGCCATTCAGTGCAAGCCAGCGTAAGCCTTCTGACATCATTGAGTTCTCTGGCTTGCACTGAGTGACATTACTATAAGGAGAGTTTTGCCTGCTCTCACATCAATTATATGTATTAATAATTTGATTTTCTGTAATCAATATGCAATCTTTATTGTCTATGTAAACTTATTAGACCATAGATAAAGGTGAATTTCCACCTTTATTGATTAAAGAAGGTTGTCTTGACAACAGATTGAGATTATTGTTTGTTAATGATATTGGTAATATTTATGTATTGACTGATTTTATGTATTCACATTGAATACCTATCTACCCTTGAGAATTATTCGGTTTAATATAGGAAGATAAATTATAATAAAATACACAAAGTTTTGTTAAATTCTTTATGTATAATTTTCAGTTATATTTATTTTCTAAGCACTTCCATTACATGATAATCTATTGTAATACCCATACATAATTAACTAATAGCTAGCAGTTCTAACCTAAATATAGATGTAAAAATAACCAGACAACTATTAAAACATTTACCACTTAACATTTAGAAAGCTCAGTTTAAAATGCCTTCTATATTATTAATTTATAGGGAATTCTTTAATTGTCTTTATTTTGCTATAAATATAAAGAGACTATTTTATCTTTACATAAGTAACACATCAAATTTTAAAATCATACCTTGGCTAAAGAAATAGCACCGACCGAGGTTATTTTATTACCACTCAAATCAAGTGTTAAAAGTTTGGTATTAGTTTTTTCCATTATTCCCAAACAGATTCCAATCTTCTTAGCTCCAATGTCAGTTATTTCACAATGCCGTAGTGATAAATATTCAATTCTATGAAACCATATAAAATAAAAGTGTAATATTACAATAAAATATTTGTGGGACAAATAATAAATTTAATTTTTTAGAGACAAATTATTTTTAATAATATAGAAACAATATATAATCAATCAAAATACAGTATTAACAATACACATCATAATAATACATTATGTCATCAAGTTTGATCCAAATAAAAATTAATCTTGAATTATAGTAATATTGAGTAAGTCTCATCATAAAGTAAAAATCAAGCCTGGAACATAGCATTTGTAAAGAACTGTAACATGTCTAATTGTTTTTTTTTTTCTAGTCAACATTAATCAGTAAAGAAAAAGTGTTTTATTTAAGAAAATCAGGTATACAGATTCATGTATATGTGGATAAAATTGGCATAAAATTTGATTAGAAGTCTGGGTACTTGATATT
This sequence comes from Epiperipatus broadwayi, assembly GCA_028023455.1. Lineage (NCBI taxonomy): Eukaryota > Metazoa > Onychophora > Udeonychophora > Euonychophora > Peripatidae > Epiperipatus > Epiperipatus broadwayi. The sequence continues at coordinate 110,184 of JAQFVV010000484.1, read as the reverse complement.
TATCCAACTCTGGTATACGGGTCTATGTCCACGACATTTTTGGGGATGTTGTTGATATCAAAAATTAATAGGCAGCTCTGTATATCTGCATTCACATGAATAAGTTAAGTTCTTTAATATGACACTTGTATGGCATTTATTGACATCAAATTCTGATACACATTTCCATGTATATATTTAATGACATTAACTGTTAATGCTTCTTCTACATAAAATGTAATAAATGTAATAAGTGCCCTTGTACGCAACTATAGAGAAGCTTGTTAATTCTATAAATTAAATGTGACTTAGAGCTTTCAAGAACTTATGGTGTTCTCATATTCATAGCAAGATTACCTATGATCATAATGGAGAAATGATTGTAATTGTATATATTTGAAGAGATTAAAATTTATTTAAATTTGATTTAAATATTTAAATTAGAGTGTTCATTTTTTGGAGGGAAGGATAAGTCTCTATGGTTAATAACATTCATATTATTGGCTATATAACAAACCACCCCTATTTTTCTCTTTGAATTATTTTGTTCACTGTATTGTATGGTTGCATAGGAGGGGACAAATTAACATCTTGTTGCCCTTTGGTGCTCAAGGAGTATAGAGCTATGATATGGCTTGTCTGATGCTCTTTTGTATGAGTATTGGTGCTGGAAAAGGTATGTAAATAAGATTGCTCAGGATTCTCCCTATAATAGATTCTTGAGATACAATTTGAAGGAATTTAATTCAGTAAATGACACTAGGGGTAAGTTCAGATTCAAGCTTGTCTTTGGAGTTATTAGTAGTGTATTAATTGAAGAGAGTGCAGAAATCAAGATGATAAGTTGAAGATACATAATTTTTTCACATGTCATTCATATGGCTCACATCGTAAATCTGAGATACAAAACACAAAACTCTCAAGATTTTTTTAGTTATTATAATACATAATGGAAGAGACATTTATTTCTCATATTATGATCATGATTTATTTACAAAGAAAAAATACTGATACAGTTAATTTCAATTTTAAATAAAATGAATTGAATAAAAGAAATCATAAAAACAATACTAAGATGAAGCAAGGACCTCACTCCCAAAAATCATCGATGACTCAATATTTGATAAATAAACATAAAAAGAAATTATAAGCATTTAAAATGTACAAATAATTAAAAAAATTTCTGAATCTATTTAATTTACCCAATTAAAACATGTAATGATTAAGTTGGCAAAAACCAAAAATTCTCATAGTTGGCAGACATACATTCTCGTTATATAGATTTGCATCATATTTGTGTTTTAATATCAGTGCATGTGTAGTTGTAACATATTGCTGCTAAACATTATAATATATGTGATATCAATAATTCATTCACACATTTTATTTTTAATCTAAAATGTAAATATTAGAAACATAAATGAATGTGACTCATCTGACATAAGAATAATAAAGAGCCTGGATATAAATTCGAAATATAGATTTTAAAATCAAACAAGTCATATGATTGAATAGGTAATTTATTCTGACTTTTATCTATCAGATCCATGATAATTATAATAAAATAATAAATGAGGTCCACACATTGATTCTTCAGCATATACTGATTTATATTCTCTTTTAATATTGCATGATTTTATCTTTAAGCTTGAATTTTGATATTTTTTCTTATCCATCATGCCACAATATTATGATTCATATTTTTTTTTTCAAAGATAAATGAATATAGGTTTTTTATGTGAATTTATTTCCTACTAATTATCATTTGTGGTACAACTTAAGAAACATATTTTGTCATCATTGGACAATCTCAGATTATACATCCGAAGTAAATAATATCAATCTGTAACTTTATTTCCTATTAAAATATTTATTACTTAATACATCAAATTTTACATTTTTTTTATATTAAATGTAAAAAATTAGATACAACCATTTCGTAGAAAGCATGACCCATTAAAAACTGATTTATAGTTTTAAAAAAAATGTAGAAATCAAATTTGGTTACTTTATCAAGCATTTTAAGTATTTAACATTAATCTTAATGTTGTTCATTCTCACATCTATCTCTTTATCTGTTTATCTATATCTACTTGACAGCTTACCTGTATGCTCTACCTAGCCATTTAGCTACCTGCCTTTCTGCTTGCTTATAGCTACTAAGTTAATTATCTAGCTACTTTGATGATTATCTATTTGCTATTCATCTTAACATTTGGATATCTGCATATCTGTCTACATACCTACATTTCTACCTCACTACTAATCTAGTTGTCTATCTAGCTATGTACATTTGTGTCTATATTTTTATCTATCTAGTTTTCTTCTTATCTAAGTACTGAAATACTCTTCTACCGAATGATATATCAACCTATCTATTTACCTACTTACTTATCTACATATCTATTTAGTTTCTTACATACCTATTTATATAATTACCAACCTGTCTATCTATTTTCCTACTTACTTATTTTCTTATATAATTATTTAACTTGCAACCTCATTGTCTATTTGCTTATGTATGTGGTGTATCTATGAAACTATCTACCTATCTATTTATTTAATGAGAAAACTACTAGTTATCTGTATGTCAATCTATGTATCTGGGTATATGTTTATCTATTTGCCTACCACACTGTTCATCTGTCTTTTTTTACCCAACGCCTGCCTGCCTATCTACCTAAATCTCTCTCTATTTATATAACTGTCTGTCTTTCTATCGATTTATCTATCTTTATTTCTATCTATTTCTTTCATTATTTATCTCTCTATCCATATCTATATTTTTATTATTCTATTTCTATTTTTATTTATTTATATATCTTTCTATCAATCTCTTTCTGTTTATATAATTGTTAGGCTGTTTATTTACCTATCCATCTATCTATTATCTATATAAAAGTTAGACTTCCTAGTTCTCTATTTGTCAATCTAACTCTTTATTTTTCTATGCCTCTATTTACTTTTATATTTAGTTACCTATCGAGCTCTTTCTATATTCATCTATTTAACTATTTATAAATTTATATATTAATCAATTGATCTAGCAATCTATATATCTATATAATTATTTATCTAAAAAATTAACTATCTAACTAAAATGAATACAAAAAATATATGAAAACAACATTCTTATATTTTACATCATATTCTAGGCAAGCTTTTTATAGTTTTAAATTAAAATTATTGTAACAATAACATTAAAAGGACTCGAGCGTTATTATCCCATTTTAGGACATATTGTAAATATCTGTATTATTATTAAATGTACTAAATAGGATTATTCTACACCTTCAAATTTTAAATTTTGGTAGACATGATGTTTTTGTAAATAATTCTTATAACTGAGTGAAATTTATAATATCAGAATATTAAGAATATATATAATATATATATATGTCCACAGATGGCTTGCATTTTTGTTTATCATATATATATATATAATAGGGAAATTATAATATCTAGTGAGCTCATTGTAAAATAAAATTTGAACTTAATAGTTGGAACTTAAGTGCTCCGGTTTATATAGTATACAAATCATTATAAAAATTTACCACTTATATATATATATTGAACCGTGTTCAAATATGTTCATTCGTAATACTGGTCTCTTAGGCAGAGAAGAACATACTCGGAGAGTATGTATTCCCAAACGATAGCTATAAAGTATATAACTAGCATTACATTTCCAGGACATAGCTTCTTCTCGGCTGTGGAGTTCAACACCAAGTTCAAAGCACTTTTTTTTGTTTGTGTATAAACACGGGCGCCAGCTGCTTATTCTAAAAGAATACTAAAAGAATAGACAACGCACTTTGAACAGTGGCCACTAACTCAACGCCTAAATCCATGACTAGCTCAGTTGTTTGTAATCACTAATAGATTATACTTAATTAGTGGTTAAAAGACTTGATAAAAGGGAATTGATAAAAAGGAGTTGATAAAAGAATTTGATAAAAGGAATTGATAAAAAGAATTGACCGACAAATAAAGTTTAATTTTAAAGATAATTTATTAATTAACATTTATTTACTAAATTTAAACATTTTATAATTCTAATAAAACACATGCATATTTTAAATTAACATTTCTAAATAGTTTAAATATTCCTATAGATTTAATAACAGAACACTCTAATTTAACTAATAAATATTGATATAATGATCACGCACATATTAACTCATGTACACACATAATAATAATAAAGTATTACATAGCATTTGAAATTTAATCACACATATCAATAGTTCATTTATGAATGATATAAAGTTCATATAATTAGACTCTTGAAAGATTCGTACGAATTAATGCAATGCAATGGCTATTACAGTATAAACGATATAAGCAAATGTTTTTACCTAGGCTTTTGAATGTAGATGTAGAATTTTGTTCTCTTTGGTGGCTGCTTTCGGTGAGAATATTTCCATTATGAATGCTTACCAGCCGGCTGGGACTTTTCCTTGATGAGTTTCCTGATTTTCACGATTATTACTATTGGAGACAATTAGATATTGACGGAGATTTTCTAAGATGTTAAGCTGACATTATTTCATGGGCAAATCTACTGTTTTCATCGGACAGTCTGGGCTGGAGAGAAACGTGCATTCCCAAAATCTTCTCAACACTGCATTTTGTTTCTTAACTGACTCAATTAATTTCTGAACTGCACTACTCAATTACTGTGTGAACTGCACTCACTCAACTAATTTGTGAACTCCTTGAATTATTGTCTCAACTAATTTGTCCGATAAAATATTCAGTAATTATACCAATGACATGTTGTCCCTTTCATATCCTCCGGCAAATATCTGTTGTCGAAATTCTTTAGCAATTAATCCTTTGATAAACGTGTTTTGAAAGATTGTTTAATTAGTAATAGCCATGCAGAAATGTTGTTTTATATTTTAATTAATTAACAGCCATTGCCATGTTTTTTAATGATAATCTTCTTTAACTTCCATTTATTTATAATAACATTTATTCTATTGTTGACAATCGCACATATATACGCACGTATATTAGTTTTAACATTATTTTTTCTTTAATTAAACTTGAATGAAAAGAGATTTGTATGTTTTAACTTTTTAAATTATATTTTTACGAATACTAATAAAACTCTTTACTTCCTTTTATAACCCTTAGTTTAATTTCTCTAACGAAACACCCCTCTCCCCTTCTGATTAATTGATTGTAGCTCTTATTTCAGAAATTAACGATAGAAAACTATTTGATTCTTATCTTTTCTGAAAACAAGCTGCAATAAACTCAACATTTAATTTTATGTTTCTCTTTTATGAAAAATTACTTTAATAATTTTTTTAGATAAAATTATATGTGCCTATATCAATATAGGTACATTACACCTCCCTTCCTTTTGAGAGTAAAATGCGTCATTTTTGACCAGTTTATCTCTGACAACATTAAATCTTAATTTATTATTCCTTCTAAGTTTGCTTTTTGGTATCTTTTCCTTTCCATACTAAGGGCGATCTCCAATTATGCTTTTCTTCTTTCTATGCTGGCAACATTGTTTACAATGTTCATCCTGGATAGTGACCATGAGGACAAACTAATTTTGTGGCACAGAGATCTTTTATAAACAAAGCTTCAGCTGCCGATTCTCTTGATTGGACTTTGATTAAGAAAAGGTTGCTGCAAATGGCAGGAATTTCAACTGTCCATTTCTGACTTACGCTTTGGAAAACGATTGCCGATTCTCTTGATCGAACTTTAACTATGAAAAGGTCGCTGCGAATGGTAGGAATTTCAACTGTCCATTTCTGACTTATGCTTTGGAAAATGAGGTACAAGATATGGGGATTTTCCCCTGAAAAAGTGACTTACGACTTACTCTGGTTGTTGCCAGTGTGCTTTTTAAAAAAGGAATAATTCCGGCCAATCCATTACAGGTGCTAAAATCTATCCAGTCGACAGCTTTAAACTTAATCCTTATCTAACTTATTTCAATACTACCCTCATCCCTTAATTTCAAACCCTTATACACTCTTAATACAACTTAGATTGACTTTCATTTATATTATTTTAAATTCATTACAAACATTACTTATAACCCTTATGAACATTATTTAAAATATTTATTTACACTAATCTTATAATATTATCTTTAAACCCATACGAACATTATCCATATCTTTATTTAATTACACTATTATTTTTAAACAATTACTTTAACTTCTTTATTTACGTGCGTATATTCTAAAAAAAAACTTTTATTTTATTTAATCTTACAATACTATTCTAAACTCTTACGAATATTATTTATATTACAATATTATTTTTTAAACATTTGTTTACCTTATATATTAACGTACGTGTACTTAGAAAACTCTTTTATTTTATTGCTCTTCATTATTATACAAATATTTTATTGGACTTGATTACTTTAAACTATTTATTTATTTCCTTTTATTAACTTACGTATATTCCAAAAAAAAACCTATTAGTTTATTATGAGTCATTCTTTATTCTTTTACTACGGATATCTTACACTTATTTGTTTAACTTGATTTTATTGATTTTACTTGACCTATATTTACAAACATTTTTCTTAATTAATATGTGCATGGGAAAAAACAAAAATCTTTTATTCTAAGAGGCCTTCATTATTATTATTTGACAAAACAATCCATCATTTTAAATAGCGAAATTCTAATTCAGGCTTTTCACCTACGTCAAAATAATTATATTAGACTCATAGTTCATTTCCGGTCCTTTTTGTTTATTTCCTTTACTATTCCGCCCGTTTACTAACTTTTAAACTATGTCAGGCGGTTCCTTTTTTTTTTCTACTAAGTCTATAATATAAACTAACTTTCCTCTCTTATCGGTCCCGCTTTTATATTTTATTGCTTTATCTCTTTCTCTTTCCATTCTGTTTTCAACTTCGTAACTCAGAAAACCTTTATACCTAGACAAACTCCAAATTACTTCAATCTGGGAATATTTTTTTCTACGCTTTCTCTTTGTTTTAAATCTACGTCTACAGCAAATGCGAACGTTTACTTTAACCTTTTTAAATTTTTGTAGAAACTTTTCTACACTATCTACTACCTTGAACTTACATTTTTCTTCTATTTCTTGATCTACATTTGTGTCTACTTTATTTATCACAATGCTATCTGATTCTAATTCAATTTCTACCTCTTTCGTGAACTCAACCTTTTTACTTTCTTTAACTAAATCTACCTTTGTAATTTCTTGATTTTTCTCTACTTCTCCCATTATTTCTCGTCTCATTTCTTTCATTTCTCTAATTTCTTCTCTGAGTTCATTAATTTCTCCTTTAACCTGACTAAATTCTGCCTTCAATTCTGCTTTGAGTTCTTCTTTGAGCTCTTGTTGGCTTTGCTCAAATTTCTGACACAATTCTTGTTGACATTGTTTAATTTCTCAAATTATATTCATCATCATTTTCATCATTATCGGCATATCAGATATTTCTGCTTTCTCCTTTTCTACTAACTGGGGATTTTTAAAATATATTGGGCTTTCTTTCGGATCCATTTTCGAAAATTTCAATTTTAAAGTACTAGCGCTTATGTTAAACTAAATTTAAATACAACTTATTTATTTATTTTTCTTACTAAGACAGAAACTCATGCTAACTCCACCCTTTTAGTCCTTTTCACTACTTGTTCTAATGCCTTAGCTCCACCCAAATATCAACTGTCTCTGATTTGATAGCATAAATGTCAAAACCTCTTTTCATTTCGAAAAAAATTTTTTTCGGTCAATTCTTTTTTTTTTTTTTAAATTAAAACACTTTTACATACGTAATTTAACTTTTTAGATTTTTATTTTCAACAAGCAAAAAGTATTTAATTAACTGTCATTTATGACAAGTTCAGCCCACATTGGGTATAGCCATTTGAACCGCGTTCGAATATGTTCATTCGTAACACCGGTCTCTGAGGCAGAGAAAAATATACTCGGAGAGTATGTATGTCGAAACCATAGCTATAAAGTATATAACTAGCATTACATTTCCAGGACATAGCTTCTTCTCGGCTGTGGAGTTCAACACCAAGTTCAAAGCACTTTTTTTTTGTTTGTGTATAAACATGGGTGCCAGCTGCTTATTCTAAAAAAATACTAGAAGAATAGATAATGCACTTTGAACAGTGGCCACTAACTCAATGCCTAAATCCACGACTAGCTCAGTTGTTTGTAATCACTAATAGATTATATTTAATTAGTGGTTAAAAGACTTGATAAAAGGGAATCGATAAAAGAGAGTTGATAAAAGAATTTGATAAAAGGAATTGATAAAAAGAATTGACCGACAAATGAAGTTTAATTTTAAAGATAATTTATTAACTAACATTTATTTACTAAATTTAAACATTTTATAATTTTAATAAAACACACGCATATTTTAAATTAACATTTCTAAATAGTTTAAATATTCCTATAGATTTAATAACAGAACACTCTAATTTAACTAATAAATATTGATATAATGATCACGCACATATTAACTCATGTACACACATAATAATAATAAAGTATTACATAACATTTGAAATTTAATCACACATATCAATAGTTCATCTATGTATGATATAAAGTTCATATAATTAGACTCTTGAAAGATTTGTACGAATTAATGCAATGCAATGGCTATTACAGTATAAACGAAATAAGCAAATGTTTTTACCTAGGCTTTTGAATGTAGATGTAGAATTTTGTTCTCTTTGGTGGCTGCTTTCAGTGAGAATATTTCCATTATGAATGCTTACAAGCTGGCTGGGACTTTTCCTTGATGAGTTTCCTGATTTTCACGATTATTACTATTGGAGACAATTAGATATTGACAGAGATTTTCTAAGATGTTAAGCTGACATTATTTCACAGGCAAATCTGCTGTTTTTATCGGACAATCTGGGCTGGAGAGAAACATGCATTCCCAAAATCTTCTCAACACTGCATTTTGTTTCTTAGCTGACTCAATTAATTTCTGAACTGCACTACTCCAATTACTTTGTGAACTGCACTCACTCAACTAATTTGTAAACTCCTTGAACTATTGTCTCAACTAATTTGTCCGATAAAATATTCAGTATTTATACCAATGATGTGTTGTCCCTTTCATATCCTCCGGCAAATATCTGTTGCTGAAATTCTTTAGCAATTAATCCTTTGATAAATGTGTTTTAGAAGATTGTTTAATTAGTAATAGCCATGCAGAAATGTTGTTTTATATTTTAATTAATTAATAGCCATTGCCGTGTTTTTTAATGATAATCTTCTTTAACTTCCATTTATTTATAATAACATTTATTCTATTGTTGACAATCGCACATATATACGCACATATATTAGTTTTAACATTATTTTTTCTTTAATTAAACTTGAATGAAAAGAGATTTGTATGTTTTAACTTTTTAAATTATATTTTTACGAATACTAATAAAACTCTTTACTTCCTTTTATAACCCTTAGTTTAATTTCTCTAACGAAACACCCCTCTCCCCTTCTGATTAATTGATTGTAGCTCTTATTTCAGAAATTAACGATAGAAAACTATTTGATTCTTATCTTTTCTGAAAATAAGCTGCAATAAACTCAACATTTAATTTTATGTTTCTCTTTAATGAAAAATTACTTTAATAATTTTTTTAGATAAAATTATATGTGCCTATATCAATATAGGTACAATATATATATATATTGTAATGGACCGTAAAATGTACCGGGAGTCTACAGGGTAAGATATTTAATTAATTGATGCCCCTAATGTTTGGGTTGCCAAAATATGTAATGGATTGTAAAACCCTTTTAGGATAGTATACCCAGAACCTTCTCTACTTACAGGTCCTATTACTACTCGGGGTTCTAACTCAGTGTAGACATTTGCCTTTAACTCTGCTCAAGGATGGAATTAAATAGGATGGCAATAATGTGACATCTATATAGATCCTTAATGGCTATTGCTAATAATAAATTAAAAATCTGTATGCATGTATAATAGCTATTCTGGTGAGTGAAGTATGAATGATGCTTGACAATCTAGAGACCAGAGAAACAAAGGTTTTAACTTCAAACAATAAATATTTATTGACAGATCATGCTTATAGTTATAATATTTATAAATCAACAGAATATATACATGATTATTATAAAACATTAATTTATCTCTACAACAATAAGACTAGCTGTAATTTAAATATTAAAATATGGGTTGAAATAAGAATTATAAAATTTAGTGCATAATTTACAATAATGTATTAATTATTTAAAATATAAAATTATATTACTAATGTACGATTATCATTCTGTTTATGTCCTTTAAATGTACCTCAAGGTTATGTCCATGAATTGCTAATTTGTGTTTTGTATAGTTAAGAAAATATTATATATATTTACTTATTAATTAGTTTGATTCTAATGTATTAATTATCTAATAAATGTAAATATTTAAAATCTTACCTTTTGTTTCAGTCATTGTCCAGTTTAATTTAAACCTTCCATTATGATAATATTTTATTTACAAACATATATAATATATTGATGTATAGTTTGAGTTGTGCACCTCTCTCACCCTATAAAAATCTAAACAAATGGGTTCTTTTGTTTTTTTAAAAAAAAATGTTTGCTACACTTGAATAAAAGAGTGAGAAAAATTCACAACCCAACTCTCAGTATACATTTAAAAAAAAAAAAAAAAATATTTGAAACATAAAATATAATGAAATTTTGGAATTCCTTAAAACAATAGCACATTAAATTTTTAAGAGCAGCTTCTGTATTCTTAGCAGATAATGTCTTTCTTTCCTTCATGTATATTTAGTCATGTTGACATTCTATGCATTACAATTCCCATGACGAAATTGAATTCCTCGGCATTTGATTTTAAAGCCATGCATTTCCATTCCATAACAAGATCTTTCCACGTTGATTTAAACAATATATACCAATAAATATGATCCTCCATCACACGTCAATGACACCAAGAGGATAGAAAAATCCCCTGACACTCAATTAGCAAAAGTGCATTGTTAGATTTTATTTACACAATATAAATTATTAAATATGAATCCTTTTCCAAAGCTTACGTTATATTATAAGGCGAACGCTATTTCTATGCAGTTTTATTTATATATGTATGAAACGCATGATAAAGATTTTACTTTAAAAATAATGTTAATAAAGTTCTATTTCATCATTAGTTGATTTTATTTTATCCCAGGAACATTTGATAGCAATTATATTTTTTTAACAATGTTAAATAACTATGATGCTCTTAGCATTTATTTGAACGAACGAAAGTTCATCAATTAAATAATGTTTTTTTTTCCTTTTTAAAACATTTTACACTTATCAATAATAAAATTCCAAATATTAAATAGTTTAATATTAATAAAGAAAGGAAATCCTAATAACTAATATAATACTTAAAATATTCTTTACAACTTTACTTTCATGCACTTCAGTTGAACAAGAAAAACCAACAACAACTAAAAAAAATCTGTTGCTTAGATATTTTTCCACGTTCCCAAAATCAACAAAGGTTTACTCTTTTTTTCCTCTTTTAAACAAAAGAAACGTGGTTACTAGAATTTAATGTTAAATATTCTTTTTTTTATTTTGTCACGTCATGATTTAAAATCTACATTCATGTATATATATGTGTATATGTATATATTTTATTTTACATTTAATAAAAAAAAAATAAATGTGTTCATTCCTTCATGAATGTATGGTTATATTTGTGTATATATATATATGTATATGTCTCCAAATATCTAAAAATATAGGTTTTAGAAGTTGGCTGCCTATTTAATCTTTATACATTTTTATCCTAAAACATCAGTTACTTATTATTATTTTTTTTATAAGAATTGGACATCACCTTATATATATATATATATATAGTTCAAAAAAAAGAAAAGATATTACTATACCTGAGTAGTCCATAGAATGATCATAAGTAAATTATGAGCAATACCAAATTAAAGAGTTCAAAAGATATAACTAAGTAAATTCAAAAATTAAATGATGATCAAAAGATATTATTATATCTGAGTAAAGGAGTCCAATATCAAGATATTAAGTAAAGGTTCAAAATATAACACTATCAAGAATTATGGGGAAATTGTTAATAACCAGTATTATATGAAATCTATTATGGAATCACGTGAAGTGATTACACTAGTAATTCAATAAAATATAGCTCAGGTATACAGACAGTAATCTTATCCACTTTCATTTCTTGGTTTGATGTTAAGTGCATGTTTACACAAATACTAAGTGAATATGGTCTAGCAGGGCGCCACTAGATTATCTGAATCTAGACACGGTTATATCTGATAACCTTTCACATGTACCGGGTTTGAATCCCTTCTTGGTACTTTATTTATAATAAAATGGAAGATTTTGCTTTTTGAGCCATATCACTATAAGCACTAATATTTAGGTAAAAGTAAAACATCTTTAAACCAAAGTGGAGTATATTAGACATAAATCATTTCTCAGATCTTAGCATAACAAATGTGTTTCAATATTTTTTTTTATAAGTTCACTAGCTCAGATTATATATAACTAATTTAGGATGGCAATTCACTCATCCTTGCATGAAATAGATGATGGGATGTGGTTATAATAATACTAAGAACTCACTAAATATTATAAAATCAATATTTATTTATGGCCTTTAAACAGTTAAACAGCTCATTAATTAAAACGTTGATGACGATGATGATGATGATAATAATAACGATAATGACAAGGGTTTCAACTACAGCTCTAGGACTAAGCCTAAACATAAAACTAAATTTTATAAAGAAATTCATAATTATTGCTTAATTTTAGCATATTTACTTATATCTTAAATAACTAATATTCAACCATTGATGATGAGAAGAATCACACTTAACAAAGACTACACTTAATGAAATATATACGCCTCGTTTAATAAAACAAACTAATATTTATTACTACATTTCTAACATATACATAAAAATTTCTAGATAAATATGAAAATTGACATGAATAACAATAATAATAATTGATTATATAACAATCCTCAGATTAATTTTAAGTTCTTCCCCCTTTCCCTTCAAATGTATTTTGTATTAAGTTGGACGTCACATTGACCATGATTTTCACTCCATGAGAAAAGTATTTTAAGAGAAAAAAAATATTATCTGCTCATTAGCACACATACTTTAAAAATCTAACATGTAAATAGAATGTAAAAAAAAAATGTTAGTAAAATTGAAAGAGCAAGTTTTAGAAAAGAGTTTTAAATTATTTTCTCCCCCTCCCTTCCAAGCGCTGAAATCTATACTGAACTTGAAACAAAATAATCTAATATTCTAATACTACTCATTATTTCACATTCACTCCCAATTATACACATATAAAAATATTATTATGTATGTGCGTGTTTTATCCCATAATAACAAAATATTATTCAAAACCAAACTAATAATAATATATTAGTTAAAACTAAAATCATAATACCATAAAAAAAAATTGTTTTACACATTAATATTGTAAAATTAATAAACAAATAATTTTCATACATTCAAGGTCATTTATGAAGCTCAAAGTTATTATTAGTAAGACATTCTTGTTTTTAATCGATCTGAATAGTCTTTAAAAGTTCTTTAAATAAAATATACCACTTTATTTCTAAAATGTTTATTAAGACTGATATCATAAAGAAAATAGATATAAAAAGTCATATTACCGATCTTTTGTTTGTGGCGAATTTCCAAGGGTTCAAACTTGTCTATATTTCTGCAGCTACTATGTGGGAACAATCTCTTTCTTGAGGTGTATAACTATTTAATGATGATGACTCTATTGAGGTTATTTGCTTTAGTGGACAATTTGGAAATCATTATATTAATTTTTCTTCTCTTCCTGTCAAGCATGTGGATGAAATACAGCAGTTGTTTTCCCATTTATAAATTTTCTTGAGTTTAAAATCAGTTGTTGTAACAATTAATTGGACTTGATGATTAATATTTATCAGTAGATTAATTCATCTTCTTTGAATGCAGGTGAATGCTTTCTTCCTTCTATTAAAAACATCTTATTTCTCTGGTCAGTTGAAAGGTGTAGAATATTATTTTAGACACATCTTTTCTTTCCTATGTGATGTGCAGCTTCCTCCAGATGGTCCGGCCAATGGGATATACATATAATTTTTCTAGCCCACCATTTCTTATATTTTCAACGTTCAATATTATAGTTTAATAATCTGAATCAATCACAACAATAATCTTCATAATAATTCAAGACAGCTTTTTATATCCAATTTTTAGCTAACTTAACCAATCAGAGATAGCATCACTTGCTATTTTTGGACAAATTTGTTTTAATTAGATCTCTAATTTATTTTCCACTAAATGATTTTTCAACTGAAAAGTTTAATCCTTTTTCCAGACACTTTTGTTTAAAAAAAAATAGACTCAATCCTTATTTCCTTTCTTTTCTTTTTCTTTTTTCTTTTAACATCCAGGTAACACTTCAAATCTTTGAGCTTCCTTCTTTAGATCTTGATAAGACAATTTCAAAAATCATAGTTCTGACTCATTATAAGATTCCAAAGTGAAACAATCATTTACAAAAAAAAAATTGCTACAAAGATCGATATCTGATTAAACAGATTTCCTCTTTTAACAAACAATTTTAACCTAGAATAATAAAAAAATAATTTGACAGATTTAATACTTCCTTTTCTTTCAATATTTAGGAAATGTAAATTTTTGTATGTAATGTACACACATCCTTCATTCTTTCAAATCATTCATAAACTAACCTTAAATACTATAATTGCTAGCTTAGTAATTATAACCCAATTATTTAATTAAATCTGTAACTTTTAAATCCCAATTATAATTAAAGAAAAGCAAAATAAAAGTATAGAATAAAATATTAGAATTGATCAAGCATAGGTTAGTTTTAAAGAAAGTTAAAATGTTGAATATTTGAAATATAAAACAATTAAATAATTTACACATACATTGCCTATATGTATGCATTATAACTTTGCTTTTTAACAGAAAATTTAAATATTAAATAGTTTAAATGTGTGTATTACCTTTCTATCAACACACAAACAAATAAAGCATATGATTGTTGTCCCACTCTCTTTCTGTGTAAAGCTTTTGAAATTTTGATCTGGAAGGGTTTGAACTTGGATGCCCTACAGCTCCTTTTATGGTTATATAAAAATGTGATGATGATTTTGTTTGACCTTTTCTACATGCACATTACTATAAATTTGGCTGGTGACCAAATTGTAATGGCACAATATATATATATATATTAAACGTTTATTTAATGTTTTTTGTCAAAATCTTTATATATAAATAATTTTCTGTTTGGTTGTATAAAAATAAAAAATACTGATAGAAAGACAAAAAATATTACAAATGAAAATATTTAAGCACCTTCTAGTACCGTAACTTTTAAATAAGATTTTATATTATAGACAAATTCTGAAATATTCAAAGCTCAAAAGATATGTTTCAAGAAAATATCTTTATCAATTATGTCCAATCCCAAATCACTAACTAAGTTAGTAATCATTCATTACATATAAAATCTCAGATGATAATGTAATATGAAATATCATTTGTAATCCTGCAATGTAAACCAAAACATAAACAATATTTGACATAGAATCAAATGTTTTTTGGATCATTACAAAAAATATCAACTATAGAATAGTAATTAAAATACTCGTGTTTCATGGATTAATATGTTTTAAAATACTTTGCAATAATAAAAAAATACAAAATACTTCAAAATAAATGAACTTACTTTAAATTTTCACTTAAAAATATATCAAACGATTCTTCTTTAAGAGGATTGGCATCAAGAATTAAAGTGCTGAAATTGTATATATATATATATATTGTAACTGAATAAAATAGAAGCATAATCATTATTTATCATAATAATCCACATTAAAATTGTAGATTGCCTTTTATGACAAATTAGTTTTAATGAGACATATACTCCAACACACTCACAAATAACATCCATATATAACACAAACAAAATTTGAAATAAATAAATAAACCACAGGACAATTTAACACTATGACAGTAAAATAATAAATGAATTCCAAAAACATGCTTTGAATGAATTTAATGTAATATTTTTTATTTGCATATAATATTAAAGTAAATAAATAAAACTATAAAGTTATAAAAATAAATATTAATAAATTAATAGTTTAGTACTGCATATGTAATTACTTGGAAGGCAATTAACCTTCAAACCTGCACTGATTTATACACTAAAATGAATAGTTCAGGTTTTAAAGTTAATTTCCTTCTACATAATTAAAAATAAGTATTATATTATTTAATATAAAAAAGTACATTTAATGGGGCAAATTTTATAGCCTTCTTCAGAGTAGCATATTTATTATTGTGATTCTCATATAATTATTAAATATATTACACAACAGTGAAAAAATTGTTAAGTATTATGCACTTATAAAATACTGACAAACTAAAAATTGTAATAAATTTATTATTACTATTTTATAAATATTATTATTTATCATTAATGTTGAAGTTTATATAAAACATATATCAATTCTTTATAATCTTATATATATATATATATATATATATATATATATATATATATATATATATATATATATATATATATATATATATATATTATAAAAAAAAAAAAAAAAATATATATATAATCTGAGTTAGTTTACTTGTATTCTCTATAGATATTTTATGGAAATGTATGATCTTATATATAACAATATATAAAATCATAAACTTTTATAGAATTAATATATATCATTAATAATAATAATAACAATAATATATTTACGAATTTAAGTGTTTAATTCATAATCACACACACAAACACACACACACACACACACATATATATATATATATTGTAAGGGTAGCCTATAATTCAACCTTTTATCATTCTCACCACCAAATCAAACTCATTTATAATGTAAATTTAATTAATAAGTGGTTGAATAGGTATTTTCATTTTATGGAGTAAATAAACCCGTATATATATATAGACACAACAAACGTTTATTATTTTTACTATATTAAAGGAATATCACAATAAATTAGTTTCACTTATCTAATAGAAAGATAAAAGTGATAGTTAAAGAAATTGTACTAATATATATGTATACAAATAACAAAATCAATGTTAATGTATTGTAAGTCATTATACAAGATTTACAGTCAGTAAACATGGTAATGACTTAATGTCAAACCAATCACAATGTAACCAAATGCAGAAGATGAAAGCATAATTCTACTATGTAATTTTATTTTACTTACAATCAATGATAGTGTTCTGTTCCATTGTGTCAGCCACTTGGTGGCACTATTTCTAGCTAAATTTCTAGAAATATGCCATTTCTGTGGCCACAGCCAAGACAATAGCCTTTTTCTATGATAAAACACAAACAAAGTCCATTTACTTGGCTGCCAGCTACTGCTGTGGCTCCTTTCTATGCTAAAAGCACAGA
The DNA here is from genome assembly GCA_028023455.1 of Epiperipatus broadwayi. Taxonomy (NCBI): domain Eukaryota; kingdom Metazoa; phylum Onychophora; class Udeonychophora; order Euonychophora; family Peripatidae; genus Epiperipatus; species Epiperipatus broadwayi. The sequence continues at coordinate 92,693 of JAQFVV010000484.1, read as the reverse complement.
AAAATGCCTTCATTGTCTGCCATAGTTGCATGTGTTACACACTTTATCATAATGCTGGGTTGTCTATTTTTGCTACAGTATTGTGTGGGGTATAGTGACTGCATTATGTCTAAATAATTAAACTTTTCATGTCCAACATCATTTTTTATGTAAATTGACCCAATGGTACCTTCTAACAGTTTTAACAGTGCTGTTACTATTTCATCAGGACTGTGTTTCTCTCACAAATTGGATTTTAGGGTGCAGCACAGCATTATTTTGGAGATCATGATGAAAGTAATGTATCCACAAGGAATCATCTAAGACAAGCAAGATGGCTGCTTGAAACTCTGAAAATTGGAAATTTCCAGACACCAGAATCAGCTTTCATTTTAATAGTTTGTTAAAATTATTAACTTTAGTGGGTAAATTGCAATCTAATTTACCTTTTCCCAAAAATGCAGTGTCTGATAAATTATTATCCAAAAAGGGGTAAAATTTGCTTTTATTTTTTATTAGAAAACTACCACAATTTTTCCTATCCACACACACACACCCAAATGAGTCTAACTCTGATTAATTACTGTCCAAAAAGTCTACACTATGTTTACTATTATTTGTTATTAAAAAAGTAATGCAACTTTTTATGTAGACACACACACACAAACATGCCAGTCTTTGATTAATTACTGTTCCAAAAAGTCAAAGTTAGCTCTCTTTTTAAAAATTTTGTTTGAATTTTTAAATTTTGTGGAAGTTGTAATATAACTGACTTTGATTTCAAAACACAGTGTCAGATTAATTAATGTTACATAAAGGTTAAAATTTACTCTTATTTTCTATTAAAAAAAGGAATGACTCTTTTGATATCTACACCCCCCCCCCCTAAAAAAAGAGGCAGTCTGTAATTAATTCCTGTCCAAAAAAGTCTCTAATGTACTATTATTTGCTATTAGAAAGTAACAATTTTATATCAACACACACAAAAAGCAAGTTTCTGATTAATTACTGTCCCTAAAAGTCCAAAAAATCGGCTTTCATTTTTATATTTTGTTTGAATTTTTTAATTTTGTGTAAATTGTAATATAATTTACTTTTATTTCCTATTCCAAAAATAAAATCAATAGTTGTATAGAATCACTGGTCTGGAAATATTATATATATATATATATATATATATATATATATATATATATATATATGTTTTTGCTTAGCATCCTTGCCATCAAGTGGCTGACATGATAGAACAGAACACAACCCAGTCAATATAATATATGTAACAATAGGGTTCACACAGTGATGAAAAATAAAATAAAATGCAAGTATACTAAACAATGATAGCTGGGTCCAGTATAAAAACAAACCCAGTTCATTTCCATCATCTTTCACTATTTTCAAAAGGATACAAAAGCTGTATGACAACAACCTCAACATCAAATGTTTGAATCTAAGAGAACATAGATGGCTTATTTGACTACTTCAAATTATTCATTTGATCATTGTAATGCAAAATTACAAACTATAGCTGATAGTTAAACAGAAAAAATTCTAATAGATTCGTGCAGTTAGATAAAATAATTGAACTGATTTAAATCGAAATTTAGAATAAAAGGACTACAACACTATTCTTCAAATGTGGATAAAACAACAAAATAGAATGCCATTAGCATAGTTATATTTAAATGATGAAATAATTCTGTACTTATAAAAATTATTAAATACCAAACACTGAATTAAGAATATTTTAATTGATTATGAATTGAAAAACAATGTACTCCGGATATAATATTGTCATAGAGCCAAAGTGTTATCAGCCATGACCATAGGAAGTATGATGATTTAATATTCAATGGTATAATGCCTGCTGAAACAACAAATACCCTGTCTTAAATGTCTAGTTGAATGCAGAATGAAAACAACAAAATATGGAAATAACATCATTCCAAGTAGGTTGCCGAGTTTTTCCCACAAGTTTTGCATGACATGCCATAGAAGGAACAGCAATGAACTGTATCTATAAGAGACCCTAGTTTCCTAATTCATGAACATTATGCAAGATAACTTGAAGAAAGTCTTACTTTAATATGTAATATCTTTATTTACATATATGTTTGTAGAATTCTGTATTTTTTTATGTCACTTCCGCTATTGGAAACCTAAATCTCTGCATCTCAGAAGAGGACCCTGTAGTTGAAGTCAAGAAAGTGCAGGGAGGAAAATTGTTAAGTTAGACTATTTTTTATTGAATAAAGTTTAGGTTATATCTCCCACCATAGTAACATGATTTTCAGTGTTATCATAATTCTTAGGACAATGTGGAATAAGGTAAGTTTTTGTTTGATATTATTTCATATTAAGAACGTGGACTTATTACAGAACAGAGTTTGTGTTATTTGTTTGTTTATTTTTTTGCTAACAAATGATTGTTCACACTTGTTTATTCAGTATGGATGACTAATATTATGCATGCACATTCTTTTCTATCAACCATAGGAAACTTGTACATAGTCAAGGGGTGTCCTCAAAGAAGATGGACATTCTACAGTTGGAATTGGACTATGAAGCTATTGCACACAATATATAATATTGTTAAATAGTTAGCTTCATGATCATTGTAACAATGAATTAATAATTTTTCTTTTTGTTACTCTTATTTACTTTGTAAATATGTAGTGGTTTTATGTATATCTAACCATGGGAAGGGTTGGGGTAATAAGCACATTACTCATTAATATGGTAGAGATACATACTTGACACCCACATTTATATACATATATTTTTAAGAGAGGTTTTGAATTTTTACTTTTTGTTGGTTAATAAACATTGTTAACTTGATTTTTATTAAATGATCTCTAGTTTGTCAAAGTTATTTATTTATTTGTTCATCAATTCATAACTGGATACACATACATACACACATAATTTCTGTTATATCATAATATAATAGTATGGTTAGATGAGTCTTCAATTCCATGAAAACTTATGTAGAGATATTGTAATTCCTATCTAAGGTAAATTCACCCCAGAAAGAACCAAGTGCAACATTTCCCTTGGTTTGAATTCTGAGGCATTGTGGAATCTGAAAGAGGGATTAGGTATGGATGAACTAGCCTAAATTGTGTCTGGATTTAATGTGTAAACATAGAGCTATCCCATTGGAAGTAGGCATGACCATTGGTTAGATACTTCATCATATCATTCATGGCATCCTACCTGAAGACCCTATGTCCAACTGTAGTTAGATGCATTCCCCCTCTTCTGGTGGAAAACCTGGGCCATCACAATATATATATATAAATTCTAATATTTTCACGGATAAAAGATGTCATATTATTATTACTATTTGCGGGATATTCCGTGTAGTGAAAAAGCTAAATGCTGACGTTTCAGTACTGAAACGTCAGCATTTAGCTTTTTCACTACACGGAATATCCCACAAATAGTAATAATAATATGACATACATATATATATATATACTGATAGTTCACTATGTGTGTTTAATGTAAGTATAATGCTGGAGAAAAAAAGGGTTGTACTAAACTTATCAAACAATCAAATAAATATGGACACAGTTTTAGTTGAAATTCACATGGAATTCTATTATCATTCAGTCACTTGTCTCTCTGAATAAAATCATTTACATAATATTAAACTTGTTTAGCAAAGGTAATAAACAATTCTTTGTTAATAAATAAAGTAAACCTTAATATTCTTAAAATAATGATTGGATTGAAGAAATGATTTTTAGCAGTTTTATAACATAATGTAATATGATATAATCTTTCCATTAATGGAAAAACCATCACCATGTCACCATAAGATTATTTTATTGTTCCAACATTGTTAAGATATTGAGAGACACGAAGCAATGATATAAAAGAAATAAACTCAGCAGGTACACAATCAGATTTACATATCAAATATAAATTTATTCATACCTTTAAAAAAGTGTAAGTTCAAATTAATTGTATATATATATATATATATATATATATATATAATTAACTGTTATATATATATATATATATATATATATATATAGTGACTGTTAGATTTAAATAACAATTGTACAAAAATTAATAGAATATACATTATTTAACTTTTCAAAAATGCTATAGTAAAAAAAAATCTTGACACAAAAATTTTGTTGGTTAAAGTATGACAAGTTTGAATCTCATTGGAAAATCATCAATGATAAGACATAACAAATAGTATACAAATGATATTTATTATGTGGAAATAGGTCCCAATATATTTTAATTTTATGATCCTAAATATTTTCTAAATCTCAAATATATTTTGATGCAATAGAGAACATGTGCATTTAGTGGCACATGAGTATATGCACAAAATATATAGGTAATGTTAATAGTGTGAAAAAAAGATGGTTTAATCAAAAAAGTGCAAAACTTTCTGCACTTGTAACTATAGCATGAATTCCACATGAATACCATAATAATTATTATTAATCATTTATTAGGCTAGAAAATGTCATTTCTAGTACAAAATATTGATTAGTACGAATCAATATGCTATTTAACTAGGAAGAATGGGAGAGAATGTAGAAATTTTGTTACCTTTATATTAAATTGTAATAATTTGATATTAATAATGTAACGAGCACAGACGTTCGTTACATTGTTTTTTTTTATATATATTATTAAACAAGTTAAAATAAAAAGTTCGCATTTAAAAACTTTCTTTAAAAATTAAAAATTGAAATTAAAATATTGTCTTAAACTCTTATATATTAAATCGCACAGATAATAAAAAATTATTAAAATAAAACTTTATTAAAGAAAAAGTATTTTAAAACTAAATTTTAAAAAGATTTGGAGATGAAATTATATCTTTAAATTTATCTTTAAATATATTTTTGATTTGGAAAACAGGTTAATTAATCAGAAATGGAAATGATTGTTAATTAGTTAAAAGTAAACCAGCCTTCAGCATTTAAATGTAAAAACACCTGTCAGATAAGAAAACAATAAAAACTGTTAGCAAATAAGAAGAAATCCCTATGGAATCGGACCGCAGCGAAAGGACCATCGCATCGGTGACGTAATGTCAATTCAATCCTTCACATTAATATAAAAGGAAAATTTTGGAAATTATTAATCAGTGACTAGTGACTGGAAATTGATTGATTATTGACGATGTAACAGCTAGGTGTTAGCGCTGGGGGGATTGAAAAAGACGCACAGCTTCAATCCCTTCAGTTCTGCTAAGAAAGAGAAAAAAATGGGCCATCGTTTATACAACGAGGACCAACTACACGAAAAACAAAATCTCCAAAGGATAAATAAATAAATCAACCGGATAATAATCTTCGGACGACGTGGGAATTCACGTTTAAACGGCCAGGAATATAATAGGATGAACTATTTCAATAACCGTAAGAACTTTAAAATTTATGAACAGTAAATTAAAAACTTTTCATATTTAAAATGATTTTAATATTATTCTATCTGACCAACAATATTTATTAATTGGTTATAATTTTATTTAATGTATTTAATTTGTAAAATCATTTCCATTTATTTATTTATTTATTTAATTTTGTTCTTTAAGTTGTTATGATTTCTGTTTTCCGTTAAATAAATTATAAAAAAAATGTTAAACTTAAGTCGGGCGTGAATGGCTGTATCGATTTGTAAAGATATATTAAGGGAGGGTAATCTTGGGTTGTTCATTTCGTAGTTGAATTGGTTCAATGGATTGGATATATTTATGTAATTAGTAGGTGTAACATGAGATCCGCCACGGGCAGGATTATAGATATACGCCACACACCCTCTGTTTGCCTATGGATGGGTTTGTAAGTCGGCAGAATACCGCAGCCCATTCCTATGGAGTTTTTAGTTTATTGATCTACTTGCCCACAGATGTCACATCCCTGTGGGTGGAGAGTCAATGTCGTTTCTATTTCTACATATTGTTCAGATGTACATTCCTGACAATATTGTTGTGTTGTCGTATCATGCTACATTGAATACATGAATGTATCAGATGGATTGGCGCCGGTTGATTGCGAAATGTGTTGCCTAGGGTTAAATAGGGATAGAATATTTTATTTTCGAATGCAAATCTATATAGTATATTCAGGCTCGATCCTATAAAACTATTAAATTTAAGTTGTTTATAGACGCTTGCATAGATTGGCTATCGGTTAAATATGTTTGCGTTTTCATATTTGATCAAAATATATAGACATTCGACAAATACTGATACCTTACGGTGAGTATCTAAAAGGTATTTATTCGGATGTCTTTTAAGTTATTGGTGACGATGCAGGTATCTTACGATGAATACTAGAGGGTTTCTTATATTTCCCTCTGCAATTGTCAGTAATCAATAACTTTATATTTTGATCGTTTATGTTTACTTTGAAATGTTTTTGACCGTTGAAATCTATGTAACCGATCTATAGCAACATATTAAACAGGTTAAAATAATCCCATCTGTGCGAACTTGATTAAAAATGTAAATTTATAATATAATAGTAATGCAATGTAAATTAAAGTAAAATCAAAGTAAAAAAAAATAATGTTAAATTAAATGTAAGTCACTAAAGTAATTTTAAACCTTATATATATGTGCATAAATAAATGTTTGTATGTGAATTACTGGCGGTGGCTTATTTTATTCCTTTTTTTATATATACTCTTAGATTATCTTATTAAATCTCTGCTATTCCACTGAGCTAGTGACATGGGCTAACGACCGGAATCAAAATTTAAGAAAAAAAAAAAATATATATTTTTTTTTGACTCACGTATCTGCCTACTTTATAAATTTTTCTAGGTTCAAATGCCTAGATGGCGCCCCGTAGTGCAGTTTACGTTAAGTTCCTTTCCCCGGATCGTTACAATAAATACTGAGAAAGACTTTGAGAGTTTGTGATATGAACCAACGAAGAGTGTTCATTCTTTATAAAATGCATCTTGAAGGTCATTTATATTTTTCCAGGTGCTTTTATTTGTGTGATTGCAGTATATGTGGTGAAATCAAGAGTAAATTGTAGTGATACTAAATAAAAATAAATAAAAATGACTGTGACATTAAGAGCATATTCTAATCTGCAAATAATTATATGTCAGTAACAATGAATACCATGCAAGCTAAATGGGTTATTTACAACAGTATTGGTGCAATTTATGTAACCAGTTATAATGACTTTACAACCTTTAGTAAATGTGCATGTAACATGACATGAATGTTTAGTTTTATATTATAATCTTAAAACAAGAATAAGACAATGAATAAATGCATCAAATCAAATGTAATACTTAACTCTGACAAATTTTGCATTAATTTCAAAGTAAAGTAAAGGCATAAATAAAATTCTGATATCAAGGAGACTATAGCAATTGATAACAATACTAATTTTATTATATATAATGCACAATATAAATATGGCAATCAAAATATCAAAATAATAATAAAAATAATAAATTAATGCTTAAACACTATTTATTTACTTTCACTAATATATTTTACAACTTTAATAAATCTTTTTTGTCTAATAAAATGTAAACTTATATAACATTATAACATAATATTATTTCAAACCTTTTTTATTATAGTTTATTATTATCATCAATAATTGCAACAATCACATATTTATTTACCATTTATGATTTAAATTATTTTTAGTATAGATATTAGAATTATGAAATGGGGCAGAAATATATCTGATCAAATATTAACAATATTTAAATCTTCCACATGTGATAAAGATTATATATATATATATATATATATATATATATATATCATATGTTTATAAATATATATGGATATTCCATCTCTGATAAATATATATATATATATATATATATATATATATATATATATATATATATAATAAATATAATGGTAATTAACTATTATATACAGTCTTTCAATCTGCCAAGTACTTTCAGTTAATTTCTTAATCCACCTCAACTGCTGTTAAATTCAAAAAGAAAACAGAAACAAACATTAAAATTCAGAATTCATGGGAATTGAGTTGGTGGAGTTTTTTTTTTAAAATTTAATGGCTGTTGAGGCAGGTTAAGGAATTAACTGAAAGTATTACTGCAGATTGAAAGACTGTATAAATAATTAGCATTATATTATTTTTATTGTTATTACAGTAGTTTTTTAATTAACAGACATTTATATATATATATATATTCTTTGAGTTAAAAGACATTTAATGCATAGCAACAGTTAATATTTATAACTATAGTCATTTATTAAGTAATTTACATGCCTTATCAGGTGAATAAGAATAAACATTTAACTAAAATAATATGTGTACTTCAACATTATAATAGGTTTACATTCACATACATCAATCATTAATTAACCCACATTTTTAAAATTAATATTTATTAAATGAATATATTATTGATACTATAATTTTATATAGAATGCTTTGGATAATTATATTTTTTATAAAATAAACATAAAATAATACTTCCATTTTTTACCCATTTAACCTGAATGTTGTAATATTGAATAATAACTGTCAATTGTTCTTGTGTGTTTCTTCAGATCCACTGGGTAATCCATGTCAAAGCTGGCAATATGATAATTGAAAGAAATTATTATTATTCATTAGCTTTGAATATTTGATTTGTTTGTGAACAATAATTTTGTATATTCTTTATTGCTTTTTATTTGACTGATAAATATAATAAATATAAGATATAAACATCACATGACCACCATTTCTTATTCTTGTGTATAAATGTTTTAAAACAGGCAAAACTCACTATATGTATTGCCACACACAGCAAGCTAGAGTAATCAATAGATGCCAGAAGGCTTGTGCATAAAATCTCCATCTAGTGCCTACTCATCCAATATACCCAGATTAGTTTCATGGGGATATTGGATGAGTAGGCACTAGTTGGGGATTTTATGCACAAGCCTTCTGGCATCCATTGATTACTCTAGCTTGCTGTATGTGGCAATACATATAGTGAGTTTTTCCTGTTTTAAATATAAGATATCAATTAATTCTAAAGAAAGATCTGTTTTAATATAATTCACTTATTCACAATAAGATTTCCATCTGATTTCTTAGAAAACTAAAGTAGCAATTGAGGGGAAATTCCTCCCTCAACTTTATTATATTAAAAATCCATGTTTTCCTCTATTGAGTTTTTAAATCAGGAAACTTGAAAAAGTTTCTGTCTAATTGTCACTTTGATTTTTCTATTATTTTTATTCAAAAATTGTGCTCTTTTACCAATCAGGCAATCATTTCAAAAAAGTTTTTTATTGATTTTTCTGCATTCTGCCTAGCATTTTTATAAAATCAATCATTTACATAAATAGAAATATAAAGCAATAATATTTAAAAAATATTATGTTAAAAAATAACATTATAGGCTAAAAAAAATTATACATATTGAATCTTAATATGATGAATAATAATAATAATGTAAAATATAAAAATATGAATATATAATGTTAGAGTTAAATATTTAAAAATATTAATAAGAATAAAATAATAAAAATAAATGATAATATATATATATGTTGAAACGAAGATTTTCACGGGTTGTGTGTGTGTGTGTATATATATATATATATAGATATATACACATTATATATATATATATATATATATAATGTGTGACCTTCTCTTGGATCATCAACTAACCTAGACTCACGTTTGGTGCTATAATCCGCCTTTGTGTCCTTCTCTTTGAATGCTGGAATCAAATATACGAATCTGGCTGCACATTTCATGGCACCAAATCCACCCTTTGTAACCTTCACTACCCGAATAATCAAGAATATAAGCATAAAGAAACAAAGATGTTAAACTAACGAGATGATTCCTTTATTGAACAAAACTAGCATGAAACTATAGATCTAAAAAAGATCATAAGGTGATTAATAAAGATAATAACTTCTAGTCAAACCAGCTTTAAAATCTATACAAAAAAATGTGATGAGCTAAATTTGATATTCAGCAAACCAATAAGTATCTAATAATTATATCTCTGGAATGATTATGAAATTAAAATTATAAATGAAATAATATGTAAATTATGATGCAGATGACTAAATGGATGATGAAAATAAGTAATAATTAAATAGTAAAATGAAATGAGTCTAAGAATGAAGAGAAAAGAACGAAGATGTATGAGAATAATGAATGATTAAGATGATGATAGAATAAGAGTTAATGAATAGTTAAGATGCTAAAAGAATAAAAGTTAATGTATGATTAATCAATTATGATAATGAATTAATGCCAAATGAGAATGAATAAATAAAAGAATGATCAAGATGAAATTGAAGAATAATGTTGATGATAAAGACAGAAATCTTAAACTATAAACTAATATTGTATGAATTGATACAAAAATAAGTTAAATAAAAATAGGGATTCTAAGCTTGACACAACCAGAATATTTATCATAAAGTTAAAACAAGCTATACATTTTTATGACAAAAGAAGTAATTTATACTTTAAAGTTTGGTTGACTTTCATAAAACAGTGAAAGTAATCTAATTCAAGTCCAACTATAATAAAGAACTAGCTATAAAATTTACTACAAATTCAAATTCTACCTTGAAACTTAACAACTAATTCTTCTCAGGGTTCAAACACTCAAAGATCATTATACAACATATATTTGGGTCAGTGAGAGGGATTTTACCACTACCCAAATATAATGCACAAAGAAGCACTTGATATAAACTCAAATTAACAACTATATTTAGCAATTCCACAAAAACTTTATACACTCAATAACTATTATAAACATTGAAATTTAAGAAATAGGAATAGCTTTTAATAACAAAACACAATAACTTACCAGATTCCTTTTCTCAAATAATTATAAACCATGTGATCAAGATCATTGAATGATAGCTCTGTGGGTTCAATTTAACCGATAAAATCAATATTAAGTATTTATCTTTTAGTATATTATTTAAAATAATATGTACTCTAAGATAATATTTTAATTGTTAAGTGTGATGCCTTAGATGTACTCATAAATTATAGGGCTTAATAAAATTATTCTGATATACCAACATATAGCTAATTGTACTATATTGGTCGATGATGATTTCAATATATAATCCTCTGATATGTCAATAGCAATAACAATAATAGTGTGTATGGTGATTAGCAATAAAACTACAGACAACTAAATAAATTTTTAAACACAACAAGCTTCATTTACAATATTTACAAATTTATTTCAGACACATTGTCTGAAATAAAACCAATACATCAAATAAAACTCAGGGATGGAAAATACTTGGTATCCCATTATTTATACAAATAGTAAATAAGACCAACTAATACAGTGATATTCATAGTATCACTATTATGATTGACTAAGTTTCTATAATTATTCTATCTTCTAGAACAAAGATTTAAATTTTATTGAAGCTAAATTAGCATTTAAATTATAAACCAAATGTACTTAGGTCTTTGGGATATACACAACTTTTTAAATCTAAAACTTGAAGTTATGATTTAGTGTATTGAACTGTAACTATTTAATTTGTCGGAATATGATAAGGGTAATTATCATATGCAGCACAATTAATATTTTATTATCATTTAATATGAAAAGATTGATTATATTGATGTGGAGACAGACATCATAAGTCAAATACACATATGACACTAAAACATTACCTATGTCCACAACCTAATCATTGAATATTTATCTGATCTTACCAATCCATTGGTGAATCACTACTTGATAAAGATAAATCACACTGCCCACATGCACTCTTTGCTCTTTCACCTAGAAGTTCTATAATCACTAGTAGGTTTTAGTTTGGTTTGTCTATAAACTGATGAAGATCCTACAACATCATAAGACATTATTCCAATTAGGCAAACACTATAGATGGACCAGTGTTTCTTAATCTAACATTATCTTATCCTTGCTGTATGATTTTGAAATACTATACTTCACCATACACGGTGAAAAACTAACTCTATAACCTCATGAGGGATTAAACAATAAAAGGGAGGCTCTACAAAACAACATGACAGTTGTATAATAATATGGCTATTTCTAATATCTCTTTATAGGTATACATGTGTGGGCTTGGCCTCACCACAGGAAAATAGAATTCAAACCATGGATATCCTCTCTTTTAGGATTACTTATGCTAACTAAGCATGAATAATTACTCAGCCTCGACCATACCATCCTCTCATGGAATCAACAATGGGTGATTCTCTATCAGCCCATGCTCAATATTAATATTAATGTTATTCTATTTGATGCCATTATATGTAGCATATACTTAACAGCTAAAGGCTGTCACAAACCATTCTCAATTTTATAGCAAGGTAAAATAGCACTAACAATAAAAGTGGAAACATAAATATTCCATTTCACAATGCAGAAACTATTACTCTATTAATAGACAAACCAAAATATATGTCAAATGATCATTAATTATTTTAACCTAACAATTATGTTTTTGTTATAGCAAGCACTATGCATATAAACAATGAAGATCAACCTGCATTTATATTCAAAGTGGACAAGTTCATTCCTATGCAAAATTAAAAAATGAAAGTCTTATATCAATTTTTTTCATATAAGAAAACAATTTGGTCATTATAGTATATCTTTGACAAAATGTCTGTTTGTTCACCTTTTCAATAATATACACTAAAATCTGTTTTAAAATACGAGAGGTAAATATCTCTCTCACTCTCTCTAGATGAATGACATTTGATATTCTGTTTTCTCTTAATTGGGAAGATGGCAAAAATATATGTAATAATAAATGTATATATCTTTATACATAAAAAATTTATACATAAAAATTTTCCACATGACACATGAGGTATGTATTATAAACTAACATAGCAATAATAAAAAAAAATAAACATTTTCTCCCATTCAATTTTATTTTATTAATTAAAGTTTATTTCATCTTTATGAGCTAAAATGATAAGAACTAATATTATGATGAGTAAACATTCCCCAATAATGCATATATATATATTTTATGACTACCCTATTCGATGCTAGCATAAGGCAATATTCAATACTTTTCCAAAGGCAATAAAAATCATTTATGGGTTTATGTATTGATGTCAACATAGTGAGACAAGATTTAACATTTTCAAGTGTAGCATAATCAAAATCGGTTTATCCACATTTTAATCTAGATAAATTTTCTTAAAAATGACTTTAGAGTTTCATTACAATTACATATTCAACTTTTTAAAATTATTTATTGATTTTATTATTTCATTTGCAGTAATATCTGTAACAATCTTTAAATAATCTGGGCATTTTAAATATTTTAAAACATTATTACGATGTATATTTTCCAATAAAACTTTAAAAGTAAATATTTATTTTATTCCATTTTTATTAGCAAAGTATTATGTGATTAGCAATATTAAGAAAAATTTATTCAATTTATAAATATGATATCCTTGGCATTTTTAATTACTCTGTAACTTTCCATTTTATCATTAAGCAAATTCACGCTAAAGAAAAATTAGAAGATGAGTTTTTTTCTTAAGAAAGAATAAGAGATAATTCATGCATTTTTCTTTTAATTTTATTAAAGTTATATGATTCAAAAATGACTTTTTTGATTTGTTTATTTTATCTTTTGACATTTTTCTTCAAAATTATTTCGAATTATTTTCTTGAAATTATAATTTACAAACAAATGTATTTTCTGCTTTATGCTTAAGAGTGGCACGAAAATCAAACATTATCAGCTCTTTTTTTTAAATATAAATAATTTGTGCATCATTTTTAAATCTGAGAATTTAAAGTTATAAATAAAATAAAAGCAAAAACTTAGTTTTTCTTGAACTGTTCTGGGTTTGAAGTAATCTTTATTGAAGTAAATTATTATCCAAATTGTTTTCTATTTCTCCTTTATAACATGACTTTTAGGAACTATCCAATCGATGGAAAAATAGTGTTAAAATTATAGCAAGGCTTTTATATTTTTATTCCATGTTGTTTTTAAATAATATATTATAATCCCATTCAAATAGATTTCAAATTTTTCTGATTTTTCAGCCTTTTCTCCCTTATTTTATAAGATTAGAGTTGAAGTCTGTTGATTCTAATTCTCTTTTTCTTAATCACCCCCCCCTATAACTTTGTTATGTCATATATAGCTTGTATTACAAAGCATTGTGATAACAAATGGACCAATTACCTTAGTGTGAATATATTAATATTACCCCCCCCCAGCTTTATTTTTAATAACTACTCGTAAGGTGCAAGATCATTTTCAATTCTCTACAAAAAATATGCTTAAGAATTAACTATAATGATTCATTTTACAAGATTTACAAATTTAATTAATTAATTTATTTATTTAAATTGCTATTCAACAATAATAAAATAGCAATATATTTATCTCCCAATTAATAACAATACTTTTAAATTGTTATTTTATCCCTAGTCAAAGCTTAGACTGGGTTTGAAATATCATCTCCACTCAAGCAGATTTCCTAGTGCACCCAGAACAGTCTTTATTGAAAGCCACTTGTTATGATTTTAATGCCAAATATATTATCATGATTTAAAATTTTGGATTATTTAATACAGGGACCTGAATAAAAGGTCACAACATATATATATAATGTGTTAAGGCCAAATTGGCACAATATATAAAAGGTCACAACATATATATATAATGTGTTAAGGCCAAATTGGCACATATATAATTTTATCTAAAAAAAATATTAATGTAAGGAATCAACAAATCAATAAATAAATTACAAAAATCTCAAGTTTTTTTATTAAATGAAATGTAGTTTTTTTTCATAAACATAAAGTTAAAAGTCTAAGTAGTTTTTGAAATAAAAGTTACAATTAATTAAGTAAAAGAGGGGAGGGGGAGTTTTCCTATAAAAAAACAATAACTAAGAGTTCTTAAAGGAAGTTAAAGGGTTTCTATTATAAATTAAAAGTTAAGATATAATTTTCTTTTCATTTGCGATTGTAGAATAAAATATATATGTGCGTAAATGTAAGTTTGGTAATAAAATATATAATAAATGCGTGTATATGTGCATGTTAAAATCATATTGAGAAAAACACATGAAAACAAATATTGGAATGAAATGTATTTAAAAACACAGTGGTGAGCTACTAATTAAAAATATAAAACCAACACATTTATGAAAGCTACTACTAATTAAACAATCTGCAAAAACATGTTGTCATAGGATTAATTACTAAAGAAATTTCGACAACACCTATTGCACATTTGCCAGAGGATATTAAAACAAAAACACTTTGCAGATATAAATAGCCAGATTTTTATCGGAGTTTTATTCAGTCTAGTTTGCAGTGACAGTCTTGTGCAATTTCTATTATTTATCAAGAAACAAAAATGCATTGTTGAGCAGCTTTTGGAAATATACACTCGTACTTTAGCATTTTTAGTCCAACAAGATCATCAAAACCTGCCTGAGAAATAATGTCTGCATAACAACTCAGAAATCCTCCGTCAAACATTCAACTGTCTTCAAGAATAAGACCAATGGATTCGCATAAAATCTCTTCAAGAAATGTCCCAATCTAACCGGTTAGATATAATCCATCAGAAGCAGCAGAAGCAGCCAACAACAAGCAGTATCCATGTCGCCAAAAATCCTAGGTAAACATTTATTTATTATCATTTATACATAGTAGCCACTGCTGTAAGTCATAAATATTCAAGATTCAAACATTATGAACTCTATCATACATGAAATGAACTGTTGATATGTGTATTTAAGTGTCAAATGCTATTAATGCTTTATTATTATATTTGTGAATGCTATATGAGTTAATATGTGCGTGATCACCAATGTTCTACTATTAAAATCTACAAGAATATTTGAACTAGTTTAGAAATGTTAATTTAGAATGTGTGTGTATTATATTAGATTTATAAAGATGTGTAAATTTAGTCAATAAATGTTGGGTAATAAATTATCTTTAAACTCGATTAATGTTAATTAAAATAAAATGTCTTCAAACCTAAACTTTATTTGTCGGTCAATTCTTTTTACCAACCTTTTATTAACTCTTTCCATCACTAATTTTGTATAATTTTGTTATTGAATTAAAATTAGACTGAGCTAGTTTTAGGAAATGTTTCGAGCGCTGGATTATTAGCCTACTGCCCGAATACGTTAGTCTTCAGACTAGCTGGTGCCCCGGGGTTTACCCTGAAACAAATAAAGTATTCGGATAGTAGGGTTTTGAATCTAGCAGCCGAGATGAACCATTGTCGATAGTTAAAGCTATCAATAAGATCTCCCATTTTGCTCAAACATGCCGTTTCGTTCACGTAACCTTTATAAGATTATAAATGTATTATGAAGGAGTTTGAAACCAGCCAAAACTTATGTATATGCATAAGTAAGTGGTTTCTGCAGTTTAACCCGGTACAATATATATATATATATAAAATTACCCCAAATCCAAAATTCAACCAGACCAGCAAAAAAATAATATTAAAACACAACCAAAGGTTTTACTGCTACAAGCAGACTTCTCAAGTGTAAAGAACTAGAAAAACTACACAATATATATATATATATATATATATATATATATATATATATATATATATATATATATATATATATATATATATATATATATATATATATATATATATATATATATATTAAACTTTACCCACAAATCCATTCACTTCCCATCCACCCTTAATATTAAAAGAACTCTTGTGTTTTAATATTATTTTTTTTGCTGGTCTGGTTGAATTTTGGATTTGGGGTAAATTTAATTATATATTGACTAGCTTAGCTTTATGCTTGTAATGTTAATATATATATATATATATATATATATATATATATATATATATATATATATATATATATATATATATATATATATATTGTAACGGAATATAATATCCCGTCACATTATTTTAAAATTAAAATAAAAGATCATAAATAAAAATTGAAATTTAAAAACTGTTTAACGTATATATAGATCGCATGATGGACAACTTTAAAAAATTTTAAAAAATAAAAATATTTGAAAGTAATTTTTTTGTAAAAAAAGTAAAGATATAAAGATTTGATATTTTTGAAAATAGAAATAATGTTGATTTCTATAATCTTAGAAAATGGAAATGATTGTCTTATTAATTAAATGATTGGCTTATTAATTAAATGATTGTTCAAAAGCAAAACCAGTCTGTGAGGCATTTAAAATAAATTAAATGGTCAGATAAGAGAATACAAATAAATTAAATGACCAATGCAAACACCAGAAATGTCAGCACGGACCGTGATTGAAACACCAGAGGATTAGTGACGTCTTGCTCGTTGAATCTCAAGATCTAATGATAAGAGACTAATAAAAATATAAAAGCCAAATTATTATTATAATTGTTATCTTAGAGCTGACTATGAATAGATCGTTATAACTAGCTATATTGCAGATTTTCACAATGTGGAAGTCTGCAATAAATTTAATTTTCCGGACAACCAGCTGAGGCCTCTGGATGACAGTTTCTGATCAAATGCATGGCAAGTCACAGTTTTATTTCAAAGAAGGACAAAATCTACGAAAGTGATCATGAAGATGGACTTCTCAATCTATTAAATTCGTAAAGTATGAACTATTGTATCTATCTAATAACTTTCCTAAAATTGCAAGTAATTAATAACTGAAAATAAGAACTCTTATCTGACTTAAAGAATGCAAATTCAATTATTGATATTTTTTATGTAGATGTTTAAGCAATCATTTCCAGTTCATTTTTTTTGTGTGTATTATGTTTTAACTAAAATGTATTAAATTTAAAGTTGGGTGTAGATAGCTGCATGGATAAAGATTAATAACTATGTTTAAATTCGTTTATGTTTAATTTAACAGATCTTAATTTCAGGCTATTTGTTTTGTGGTTGTGTCAGTGCTAGTGGAGAGATATATAGATGATTATATTAATGTAATGTGAAGTGTGTTTAGCACACAGGGCAACGTGCCCAACTGAATGCATGACCCCAAAGAGGCAGTCATATCATTGAAAATGGTCGCAGATGTATTTCCTGCACCATTGACCTCTCCTAGCTCTATGGACAGGGATTTATAAGATGGCAGAAAGACTGCTTTCCCCCATACGTAGCACTCTTTAAAAAAAAAATTTATATACATGATTCCTTAGTCAGACAGAGGCACTTTCCTGATCTAGACCTGGATCATTTCCTTCAAATAATATCACGCTGCCAGATGCACATTCCTGTGGCGTGATTTTATGCTAGCATCTTCGTATTGCATTGATTGCTACTATATATCTGGAAGCAGGCATTGGGTTGACTACAAACTTTTAGTCTGAGATTGAATGAATGTTTTGATAAGTTTTAAGTGAAAAAAAAACTATGTAGACTATCTATGCTCGACATGCTAAAGTAAAATATAATTTAAATATCCATCTGTGCGATCTATTTAAAATAGTAATTTAAATTTAAAAAAAAAAAATATTAATGTTAAAATCTAAAAATAAATTTAATCTTCAATTTTAAATGTGCGTTAATAAAAATCTATTTGTGTGTTAATTACTGGCAGTGGCTTCTTTTATTTTATTGTTCTAAATATTTAATATATACTTTGAGAATAGAAGTCTATTGAAACTTATAAATGTTTTAAAATCTCTGCTACTCTATGAGCTAGTGACCTTGGGCAAACGGTCAGAATAATATATATAAGAAAATTTTTTGAATCTTAACTTACGTATCTGCCTACTATATAAATTTTTCTAGGTTCAAATGCCTAGATGGCGCCCGGGTAGTGCGGATACGTTTAAGGCTCTTTTCATTGACCGTTAAAATATATATATATATATATTGTAACCTTCTCACTGGTCTAACTGGTCATAAACAAATCATGCTGCATGTTTTAGCAACTAAATTCTCCTATGCAACCTATCATACTCTCATTATCAAGACTATAAGCATAAAGAAACAAAAAGGTTAAACTAACGAAATGATTCTTTTATTGAGTAAAACTAGCATGAAATTACAGATCTTAAGAAGATTACAAGGTGATTAATAAAGATAATAACTTCTGATCAAACCAGCTTTAAAATCCACACAAACCAAAGGTGATGAGTTAAATTTGACATTCAGCAAACCAATAAATAACTAATAATTATATATCTGGAATGATTATGAAATTAAGCTTATAAATGAAATGATAAGTAAATTATGATGTGAATGACTAAATGGATAATGAAAATAAGTAATAGTTAAATAGTAGAATGAAATGAGTCTAAGAATGAAGAGAAAAGAACGAAGATGTATGACAATAATGAATGATTAAGATGATGATAGAACAAGAGGTAATGAATAGTTAAGTTGATAAAAGAATAAAAGTTAATGTATGATTAATCAATTATGATAATGAATTAATGTCAAATGAGAATGAATAAATATAAAGAATGAACAAGATGAAATTGAAGAACAATGTTAATGATGGAGACTGAAATCTTAAACTATAAACTAATATGGTATTAAATGGTAAAAAGATAAGCTAAATAAAAATAGGGATTTCAAGCTTGACACAACCAGAATATTTATCATGAAGTTAAAACAAACTATACATTTTATGCCAAAAGAAGTAATTTACCTTAAAGTTTGGTTGATTTTCATAAAACAGTGAAAGTAATCTATTTCAAGACCAACTATAATAATTGACTAGATATAAAATTTATTACAAATTTAAATTCTACCTTGAAACTTAACAACTAATTCTTCTCAGGGTTCAAACACTCAAAATCATTATACAAAATATTTTTGGGTCAGTGAGAGAGATTTTACCACTACCCAAATAGAATGCACAAAACAGCTCTCAATATAAACTCAAATTAAGAACTATATTTAAGAGTTACACATAAACATTATGAGCTCAATAACTCTTATAACTTTAATATTTAAGAAATAGGAATAACTTTTTAATAAATAAACACAATAACTTATCAAATTTCTTTTCTCAAATAATTATAAACCATGTGATCAAGATCAGTGAATGATAGCTCTGCAGGTTCAACTAAACCAATTAAATCAATATTATATTTATCTTTTAATCTATTACTTAAAATAATCTGTACTCTATGTTATTAACATTTTGATTATTGTGTGATGATGCATTAAATGTACTAATAAATTATAAGGCTTAACAAAATTATTATGATATAGCATAATATAGTTAATAGTACTATATTGGTTGATGATGATTTCAATTTATAATCTTTTGATAGGTCGATAGCAATAACAATAATAATGTATATATGGTGATTAGCAATAAGACTACAGGCAACTAAGTAAATTTTTAAACACAACAAACTTTATTTACAATATTTACAAATTTTAATTCAAAGACATGGCATGAAATAAAACCAATATATTAAATTAAAACTCAGGGATGGGAAAATACTCAGTATCCCATTGACCATATTCTTAGTCAATACCACCAGCTTATGCAATAATATTCAGTATCACTTATTAGTGTTTAACCTATCTTAAAGAATAAGATCATGAAACCTTATTGAAATTGAACTAGCACTTAAATTACAAAAACAACAGTGTATTTAGGACCTTATGGTATGCACAAATTTTAAATTTAGAATTCAAAAGTTATAAAGGGGTGCATTATATCAAAGCCAATTTTTATCAGAATATGATAAGGGCAATTATCATTTCTGTACAATTAATAACTGATTAAAATTTGAGATGAATAGGTTTGGTGTATTAAAGTAAGAACAGACATCAAAAGTCAAATACACATATATACCACTAAAACACTACCTAGGTCCACAACCTAATTATTGAATACTTAACTGATCTTACCAATCCATTGTCAAATCATTATTCGATGAAGATGAATCCACACTGCCCATGTGCATCTCTTGCTCTTACATCTATAAATTCCACAATCATCAATAGATCTTGGTTTGGTCTGTCTATAACTAATGATCCTACAGCATCATAAAGCACTATTATAATTAGGCAAACACAATAGCTAGATCAGTGTTCCTAAATCTGACATTATTTTATCCTTGCCATATGATTTTAAAATATGAAACTTCACCATACATGGTGGAAAAACTAACTATATCATCAGGAGGGATCTAACAATAAAAAGGGAGGCTCTATAAAACAACATGACAGTTGTATAATAATATGGCTAATTCTACTATCTCTCTATGGGTATACACATGTGGGCTTTGCCTCATCATTGAAAATAGAATTCAAACCATGGATATCCTTTCTTTTAGGATTATTTATGCTAACTAAACATTAATTATTACTCAGCCTCTACCATATTATCCTCTCATGAAATCAGCAATAAGGGATTCTCCATCAGCCCATGCTTAATATTAATATTAATCTATTGGATGCCATTCTATTGGCACATCCTATCAGCTAAAACCTATCATAAATCATTCTCAATATTATAGGAAAGGTAAAACAACACTAACAATAACAGTGGATATATACATATTCCATTTCATAATGCAGAACCATTAATGTATCAACAGACAAACCAAAATATATATGTCAAATGATCATTAATTATTTTAAAATGACAACTATTGGTAGTCGAGAGGTCAGTGTGACTGCCTTGCACTTGCAGGCAGTTGCCCAGGTTATGGGCTCACATCCTGGCCGATGCTATGACACTTAAAAAAAACTATACTTTTTTTAGAGAGGACACAACATATTTAAGCAACAAAGATCAACCTGCATTTGTATTCAAAGAGGACAAGTTCATAGGCAAACTTTATAAAAAAACTTATATTAATTCTTTCATATAAGAATGCAATTAAATCATTATAGTATATCTTTGACAAAATATTTGTTTGTTCATGTTTAATAAAGTATTAAAATCTGTAAAAAAAATGCGAGAAATAAATCTCTCTTCCTCTCTGTTTAGATGAATGATATATAATATCATGTTTTCCCTTCACTGAAAAAAATAAAAATACATGTAATAGATGTATATATTTTACACATTTTTTTTCTTTAACTCAATATATATATTTCATACCACAATAAAACATATATGTTTAAAAACAAAATTCCCAAATAACACATGATGTAAGTATTATAAATTAATACAGCAATAATAAAAAAAATAAAAGAACATTTTTTTCCATTAAATTTTTATCCTATTCATCCAAGTTATTACATCCTTGTGAGTTAAAATGATAAGAACTGCTATTATGATGAGCAAATATTTCAGATCATGCATATATATTTTTATTATCCTGTTTGATGATAATATAATAAGGCAATATTCAAAGGTCTTCAAGTGTATCACAACTAAAATCAGTTTATTTACGTTTTAATCCAGATAATTTTTCTTGAAATTGACTTTAGAATTTTATTACAATTAACATATTTAACTTTTTAAAATTCTTTCTTAATTTTATACTTTCCTCCGTGGTATGATTTGTAACAATCTTTAAATAATCTGGCATTTTAAATATTTTAAAACCTTATTATGATGTATATTTCACACTAAAACCTTAAAAGTAACTATTTATTTTGTTTCATTTTATTAGCAAAGTATTATATGATTGCAAAATTAAAAAGAATTTATGCAATTATAAATATGATATCCTTAACATTTTAATGAATCAGTAATTTTCTATTTCTATCATTACACAAGTTCGCGCTAAGAAAAATTATCAGATGAGTGTTTATTTCTTAATAAAGAAATGAGAATAAAATCACTTGCAATTATCTTTTAACTTTATTATAATTATATGATATAAAATGACTTTTGATTTATTTATAATATCTTCTGAAATCTTTCTTTAAAATTATTTTGAATTATTTTTTTGAAATTACGATTTTCAAATGAACATATGTTCTGCTTTATGTTTAACAGTGGCACAAAATACAAACATTATCAACACTCTATTTTGACTGTAAATAATTCATGCATCATTTTTAAAGATAAGATTTTAAACATATGAACAAAATAAAAGCAAAAGCTTATTTTTTCTTGAATTTTTCTGGGTTTGAAGCAATATTTATGGGAGTCAGTTATGCTGCACATGGTTTCCATTTCCCTTCCTGTGTAACTCTTAAGAACTATCAATCAATGGAAGAATGGTGTTTAAAATGATAGCAAGGTTTCTTTTTTTCTATTCAATCATTTTAGATAACAATATACTTTAATTCTTATTCAATTAAATTCCAAATTTTTCTGATTTTTAGCTTTTTTCCTCCTTATTTTAGAAAATCAGAGTTGAAGTCTGTTGTTGTTTAGTTCATTTTTTTCTTACTCACCCCCCCCCCCCCCACAACTTTGTTAAATTATATATAACTTGTTTTACAACGCATTGTGGTAATAAATGCACCAATAATCTTAGTGCGAATATATTAACATCACTCCACCTGGCTTTTCTTTTAATAACTATGCATACTTATTCAAGACAGCTTTAGATTCACTACAAAAAAAATATGTTTAAGTAATTGACTATAACCATTTATTTTACAAGATTTAATAAATGTAATTTATTTGTTTATTTATTCTAATTGCTATTCAACAAATAATAAAATAGCAATATATTTATCTCCGAATTAATAACAATATTTTGAAATTGTTGTTTTATCCCTAGTTTCAAACCTACACTGGATTTGAAATCTCATCTCCACTCAAGCAGATTTTCTAATGCATCCAGAACCGTCTTTATTGAAAGCCACTCATTAAAATTTTCATGCCAGATATATTATTATGATTTAAAATTTTGGATTGTTCAATACAGGAGCCTAAATAAAAGGTCACAGTATATATATATATATATATATATATATATATATATATATATATATATTGTACCAATTTTAATTGAGCCTTGTGCCCTAATTAAAATAGTTAGATGCACAAAATAGTAAAAAAATTATATTTCAAGTCAGTAATATTTTTGTGACCTTTTAAAACTAATATTAAAGTAATTGTTATAATTATATCAATGCATTAAATAATACTTAATATCTATATTAATAATCTATTGTGAGTATAAATTTTAATAGTAGTATAGTTTAAGAATAAATATATGTTTGGATTTATTAAAATAATGAAAACTATACCTTAAGTAAGTTTAATTTTAATAAAAAATATGTTAAATATACTAGGTTAACTTAAAATGGTTTAAATAAATCATTAGATAATATTATTTAAGAAACAAAGAAATATTCAATGAAAGCATTTCTCATTATATATGTGTCTGTCTTTGTGCTTGCTTATGTGTTATTTTACAATATTTAATTTGCTAACAAAATTATTATTTTAATTAAAAGTATTAAAGAATTGATTTATATTTAATACTTAATAAATACTAAATAAATATGAGAAATAATGTGTATGTAATGATTTTTTAATGGCATTTAGTTTATTAAAAAATTATATCGAAAAAAGAAATACTTTATTACAAGTTCAAATATTATGTAAGTTAAATTTCTATTTTTAAAATATTTTATTTTTCTTTCTTTCTGTCATTCTTTAATTAAGTCTAAAAATAGAACTTAAAGCTGGTGATTGGAAATCGATTTTATTGGATGATTGATTTCAGTACAGTCAGCTGATCAATTGGAATTAGCTGTATAAGAGAAGGAGAATAGGGTTGTGTGTGAGTGAAAATTATTAAGAAACTGATAACAATTAAAAACATATTTTGCTAAAAAAAAACACTTAATATTTTTGTTTAAAAAATGTGTTTAAAATTTTATCTTTATTTAAATCAATGTTAATATGAAATAAAAAAATAAATAACCAGTCAACTCTCTAAGGGGAAAAATGACTACATTGATAATACTGTAACATTCGGAGAAAAAGGACAGTACATAGAATGACTTTGACAAATGTCTACAGAAAAAAGTTTAACCATATAGTAACAACAGACTATGCAATGGTATATTACATAAGAATTTGTTTATCTTATTATAAAAATATTTTTTTTCTTTGCTTCAAACTTTTGCATTATTCTAAAACAACCTAGAATTAACTCCTGAATTGAACTGTTTAATCTTCTATTTAGAATTTAAGTATGAAACTGTTTTTATTAATTATTTATTTCTGCTACTGTCATAAAGTTTTTAATAGTTTATAAAATGTGAAATATTAAAACTTCAATTATTAATTTATGCATATAATATGCTGTGAGATTAATAATGGAATGGCTGACATAAAAAGATAGTTAAATCAATGCTTATTATACGCGAATATCAGTCTGTTTTTAAAAGAGAAAAAACTTTTAAACCGAAGCTACTACTTATATCTAAAACTTAATTTACTAATATATACGTATAATATATTATAATTACCTATAATGAAATATACACTTTTGTTAGACTTATTTATTGTGATAATCTATTTGTGCTTTTAAAAATAAAAATAAAATGTCTAGAAACTAACATTATGTCATATACGTGTATAAATAGGATATTTTTTGGTAAAAGCCTGAAATCCGGGCAAAGCCGCTTGGAGCGTTGATGCTAGACAAAATCAATGAAATATAATGTTACCGGGCCGCCGCTACTTTTTTTTTTTTTTATACAACAAGGTTTTTTTTTTCTAATATTGATTAAATGAATAATTTTTATTTCATTTAGAACATGATTTCTTTATTATTAAACAAATTTTGATATTCATTTTCGTTACTTTTTGTGGGATTTTTGTTGGAACCTGATATTTTTTCAACAAATTTTGCTAATTGGATTTTTTTTTCCTTTTTATCATTTGAAAACTTCGGACAGTTTCACGACGTCAAAAAAATTTGTTTGAATCTCACCGCCAAAAAAATAGAATACAATTATTTGTGACTTGTTTAGAACTTAATTCTACCTTTCTTTTATTATTTTTTTTTGTCTTGACTAAATGGTTTTTATTATTATTATTAATTTTACTTTTTTTTTTAAACACAACTTGTTATCACTTTGATTTAGATTATGTTTGAATTAGCCTTTTCTTTTTTTTTTTTTGGGGGGGGGGCTACTACAAGAAACAGCTTTATGAGGGGGGAGGGGGAATTCGTACTGTTTATTATTAACAAAAAGGCAACAACAAAAATAGTCAATTATTTTAACAGCGCTGAAAAAAGAGAATCAACTTTGGGACTTGTTTCGAATTTTGATTTATTTTTGGTTGATGTAATTGTTTTTCTTAATATTAAATTCAAATTTACTTTTGTGTTTTTGCCGATTCAAAAATTGTTTTCAAACACCCACTCACACTTGGAAAAAGAATTGTAACCAAAAAGTCAAGAATTTAACCTTTTTTTTCCTTTTTTTGAAACAACTTTTGCTCACTTTTTACTTTGATTTCTATTTCGTTCGAATTACTTTTTTTTTTTTTTAGCCTTCTACAATAAACTGCTTTTGGGGGTGAGTGTGGGGTGTATTTCATAATTTGTTATTCTTAACAAAAAGTTAACCAAAGTCATCATTTATTTTAACCCCGCTGCAAAAAATTGAATCCAAATACTTGTCAATTTTGAATGAAATAAAAAACCAAAAAAAAAAGGACACAAACTTTGGACTTTTAAAAATTATTTATTCGATTTTATTGCTGTAATAAAAAGTGGACATTACGTGTGCCTGACAAAAAAAAAAAAACACAATCTCACACACTTTCTGTACTTGGCAATTTATCTGAAGAAAAGTTTCAAAATTGCATGTTCATCTCAGATCTTTTAGTGGTCTCGAATATTTTCCCCACCACGCTGAAACATGACTTAGCGCATGAGCTTTGTCGAAGCCTGTTTGAACATACACTTTGCCAATTTTTTTACATATTAACCTTTTTTTCAGGAAGGGTGGGGACCATATGACAATTCTTAATAATTAACAACATTTTTAAAATCGAAATGACATTACTCTATTACGGAGATTTGAAAAAGTTGTACCACCTTGAAATTTAAACACCCTCAAGCGATACGGTAATCAGCTATGAAAAGAACAAATACGCATAAATAGCTTCAAAGCACAAAACAGGCCATAATATTTGTGTGCGATGTCATGTAAAGCAGCCTAGCTCAATGGGTTAATACAATATGCAAATGTTGTATTAGCCTGTAAGGCCATGGCCGCCGAAATGGCATTTTTATGTATTTTGACATGTAAACAATGCCCCAAGCAGCCATGCCCAGATTTTAGGCTTTTACCTATTTTATAAACTAACTCAGCTGCTGCAGTAAATTTGTGTTTATACGGAAAAGTATCTAAAAAAAAGGAAAATGATTTCTTTTAAACTAGAACCATTTATAAATGAAAAGATGAAACTTTTGAGAATAAACTTTTGTGGAATTAATCATCAAAAGCCATCTGTTATAAGTTTAAAATTTATTTTCAGGACTATGAATGAATGGAAGGAAAATAAAAAAAAATTTTAATTGAACCCAAGTGACTTTTAAAACTCATCATTGGAGGATGAGTGCGTTGGTGAAAAGAAAATCAACTTTTATTTTAATTTTTTTTTCTCTCAATTTTAATTTTAAATTGTTATGCTTTAACAAATATATTATATTTAATATTTGTTCATGTTGAATTTTAAAATGTAATATGTGTGAGTATAAAATTATACAGGATATGTGCATTTAAGATGTGATAAATAATAAATTTATTTTGATGTTTCAATGGGACTTCACTGGAAAAATGTTATTATTAAATAGTGACATTTTTGGTAATTTAATATTTATTTAGAATGTTATATTTATTATAATTGTTTTATATGCTTATGTTAATTGGTATTATTTCTACCTTAAAGGTAAAACAACTTAGAGTGTCTTGTTCTGAAAAATTATTTTTCATATCATGCTAATTAACATTTGAAATTTATAAAGAATATTTACATTAGAGTGACTTATATTTCTTAGAGTTTGTTATTGATGTGATCATGATTGCATATATGTTAGATGGTGAATTATTTTAATAAACACTTATTTAAAGGTGTGTTTTATTGCTATGTGTATGTTATTGTTATCATTAGACTGCATTGGTGAATTACAATTGTTAGATTGACTATAGTCCTGCTATTACACATCTATTTATTTTTTGTGGTGGAATTTTATGTGTTATTTCCAAGTTATATCTTAGTATTCATTGTTGTTTAAAAAGATACCTTAATATTATACTTGTAATTTATTGCGTAGGTGTGCTTACAGTCTTTTAAACTTAAGATTCTTATTAAAATGTAATTGTGGGGTTATATGGGTGTTCAGTTTTCTCTTATGTTTTATTCCCATAGTGCATAAAATAAGTCATAGGGTAAACATAGGTCTTCTAACCACAAGGTGCAGATTGGGCCATTATGATGTAATTCCCATAAACTTCCTATTTCTAATTATTCAAATGTCTTTATGAGAAAAATCCAATTACAGACATCAGACCTATTTTAGCAATTATATACTGAAGTCTTCATGAGAGTTATTTCATCCACATAAACTTATATATTTGTGCAGAGTTGCAAAATCTAGGACTTTTACCTTCTATGTGTGTAGGGTTAGTAACACTGTGAGCATTCTTTAGCATTACACATAGGCAACTTTAATGATAATTTAAGTATAATAAAGTGAAATAATAGTGACTTTACCAAATAATAATTATAGCAATAGTGACACTCAATTAAATTATAAATTGCTAATTAGAAAATAATTCATTATTAGTATTTAAAAAATATATGTAAGAGAAATAATTATAATACATTATTTTTAAATATATTAATTTTAAATTATTTTAAGTATGACTTAAGCTATTATTTATTTTAAAATATTGGAATTTATTCATAAGTGTATTGAATATTCTTTCAGAAATTATACTTATGAAAAGCTCAATTATTATCAAATAATTAATAGCTCATTAAAACTGAGTACATGCTTATTAATTAAGAGAAGGAAATATGTATTTGCTATAAAAGGTAAAATATGCTTTTAACCAATATTGATAGTTAGTTCTAAACTACTTACTGTTATACTAGTATTGTATATTGCTTATCTTAGTATAACTAAAGTTAAGTGTAGCTTATAACTGTGCCAGCCTTACTCAAAAATATTTACCCACTTGAAAATATAATGGTATGTAAAAATATTTGTAATGTTTATTTGGAAAGAATAAAGAAAACTTAATTGTTGAAATAATTGATTAGCAATCTAAGTTGTCAATTTTGTATAAAAAATTGTAACTTTAAGTTTGTTTTAGTGAAAGATGTAAACAATTATTCAATGGAAAAGTCTTATATTTCATATGATGTAAATAAAATTTTGAAAGTATTTTTTATGAATTATGAAAATTTGTCTTTATAATAAATTGTTGATTTTTGTGAAATTTAAAGTTTGTTGTTTTGTCATTATTTATGTTTTTATTTCTATTTGTCATCATCATAGATCTTAATTTTACTGAATATTTACTTTATATTTAAATTGCACACTGATAATAAATTATTTTATTTGGAAATATTTATTACATTAATGAAAATGATTTATGAAGATAACGGTTTTATTAAAATATACATAATAATTATTTCATGAATTATAATTCCTCCAAAGAAGCTTTCAAAGAAATCAAAATCTATTGGATCATGTAAGCAGAGTTATATTTGGATATCCATATGCCAATTACATTATTAAAGAAATAACGTGAAAGCTAAACACCTTCAAACAGATACGCTTTAAAAAATGCTTACATGACAGCCAATCAGATGGAATAATGGCATCACATGGGACTCTAAATTTTAAAACACAAGCCAGAACTATTAGAAAAAGATGGGACTCATCTTAATCTATGCCTCAATTATAATTAAATAAGCCAGACTGAAGCATTTTGAACTAAGAGTGTGAAGCTTAAATACCTTCACATTTAATCCACTAAATATTATATATATATAATAACTTAACAACGCGAAATCATCCGATTTACAACGAAGCAATATTTTTAAATCTAATGAAATGATATTAATAAATGTAAATATATTAAATTTAAGCGTTGTTAATTTATATATATAATATTTAGTGGATTAAATGTGAAGGTATTTAAGCTTTACACTCTTAGTTCAAAATGCTTCAGTCTGGCTTATTTAAATATAATTGAGGCATAGATTAAGATGAGTCCCATCTTTTTCTAATAGTTCTGGCTTGTGCTTTAGAATTTAGAGTCCCATGTGATGCCATTATTCCATCTGATTGGCTGTCATGTAAGCATTTTTTAAAGCGTATCTGTTTGAAGGTGTTTAGCTTTCACATTATTATAATATTATCTGGTATGCTTAAATTTAATATATTTACAATTATTAAAGAAAATAAGAAACTTTATTCAAATATTTGCATTATAAGAATAGTTATACTATATTTATAGTATTAAAGGTTAATGTTATCATCACGAGAGATGATTTCCTGAGTATTTTAATAATCCAAATTATATTTTATTAGATTTCTTAAATTATAATAGAGATAAAAAAAATGAGCATTTGCTAATTGCTCAACAAGCTTTGTGATAAATGCTTAGCCAGAGAAAGCATTTAAAATATCTCTGTCAAGAAATCTCCCTAACCTCTGACCATGGTTTCATGCTTTGGCACTCCTCAGAGAGGCACTAGGATAGCTTCAGACACTAGATCTAGTATCTGAAGCTATCCTAACGCTTCTCTGAGGAGTGCCAAAGCACAAAACCATGGTCAGAGGTTGGGAGGGGGGTCCTGACAGATATGTGATCTATGATTCTTATTTTGATTATAATAGAGATGTTTCTTAAATTAATTTCAAATCCTATAAGACCTAAAGTGACTAATTTTACAGTTTACTTATCCTATTGCAGAGCAAAATTATTCTAATTTGTTTAATAATATTATTGTTTTATATTTTTCTAAATTTTGTCTGGATTATTGGATTTCCACAAATTGCTCTTTGTTATCCAATATCCTATGCTTTGTTCTTTCTGTAATATGATATCTCTGAGATAAAGATTAAAATATAATAAAGATTTATATAAAGATTTACTTCAAAATAAAATTAGATTATTTTATTCTTATAATAAATTTTATTATTATTATTTTTCCATATTTAGTTGGAATATTATTTTAACTTTATTTAAATAGGATTATTATAGGTAGTCATAGAAATATGATTGTAATTATTAAAGGGTCAGAATACAATGGTACTTCTATGCAGTCAGGTAAATGTCTTTGATCCTTTTTTGATTTTAAAGCAGTCTGTACACTGTAGCATGATTAAACTTCTTTATCATCTTCTTCTTCCTCTTCTTGTGCCTGCTTATCTTATTCTCTCACACTGCTTAACTTAGCTTAGCTTGAATGGTTTCTCTTTGGTGAGTTACAATATATATATATATATAATTATAGAAAGTATTGATTGATAAATATAAAATATAGAAAAAGAATAAAATGTATAATACATATATAATCATCACCATCATCAAACATAATGTTAAATTTTAAATTAAATTTAAAACGTTCTTTCTCTCATAAATCTTAAGTAATTAATTTTTTAAAAGCTAAGTAAAAAAAAAAAGTCTACAAGAATTAAAAATACTCCATAAATGGCCTCTAGTACATACAGATTTAACTGCGTATGTATAATATTTTTTTACAACTTACATTATTAAAATATACACTCATTTTCTTTTCTATAAATATTATCAATAATAAAGTTGGCGAAAAAGAAAAAAAAAAGATCATTGTTAAATTAAAATGAAGCAAAGAAAAATAATTGTTTCCATTTGTTCAATAAATTGATAAATAAAAGATAAATAAATCATTAACAACTCTCACAAAAAAAAAAAAAAAGAATGCATCTGAAGAGATTTTGTTTGATTTAAAATAGGAAAGTTCCTCTATTTATATTAAATATTAAGTAGATTGTAATCTTTCATTATCATTTTAACCATCATTGATCCGTTACAAGTTGGAGATGAAATTTAATCCAGATTCTCTATAGCTTCTGTTCTTCGCATGGCATTAACAAATTGCCATATTTCATCCATCTACCTCACATATGATCGCTTTCTAGGAATTTTACTTTATTTTCATTCCAATTTAAAACTTCAACTACTTATTCATCATTTTTTCTAGCAATATGTTCAATCCAATTTCAGTTTAACCTATTTATTCTTTCGATGATATCAATGGTACCTAGTTATATTTTCATTTATGTTATTTTGTTTTTGATTTCTTTCACGAAGTTTCTGTATTACATTTGTTGCTAATACTGTATGTAAAAAATAAATCATATCTATTAAAAATCTTTCTTCTCAATCTCAAAGAAATATTTACATTTAATATTAAATTATTTCTATTAAAAGTATTCCATCAACATTTTTATTCCTTGATTAATTTTATCTGTTGTTTCCATTTATATTTATAATATGGACCAAGATATTTATAGTTGTTAACTTTTTCTAATTTAGGATTATGATAATATTAAATAGTGCTATCACTCTTATAACGTAAAGCTGTATAATTAATATCAATTTGTCAATTAAAATGGCTGAGCGCTTTCGAGAAACTGTACTTCTCATAATTTGGACAAGCTTAAAGTCATAAATCTACAAGTTGTTACTTAATTTAGGATTATAAATTTTTATTTTCTTCTGAAAAAATCCATTGCACATTACTTTAGGATTTTTAGTATTTATCATTCGTCCTATCAATCTTTCTTGAAGCTATAAAATATTCTTTGGACTAAACAACCATATTGATAATCTTGATGACTTAACCTCCTTGTATTTTTATTTCCTTAGCCTTTCATTTTGTTTCACAAAATACTTCTTGTAACTCTGCCATAAATAATTGTGAAGACATGGAATCAGTTTGCTATGTAATCCAGTCATCTTGGTAATATTTTTTTCAGATATAAGAACATCCTGGGTGTATGTCTTGTAGTCTAAATCTTTAATCACTGTGGAGAAGCTTATAGAATCAAATAGCTTTTCATAATCTACAAATGTAGGCATAATAACAAGGCATATTTATTTATTATTTCTTTGTAATCTTCTCACAATCCTTGAATGGGATCCAATGTGCTAAACCAACTTTTAAATATAGCTAGTTTTTATAGTTGGTGTGCATCCAAAGGTCACTCTAGATAAGTTGTAATTATCTTGGTAGAAGACTGATAGATCTATATTTTCTAATATTTTATCATCTTTATTAAACACCAGTATTACTGCTGCATTCATTCAATCTACCTGGTACATCTTCATCACTTAAATATTTGACTAACAATTTTTCTAATTTTTTTTATCTGCTTTTTGTAAGATGTCAAAAATAATTTTAGCATTTCTTGGAGGTTTTTTTCTCATTCATAGATTTAATTGCATATCATACCTCTGCTTTTAAAATGTTTAACCATTGAAAATATGTAATAATTTGAATTGTTATATTGTTTTACTGTTCTTTATTGCCATCATATAATTCATTTACATATTTTATAATGTCTTCCATCTACTAAAGAATAGTTTAATCTTTTCCTCTTATTACTGAAATAGCTTTTCTTCCAATATCAAGATATTGTCTTATATTTTTGAAGCTTTTAATCTTTTCTACAGTTTTCTTTGCCAACTCAAATATCGAAATTTGTGTTCTGAAGTGATATAAAATGTTTTTCTTTTTAAATGAAATCAGAAGTTTGTGTGCATATGCTATATGCCTCAAAACTTTGTTAGCCAAATTAAACATTCCTTACTTACAAACATTTTCCATACCACAGTAGTCTTAGTTGTTATTACCTAATTATTTTTGTAGTGCTACTTCATCTTTTTCTTCTACATAGTTTTAATAGCTGTTTCAATAGTTTCACTACCATATGTTTATTTTATACTATTTTATTATATAAATCCAAAAAAAATATCATAATCTTTATTTCTTTCCCTTTCTTTAGTTTTATATTTCTTTTGCTCATCTTTATATATTCTGATTTTATTTCATCATCCTATACTCCTAGAGACAAGCTCCTTCTAATTGTGCCATACATCCCTTTATATTTTATATAATTTTTATTTTTATATAATTCCAAAATATTTTTTATTTATATTTGTTCTTCAGTACAATTATTCTTTTGCTCTAATTTCTTTATTCTCTTTTACCATTCTTATAATTATTCA
The DNA here is from genome assembly GCA_028023455.1 of Epiperipatus broadwayi. Taxonomy (NCBI): domain Eukaryota; kingdom Metazoa; phylum Onychophora; class Udeonychophora; order Euonychophora; family Peripatidae; genus Epiperipatus; species Epiperipatus broadwayi. The sequence continues at coordinate 58,593 of JAQFVV010000484.1, read as the reverse complement.
CACATCATACATTTTATCATATTTATTCCATTTCTTATATAAATACATGGAAAAAATTGCATATTTATTAACTTTGAATATTGTAAAACCTTCCTTATCCAAAGTGTTTATTATTCTTTTCATATAATCCAATTAAACAGTACTTTTATTAATCTAATTTTATTCACATCACTCTTTTTCACCTAGAATAATGTCATTTACTGTTCACAATTTACCACCCAATGCATATCTACTTACTAATTTTATATTCTATTAAAAAAAATATTTACCTGACCAATACATAGCCATTATTTCCAAATACTAAAACTAATATTCTTTAAAAATTTTAAAGCCATATTATAGATTAAAATAATGACATCTATTGTCAATTTCAAAACTTATTTCGAAATTCAATTATTAAATATCCACCTCTCCCCATTGAATTTCGTTAATTTTCTATTTAAAATCGTTGTTTTGTAATGAAAATAATGATGTATTCTTTTACCTAGTAGCCATCCAATATTCTATAATGTTTATAAGAGAGTAAACTTCAAATACATTATTGCATAAATTAATAAATTTGTAATAGATTTTTTAAGGAAATATAAATTAATTTGAAATCCTTTTTGATATGAAATGGCCCATATGCATATCAGTTCTTTAAAAATTGGTGATTTATTGTCTTGGAAGCTGCCCAAAACATCACCCATGGGTCACATTCAACCTACAGAGAGGATTGCTGGCTGCATAGAGGTTTTGATTTTTTTAAATGAAAAAATATTTTAAATTTAATGCTTATTAGATACTTTAATTCTATTATTAATCTATAATCTTAATGTTGATATTATTATCTGATATTTTACATTATTATTTTTTAAATATATATCAAAGAAGGAACCTTGTCTGTTTTGATCTAACACAAATACTTCAAGCATTCACAGTGATTGTGTATACAATAAGTGCATAATTAGTTCTTTTCAGTTATAGCATGTCTATTCAGTTATTGAGGTTATGTTACTAATGCTATGACTCTCCAATAATTTAATACATGTACTAATTTATAGATATATTAAAATACCTCCATACTTCCCCATTCTTTTCAAATTCATATAAACAAAGATACAATAAAAGACAAATGACTCCCAAGATGTATTTCATGCTGAACCAGCACTCATCAGTTGCCCCAGATCACTATCTCTCATATATATATATATCCCTTTAATATTTTGGTTGTAGTCTCAGATAAATATTTCCTTAATGTAGCCATTGGATTACTTAAGATTGGATAGCCTTGTATTGAATAATACTATCCTTTTACTTTAAAAGTTAGTTCTCATCTATTATTTCCAATTGTAGTTTCAGCAGTTGGAAATAATACAGAATGAGAAATTTAGTCAAAAATGCGTTTGAAACAATAATACTATTTCAGTAACAACAAAGATTTATTAGAAAAATTTAAAATAGACACTCACGTGATATTTGGAAAATATTCCAGAAATAAAGCTAGAATCTCTAAGGTCTCATCAGTAAATCCTGTTCTCCAAAAGCTACAATCAATAATATTCAATTCTTTCATATACATAGACTAAATAAAATTTCAATATATAAGAATTAAGTTAAATTCATTTTTGATATTGTGCATTATATTCTTGGTAAACTAATCTTATTTAGTACGAAATCTACGTTAGGTAAAAGTTCACTATAACGGTCTATGGTTGTTTGCCCTCTATTGTTTAAAATTTAAACTAAATTGCTTGAGAATCTGACATGTATGTTATTATATTACAAATAAATTAAAATTTAATCAAATGTAAAAGATAATAATAATAAAAAAAACCTTTTGAATGTTGGATTAATTACACGACATTAATTAAAATAATTACTTTTAATTTCTTTGAAAGTTAAGATTTTAAACTGTTTACAACTTAAGAATTTAAAATAAAAAAGTATATGCTACTGTCTTACAATTACATGAAAATTTATTCAAATGTAAAAGATAATAAAAAAAACATTTACCTTTTTAAATATAATTACGTCCTATACAGACTAGGAAGTTGGAGAAAAAAGCGGTATTGCTGTATCTACTCCGGAGGGCAATTCGTGCAGGTATGATGAAAACAAAGCTCTGCTAATGCCACATTGGAATTTCAGCTTATGCTTTGCTCTCATCCACATGTTTTCAATATTCTGGCTGTGTATGTCTCGGTCTTCGGGATCCATGAAGTTTTCCTGATGGACGACAACCGAATGCAAATACACACCATTGTTGAGACTGCTGATGTTATTGTATGCAGCCCAGCCATCTGAAATAATGTGCATACCTGGTAAAATGACCTGCTGTATCAGGCCTTCCAGTGTATCAGCAGTCCTGTCTGCCACTTCTATCAAGAAGCACTTTCTTGATGCTCTCTCTATGACGCCAAACACCTGTCCGCATAGCCCCCCTGTGATATTTTCGGTGGAAATAGTAGGTTTCGTCTATTTCGACGATTAATGGCTCCCCATTGTCATCAAATCCACGCATACTCCATTCTTCTGCCAGAATAGCAGCAATGCTTAAAATTTCACTATCAGGTACTAAGCATGTAGCAGACATCTTTTGTAACTATAAAACTGTACACGTATGCGTGTAATTCGCGCCGTTGAACACATAAGGTGTCTTTTTTTTTGCAACATGTGCTATAAATGTAGTTATTTTAAATTCTTAAGTTGTAGACAGTGTATGCACATTATTTCAGATGGCTGGGCTGCGTACAATAACATCAGCAGTCTCCAACTTCCTAGTCTGTATAGGACGTAATTATATTTAAAAAGGTAAATGTTTTTTTAATTAATGTCGTGTAATTAATCCAACATTCAAAAGGTTTTTTATTATTATTATTATATTTTACATTGATTAAATTTTAATTTATTTGTAATATAATAACATACACATCAGATTCTCAAGCAATTTAGTTTAAATTTTAAACAATAGAGGGCAAACAACCATAGACCGTTATAGTGAACTTTTACCCTACGTTATATATATATAAATAATTTCTTATTTATGTTCCAATGTATGCTTAATTTTATGCTATTTGCTAAACTAATCATAGCTGTATCTGTGTTTTATGATAATGTTTCTTTGATTTTTTTCCATTTTTGTTATTAATATAACAATCAGAATAAACAGCACATGTTCTATAAAATAGATCAAAGAAAAACTCACAAACATCAATTTTTTTGGAACATGACTATAATAAAAATCATTTGCAATCTGCATGACAAAAAACAAAAAAATCAAAAAAGTATGGCTTATCATCAACACAGATCTTAAGCAAATAGGGTATAACTAAGAACTGAATCTATAGGGAAGTTCATTTATATAAATAACATATATAGGTTTTTATATTGAATAATAAAATAGTTAACCATAAATATTATGCATAGCATCAAAAATGCTTTTTACTAATTATTAAACAATGAAAATAAACAATAGTAATAAAATAATAAAAAAATATGTTTCTGTTTTTTTGATAAAAAAAATTATTTACATAAATAAAAATAAATAAAGTTGAGGCAATTACTTACTGCAAAGAGTGTAGCTTTTCTAGATAAACCCATGTCTGTTTTAAAACCTGAAGCATTATTTTATCAATTTTCCAACCTAAAAATTTTTTAAAAATACATATTTAAAAAAAAAAGAAAAAGTGTTACTTTTATTCCTTCACTTTCAATCTAGATGTAATTAGAAGTTCTCTAGCTCAGGATTTTTAAAGAAGTTATGTATTACCATCATAACACCTTGGATGTTTAACGTATATATTGCACTATAAATCAGAGTGGCTCTTACTTATTATTTACTCAGTCTTAATGTAAATAGAATAAATTTAAAAAATTCATGATTTACGTTGATACATACATTCTTCATTGGAGGGAAAGAAACATTTACAATTAGAAAAGATCTGAGATAAAATATATAGAATAAAATATGTATAATTATTGACTTTAACTTTTGTTTGTATAACGAAGTGGTTTCTTTCTTGGAAAAGTTCATTGTAATCATATTTCTCTTAAATTAGTAATTGCTGATTTATTTATACTGTAATGTAGTTCTGCATACATTTTTATTTAAATTAGTGCATTTAAATATTCCATTTGTTATATAATTGAACGTTATTTACTCTTTGTTTATTACATCTCTATAGTTAGCAATAAACTGTATAATTGTATAAACAGATGATTTGGGTTCATATCATTATGATTTTTATATTTCAGGATTTTAGTTTTGTCTGTAAATTAAAATAGCTGTCAGATGAATAACTGCATTAATTTCAATTTTAAACTCCAAATCCTCAGTCATAAAGGCAAAAACTAAAAACCAGTAAAGTTGGGGTTTACTACACTAACTTATTGCTTATTCATAATGGTGATAGATAGCACTAGATTTTGTTTAGCCATGCAGTATTTGTTGTCAAAATGAATAACTGTATGTAAATTATGCCAGATAAGCCATGAAATTCATTACGATTCGGCAGTTATTCTCACATATATTGAGAGATAACAAAATTACATTTGACCTATAAAAACTAATGATGATACTTTTTTAAAATATATATATATATATATGCAAAGTCACACACAGATATATAAATATATTGTGTATAATAAACATTCCAGCACTATAAAAAATAAACGAATTGAAGAAGCATTATCATCTTCTTAAAAGTATCATCTATAAATTATACATTTTATTCTCTGTTACATGAATGACAAAATTAATCATTTTTTGAAATTGCACATGTTTTGGAATTCCTCTGCAAAACAGGAATTTTCTTTAAGACTGTAGTCAGTATTAGGACTTTTCTTTAATATTTTTGATCCAACAATTAATTGGTTTTATAAAAGAGTACATAGCTATTTTCAACTATAAACTCAAATAATTCCCATACATACTGTTTTTTTGTACTTCATAATACTTATGAATTAATGTTTATAAGACTTTTATAATGTAAGGAGCTATTTCTCTCTTTTAAAATAGTTTTATTTTGTACACTATTGTTTAGTTGTAATATATAATATCGCAAAAATTAATGTAATTCGCACATACATGCACACACATACATGTGTTACCCATATATAGTGAATGTTATATATATATATATATATATATAGTAACAGTAGCTGGGTTTGAATACAGGTTTAATTGCCAGTGTTGTTGCGAAGTAAATAGGTCGAATCGATAAAATTTACAATAGTCATTCGAACCCTGTTACAAAAGAGTATGAATGAGTACATTAATTAATTAAAGGTATGAATGTATATATATATTTGCTGTATGTGTTAATATAATGGGTGAAAATTACTAATATATTTATATGTGAGAATGTAGAGAAGCGATTATATGTAGAGTTGCATTATTTTTTTTTATTCATTTGTGTTTTAAATAGATATTTCGTTATGAATATCGTAAGATAGATTTTAAATGCCAGTGATAACATGTGTTTCTTAAGCAAAACCCATTAAACTTATAAGGCTAGAAAATAATCAATAGAATGGAAAGTTGTGCCGTGGGCGGTTTCAGTTAATGACTGTCCACCGGAATTCTTAGAACTGGTCAAGCGTATTTTTAGAACAATGAAAGAAAAAGCATTCTTCAGATCGAACCATCGGCATAGGAATAGAAAAGAAAAGTGAGGTTAAAGAGCACTAATGAATAGAAGTATTTTTGTTCTCGGTGATTTTAGGGGTGATTTTAAATTTTAGAAAAGCAGAGAAAGATGTATAAACTGATCAACCTAATATTTGATTAAGAATTTTATTCATAATGTACTCTGTATACATGCAGGGGTAGAATAATCATGTAGGTTCATCAGACTGCTAAATGGTCAGCTATTGTGGAACCTGCATAAACTTTATTTATGGATTTGCCGTTTAGTCAACCAAGCATAATGGCCACAGAACTCTAACAACCAGATCCTCTCACAATCAAGCCAAACTCATCTACTTAAATTCTAATAGGGATTGTTTTGGTCAGAATATTTCAGAGCTTATCATCATTGTTCGGACCAGCGACTTTTCATTAAAACCAACATCTTGTCTATACTGTAAGCTTACAGATTATTAGCCTCAGCCATGTGAACATTCACTCTTAAGAGGTAACTTTGATCTTTTCTTAATCTGCCTTAAATGAACATTTAATAATGGCTAAAGAAATATGTGTTATTTCAATTTAAATAAAGTATATTAATAATTTATTAAATTGTTTAAAAAAATACAACTCTGATGTGTAATTGCATTCTTTCATTAATATGTGTATTATATACATATATATATATATATATATATATATATATATATACATATATATATATATATATATGTGTAGCAGAATGAATGAATTGTATGTTTAAGATATTAATATATGTATGCACGTGCTAATAAATCTTAGAGTTAATTACAACTTATATATATTAGTTACATTCTGGGTTTCTGTTGACTAATGGGCTATTGTAATAGGATTGGATTTAGATAGAAATTATATTTAGAGATATAAGGCATCTCTTAATGAGATCATCCATAGCTTTGTTCTCCCAATAAACATTGTTGTCCCAGACCCTCGAGATTGAGCTAGTGCGGATAAAATACCGAAAGGATATCCATTGGAACTTTTGTTTGCACTTTCAAGATGTATAATTCTTATTAATGGATAAGATTGGCGCTTGAGAGGGGCTTCGGCCTTTGCTCAAAAATATACATGCTCAAAGCTTAGGGTAATAACTGATACACCCTAAATAATTTGAATAAGATTGTGGGTAGAATGTTAAAAATGGCTGCCCAGTGTGTGGTGTGATATTCAAATACCATGTAGTTGTTAATATATATATTGTGACCTACCAGGTTGGCACCAGGAAGAAATGTGGGAAGTTTACATTTGTGCTAACAATGGCTAAAGATAATTATCTGAGAAAAATGAATTGTGAAGTAATTTGCTAGTTAAAATTAGGATTTAAAAAAATTAAAACTTTAATTGGATGTACTGATCGATAGAGTTTTGGATTATATATGTTTGGTAGTAGAAGAGGAGGATGAACAACCTCAGGGATGTTTATATGTAATAGAAAAATTTACATGTCATAATAAGCAGATATATAGATATATTATTAATTAGAATTTTCTTTTCTATATTTTATTTATTATTTACTAATTATGTATTGTTCCTAATCTTATATTTAAAATGATAAAGATTATTTGTATATTAGTGAATAACATGTGTAAATTAATATTTGGTATTTTTTTTATTATTATGTTTTATTCAATTCAAATATTGTATTGTTAAAATTTTATAAGTAAAAATTCTGGCACACTTCCAAAGTTGATTGTAATAAAAAAACACAGAGGGCGTGAGTGAAGAGAGACAGAAGGTTTAAAACTTGAAGGAAAGTAAAAAAAATTCCAAAGAAGAAGATGTAAAAAAAAAAAAACTTAAAATGATCAATAACTCTCTAAGAGTATTAGAACAAATAAAAAAACATTGCGAGGATTCTAATAATATATTTTTGGAGGATTTTCTATTATACTACTGGAGTAATATAACTATGAAGAGATAAACCAAAGGGAAGCCAGCTCCAAATTTCTGTCAAATGATGATCCATGTTCACTACCATTAAAATGCCTGGATGTTATGTAAGCTAAGTAATTATGATTTGTTTTAAAGTATTACCAAAAATAAATAATATCAGAATGACAAAATTGTTTAAAATAAAGCTAGCTAAAATTTTCTTAATAAATGCTATAATTAAACATTTGATTTTCAATTTTAAGAATTTTCTATCAATATTTTGCAAAATAAAATTTAAAATGAAAGAGTTTATCTATTTAATCTTATATCAAGAGAATAATTTTATATTGTATAACTTTGTTATTTGCATATATATAATGAAATAATTCCAATGCATGCAAATGTTATTTATAACGCCTATCATGGAATTCTAGAAAAAAAAGGCTATTGTCATTCTTAACAAATTATGCTTTAACAATCGGATAGACATTTTTTTAATGTTATAATTTACTGTTGTCTTTGAAACTGATATGTATGTTTCTTTCAACTTTCAAAATTTTTTAAAAAAACTTTACATGTAAGGAATGGATATTGATAAGTATTTTTCGTTATTGCTTATAATAGATATACAATCAATTTTTTTTTCAGTGTTTTCTTTTAAAAAAACAATATAACTTCTTATTATTATAATATGATAATCTATTATTTTATATGATCTAGAAATCATATTATAGATGATTATATATTCGAGTGTGTGTGTGATGCTATAAATTATTATTATTTTTTTTAAAAATAAATTGTATTTATTTGGCTTCAATTTTGTTAATGGAGTTTATTTAAAAAAATAAAGAATTAAAACTTTGTCTGTTATAAGTTTGTTCATGTAGGAAGTGTATTGGGTGTAGTTGGAGGTAGAAAAGGTCAAGCGATGTTTAGATTATTTAGATTAAGTTTGGAGATATTATTTAACCCTCATGTATCTAGGTGTAAGTGTTTGGTTATTGTTTTCCCCTGCCTTTGTATAGTTGATGTTAGATAATATACATTGATCATAACAGATAAGTGTTTTATAAATGTTTGTAATACGTATAAAAAATGATTAATTTGTTGCACTAAGTATTTTATAAATGAGCTAATAAAAATATGTTATAGAAATACATTATATTTACAATGTTATAAAAACACACATATTTGAAAATATATGATTCATATATTAAATATTAGTCAATTTTGGTTTTACTGTAGAAGAAATGTAATTGGTTAGAAAGGTGCATAAAATAATATTTTTTTTTGTTTATTTATTATTTATTTTGTCGTTTATTTTTAATAAATGTTGTATTGAATTAATAGCCCATATGAATTGCTTGATTATATATGTTCGATTCTCCATTTCCACACACACATATGGTTAACATAGCATAGCCCTAGAATATCTAAATTTGCCAGTATAAGTTGAGTTTTATTATTTGTCTGGAGTTGATAAATCTCAGTATTACAATGCCAATAATATATTTTACTTTGCTTAAAATAGATGGTGATGTGGATATAAAAGGTACCCGACCCTCATCATTATCTACCCTATATTAAATGTGATAATTGATAATTTTGCAATAGTTTTGTAATTGAATAAATGTGTGGCATATGATTAAATTAGTGTTACAGAATTGTTATCCATAAATGTTTTATTACTCTTATTTGCATTCTTTTTTAAAACCATATCATATAACCTCAACTGAGCTAAGCCATGGAATAATTACAATATAAGAATCTTTTAAATAAGTTTAAAAGCAATTTACAATTATAAATTTTATTCTATCTTGTATAGAATTGGCATCTGGGCATTTATAAATCTAATAAAGTGAATAAGTGAAGAAGGCAGAGGTTACAGGGTGGATTAAATGGCGACCAACATGGATGGCTTGATATATTCATAGAGGACACAGCTGCCAAGGGTTTAAATAGCTGTCCAATCATGGGATCTTGATTACATAAGTCTCATATCTTGTAGAGTGTTTATATTTTTGTTGATATATATTGGCATATACCTGAGATGAGAAGTAATCCAGTAACATTAGAATTACTTTATTCCTGTTTTAAATATACAGTTATTGCAAAATTGGTTCCAAAATAGAATCAAGTTGGCAGTTTTCTTATTCAAGGATTTTTTTTATATCAATCTGGAAGATTAATAGAAATGTTTGATAAAATGGAACTAGGGGTAAATGGAGTGTTGAGGTTTGAAATAAGCTAATACTTGAATGATGTGTAGTAGATATATTAACCAAAAGACTGTTTTTTACGAGGCTCCTCGTCGACATCTGAAATCACTCTAACTCAGCCAGTTTTTATACGAAAATATTCGTTAAATACGTATTGAATTCGTTTTTAAAAGTTCTGTACGATGGTGACATCTTCCGATTTATTTTAGAAGTAAAAAATAGAAAAAAAACGCATTTAAACCTAAACAAAGAAGGAACATTATTTGTGATTGGTTCTTAGCATGCTCTCAGCCGAAAAAGACATTCTGATTGGCTGGAAAGAACAAAGAAACTGCCTGATCAAAGAAAATAAAGAAAAACGCTGAGATTTTCATTTCGAATACGATTTAATTATTATAAAAGAATATTTTGAGAAATTAAAATTATTTTCAGAGAGAATAATAAAAAAACAAAATTATTTTCGAAAAATATTGAAGATTTAAGTAAACATATTGAAGATGTAGTAAAAAGAAATATTTACTTTTCTATAACGTAAAAGTCGATCTTTTTGTTTACATTATAACTTTTATGTTGCCGATATTGAATATTTTAGAATAAATAAATAGCAATTTATTTTTGAAAGAACTTTCATTTTCTTCATAACCTAAAAAATTAATTATATACTTTTTATAAACGTATCTGAGTTGAATTTAATATTATAGGCGAATATGTTTTAACAATAGGCTTTGTCTTCAGTTTGTGAGTTGGCCAATTAAAAGATTTGATTTTTATCTGATACAACCAATGATAAAATTAGCGGTTAAAAGGTTAATGTCAGATATATAGTTTTAAAAAAAAAACATTTTTTTATGTGAAATAAATAAATACAACCATGAAACATCTTAATTTCAATTTTAAAGCTATATAAATATCACAACTTATAGTAAATGTTAAAGTTGATAACATTATATATATATATATATATATATATATATATATATATATATATATATATATATATATATATATATATATATATATATATATATATATATATATATATTGTATTTTGCTTGTCAATGAAATATAGCATTTCTGCCAGATAGGCATAGAATTATTGATGGTGTTAAATTATAAAGTAGTAATGTTGTTCATATTTGGAACATTTCTGTTATAGAAAGTCTATAATTTTGAAGGTTAAATAGGATACTTGATTGTTGGAGTTTTGTTGATTGTATTGCAAGTTTTGGTGATGGATGGAGAATTTCTGTCATTGTCTTAAGTATATGGTGTATTTATGTCACTGGTGACTGATTGTATGTCACTGGTGACTGATTGTTCTCATTCACTGCTCCAACCCAAATTATGATATCAGATATAAGTTATCATGAAGCAGTTAACAGTAGTCCTGCCATGATTTTGCCTCTAAGACTCCAGAGAGAGCAAGGCATAGTTCATTCTAATATATATGTAATATTTGTCTCTAAGACTCCCAAAGATGAGCAAGACAAAATTTTATAAATAGCCCCTAAGACTTGGATGCAAGCGGGGTAGTGTGATAGTGTTTGTAGTAATAATATGGGTTGTAGTAGCTTAGAGTGACTAAAGTGGGACAATCATCAGTGTTCTTGGAGCATTGTATGTTTTAAAAGCAGTGATGGAATTCTTCTATCTATCTTAAAATTGTGAACTGCTAATCATTATTTTGGCTGTCAGTATCTGTTGGATCATTGGAAGAATGGATGAATATATAAGTTGAATATATAGCTCATTTTTAACAGGCTATTTTCTATATTCTTATGCAAAGGTTGGCATTTACCATATTTAAGTAAAAATTGTATATCAGCTGTCATAGTAAATGCATGTCATCATTAATTTTATTTTAGTTATAATTTTTTTTTTTGGGGGGGGTATAAAGCTGTATAATATTTGAATGCACCCAACACAGCATAAAAATAAATGAACATGCTTAAATCGTTTTGGTCTTTTATCAATAATTGAATTGGTGTAACTATAGTGGATCATGTAAAATTTAATTTATAATTCCAGCTATGTTTAGACCAATATTATCTAGTTAAAACTTAATGTTTTCTTGTCAATGTGTGAGTGGAAAATTGAACATTATATGGGAAAATAAAATTGTGGAAATTTTATGTCGTTTTAGGTAATGATGGTGAATTTGGATTGTTGATTTGATGGAGGTTGGAGCTGGTAAACCTTATTCTCTTTAAGTAGTATTAATAAATTTTTAAGAGATTATAAAATGGAAGAGTTTAGTTTATATGATAGTTTGGGTGGGTCTCAAGAGACACAGTCTGCATACAAGGCTGCATTGTCTCCTGACCTTGAATCAGGAAATGAAGCTATAGATATGTCATATGGAGAATCTAGTAAGATGAGAGATACTATCCCTAAAACCATGTATGGTGACCTGCTAATGTGGTTCAAAGAGATGTTTACAAAATTAGAGTTAGGTGAAACAGAATTAAAATCAGAATTAAAAGAAGTAAAGTCAGGTCAAATAAAATTAAAATTAGAATTAAGAGAAGAACTAAAGTCTGGTCGAGTAGAAGATAGAGAAAAGTCAGAAGAGATGTTTGTAGAGTTGAATCAGAATTAAAAGAAATAAAATTGGAAGTTTCAGAAATGAAGTCAGAAATGGTAGAAATAAAAGCTAGTATAGTTAGGCAGATGAAAGTTGTGGAGGAGAAAGTAGAAAGTCAGGAATCAGAGATAGCAATAGAAATAAAATTGAGTCAAAAGAAATCAGAGGAGAGGATGGTTGAAATAAAGTCAGAAATATCATAGATAAAATTAGAAGTGAAACTAGAAACAAAGCTAGAAGCAAGATTAGAAATACCCAAAATGAAGCTAGAAATGCAAGAGAATATTAATGACCAAGTTATGCAGATTAATAAGAATGTTAGTTTAGCCAGTGATGAAATAAATGTATACAAAGAACTTAGAGAAATAGTTAATCAGGACTCAAAATTATAGAAAATTGAAGATATAGACATGCTTAAGGATTTCAAGAAGAATCTTGATAGAGAGAAAGAAATTAATAAATCAATAAAGACAGAAATAATTTCTTTGGACATGAAATATCTAGAAATTTTGGAGAATGAATTGCTAAAAATTACTGATATTATCAGTAATAAGTTTAGAAATAAAAATGAAAATATAAATTTAAAGTGTGTTCTTGATTATTTAGAACATAAGGTGAAGGTAAATGTTTTCAAAAAAATATTTTATAGAGATACTAAACATGTAATATGTAATATGAAATGTTTAATAGAAAGTGTTAGTCATGCTAGAGAAAGTGGTAAAGTGAAAATAAAATGTAAAATTAAGAATACAAAGAAGTTTGATGTAAATATTCTTAGAAAAGTTATTAATCTGGAAAGAGATTTAGGCAAAACCAAAGTAAAGATTAAATGTAAAAGTAAGATGAAAACTAAAATAGATTTTATGAGAGAAGTAATTAATCACAATAAACATATGAAGAAAATTAAAGTAAAATTCAAAGAGATGAGTAGAGAGAAGGATAAGATAAGTTATCTTAATAAAGGTGTAGATTATATAAGAGATATTGGGAAAGCAAAAGTCAAATTTAAATTAATAAATGAAAAGATAGTTAATTTAAATCTTGGCAGAAAGATTGTTGATGAAAAAAAAGAAATTGGAAAAGCTAAAGTCACACTTAAGAAAGTAAATGTAGAATTGATTATTGTCATGGGTTTAAAGACATCCAAAAATAAAAAAATCGAGCATAGAAAGGTAAAAACTAGACTAAAGAATGTTGAGATAATGTCTCTTAGAGATAAATTTGTCAGAAGAAAGGAAATAAAAAATAATCGAGCAAGGTTTAAAGTTACTTATAATGCTCGCAGTTTGATTCCGTATCCTGCAAGACATGATTAATAAAAGTTATACATATTGTTCAATATAGAATTTAGTTATTTTTTCTTGCTTATTTAATGTTGCTAAAATATAATAGGAACAAGTGTTTGTAAAAGCATTAAATGTTTTTATTGTTTTATGTTTATTCGACAAACACAATTTTCTAATTGTGGAATAATCTTAATGTAAAATTTGATGTGCTATTAATATTGATTGTTGTTTATCCAATTCATTTTTCTTTCATAAGGGGGAAGGATTGTGACCTTCCAGGTTGGCACCAGGAAGAAATGTGGGAAGTTCACATTTGTGCTAACAATGGCTAAAGATATTCATCAGAGAAAAATGAATTGTGATGTAATTTTCTAGTTAAAATTAGGATTTAAAAAAAATTAAAACTTTAATTGGATGTACTGATTGGTAGATTTTTGGATTATATATGTTTGGTAGTAGCAGAGGAGGATGAACAACATCAGGGATGTTTGTATGTAATAAAAAATGTACATGTCATAATAAGCAGATACATAGATATATTATTAATTAGAATTTTCTTTTCTATATTTTATTTATTATTTACTAATTATATATTGTTCATAATTTTATATTTAAAATGATAAAGATTATTTGTAAATTAGTGAATAACATTTGTAAATTAATATTTGATATTTTTTATTATTATGTTTTATTCCATTCAAATATTGTATTGTTAAAATGTTATAAGTAAAAATTCTGGCACACTTCCAAAGTTGATTGTAATAAAAAAACACAGAGGGTGTGAGTGAAGAGAGACAGAAAGTTTAAAACTTGAAGGAAAGTAAAAAAATTCCAAGGAAGAAGATGTAAAAAAAAAACTTAAAAGAATCAATAACTCTCTAAGAGTATTAGAACAAATAAAAAAACATCATGAGGATTCTAATAATATATTTGTGGAGGATTTTCTATTATACTACTGGAATAATATAACCATGAAGAGATAAAGCAAAGGGAAGCTAGCTCCAAATTTCTGTCAAATGATGATCCATGTTCACTACTGTTAAAATGCCTGAATGTTATGTAAGCTAAGTAATTATGATTTGTTTTAAAGTATTACCAAAAATAAATAATATCAGAATGACAAAATTGTTTAAAATAAAGCTAGCTAAAATTTTCTTAGTAAATGCTATAATTAAACACTTGATTTTCAATTTTAAGAATTTTCTATCAATATTCTGCAAAATAAAATTTAAAATGAAAGAGTTTATCTATTTAATCATATATCAAGAGAATAATTTTATATTGTATAACTTTGCTATTTGCATATATATAATGAAATAATTTCAATGCATGCAAATGTTATTTATAATGCCTATCATGGAATTCTAGAAAAAAAAGGCTATTGTCATTCTTAACAAATTATGCTTTAACAATCGAATAGACATTTTTTTATGTTATAATTTACTGTTGTCTTTGAAATTGAAATGTATGTTTTTTTCAACTTTCAAAATTTTTAAAAAAAACTTAACATGTAATGAATGGATATTGATAAGTATTTTTCGTTATAGCTTATAATAGATATACAATCAATTTTTTTTTCATTGTTTTCTTTTAAAAAAAACAATATAACTTCTTATTATTATAATATGATAATGTATTATTTTATATGATCTAAAAATCATATTATAGGTGATTATATATTCGAGTGTGTGCGTGATGCTATAAATTATTATTTTTTTAAAAAAAAAAATTGTATTTATTTGGCTTCAATTTCATTAATGGAGTTTATTTAAAAAATAAAGAAATAAAACCTTGTCTGTTATAAATTTGTTCATGTAGAAAGTGTATTGGGTGTAGTTGGAGGTAGAAATGGTCAAGGGATGATTAGATTATTTAGATTGAGTTTGAAGATATTATTTAACCCTCACGTATCTAGGTGTAAGTGTTTGGTTATTGTTTTCCCCTGCCTGTCTTCATTTTGTATAGTTAATGTTAGATGATATACAGTGATTATAACAGAAAAGTGTTTTATAAATGTTTGTAATATGTATAAAAAATGATTAATTTGTTGCACTAAGTATTTTATAAATGAGCTAATAAAAATATGTTTTAGAAATACATTATATTTACAATGTTATAAAAATGCACATATTCGAAAATATATGATTCATATATTAAATATTAATCAATTTTGGTTTTACTGTAGAAGAAATGTAATTGGTTAGAAAGGTGCATAAAATAATACTTTTTTTTGTTTATTTATTATTTATTTTGTCTTTTATTTTTAATAAAGGTTGTATTGAATTAATAGCCCATATGAATTGCTTGATTATATACATTCGATTCTCCATTTCCACACACACATATATGGTTAACATAGCATAGCCCTAGAATATCTAAATTTGCCAGTATAAGTCGAGTTTTATTTAATTTGTCTGTAGTTGAGAAATCTCAGTATTACAATGCCAATAATATATTTTACTTTGCTTAAAATAGATAGTGATGTGGATATAAAAGGTACCTCACCCTCATTATTATCTATCCTATACTAAATGTGATAACTTATAATTTTGCAATAGTTTTGTAATTGAATAAATGTGTGGCATATGATTAAATTAGTGTTACAGAATTGTTATCCATAAATGTTTTATTACTCTTATTTGCATCCTATATGAAGACCATATCCTATAACCTCAACTGAGCTAAGCCATGGAATAATTACAATATAAGAATCTTTTAAATAAGTTTAAAAGCAATTTACAATTATAAATTTTATTCTATCTTGTATAGAATTGGTGCCTGGGCATTTATAAATCTAATAAAGTGAATAAGTGAAGAAGGCAGAGGTTACAATATATATATATATATATATATATATATATATATATATATATATATATATATATATATATATATATATATATATTGTGCCGGTCAAAATCGTGTATTCATTCAACAAGACCAATAACCCAAGCAAAAGTACCTTGAATCCAACCATGCACAAGATACATATGTCAGGACAAGGATGAATCCTAACCTATTTGCCTAAATTATTGCCTCTCTGACTAATGGATAATGTTTGTGATGACACTAGCAGTGCTTGGTTTTATTTTGTCCCAGCTGGAAGTCATGGTTCACATAGAGACTCAAAATAATAAAGGGTTTATATGAAAAATCAATGATTTAGAGGATTCTGACGATTGCAGAATGGTACAGATATGATTTGATCGATTACTAATGGTTTGAATCATAATAATGATAAATCGTTATGGCAACATTATAAAGAAGTCAATTTACATCAAATAAATATTATAAACAAATAGAGTAATTAATCTTAGATATTGGGAGTGATGACAAACTAAGCTTATTTAAATGACAATATTATAGGAATTTATTAAAGAATTTAGTACAAAATAAGTAGTCTTTGTTTATACAACTTGGTTATTTTCTTTAATTCATTTTGATGTGGCTTTGACAAACAATGTAAAAGTTTGTTAATTGGTTGGCCAAAAACCAATCAGCAATAAAATAAGATATTACAAATAAATTTGTTTTATATATATATATATATATATATATATATATATATATATTACAAAATATGAAAGATGGGCATTTAAAACCCTATTACATTTAAAATCATTTGTATATAATGAGTGTGGGAAGCAAAATAGTTCTTAAGTAAATAATTGACAATTATACAGTCAGATTTAATTAATTACAAACTTTGTTTGTGAAGGACGTGCCATCATGGCAGAGAGCCTTTCAGGTTTGCTAAATAAAGATATAAAATGATGATGAAGGCAGTATGCTATTATAGATTACAACAAAATAAATGAGGTGGCTTTGCTAAAAAAAATTCCTGATATGTACAGGTAGATAAGAGAAATGTTGGCCCTTTAGCCAAAGCATGTCTCTGAATAATAAAATATTTTTGATGTGCTGGGCTTCCCACACACATATTTTAAATGGCAATGCCCGAAAATGGATCCCTTGGTATGAACTATGTCTACTTTGAGGGAGTGTGAAAGATTGGACTGGTCAGTTAAATTTCCAAAGGTCCTAAGTGGTTTGTAGCAAAGCAAGAATAACAATAAAAATAAATGGTTGTAACTATAAATACACAATGCCTTAGACATATATAGATAGATAGTGTATCATTAACAAAATAATAAATCCTGATTAAAATCATTGGCTCCCTGATATAATGTAAAGTCCCAGAAATGTTAAGTCATTAATGAATGAATAGTAAATTATATTACAAAAAGAAAGGCAAGAATTAAAACTAAAATATAAAATTGTTTTCCCCACTCATCATGGAAGATTACAAAATAGGACTTGTCTTTAATTAACATAGACGGGCATTAAATATCAAACTAATAAATTGTAAATCATAATTTTAATATTTTCTGACAAATAAAATATATGTATGAAATATATATATATATATATATATATATATATATATATTGATAAAATTCTATGATAAATTTTACTTAATTGATTCACTAAAATTATTTATTCTTTCAGAAATAATTACAGGGCTATTTTAAATTGGAGGTAATAGTAAGATACTTTTAAAATAATTTCAATCATTCAAATAAATATATATATGAGGTACAAAACTAAATGAGCTTTCTATTAATTAATTTACGGAAGGAAGTCTTCTTGTAATGATTTTTAAATTAAAAAAAATAACAGGGGGGAGGATTTAAAGTTAATAGCTCATTGAATTTTGTAGTTGGCCATTTCAGTAAGTCGATTAATCTAAACAAACCGACAAAAAATTAATTTAATTTGCCGCATCAAAATAATGTAAGATTTTATAAGAATTGATATTTTAAATTGAATAAATTTAAAAGACGCATTTTAAACCAAGCTGTATAAACATTACACAGATATAAAATATAAATTAATATAGATTTTGAAAACAAGTAAAATAAAATCAATGGCTTGCGGTGAATTGGACGTTACCTCAGAATCAATCAGTTAGTACAGGCAGTTAATACAGTCAGATCATTTCAGGCTTCCTCGACACAGACAGTCTCTGGCTAGATGTTTAAAGCACTGGAAAGGCATGGATGGGCTGGTGGAACAGACCTCTGAGAAGCAAATGACCAATCTTTTCACCCTGTCATTTCTTTAGGCACGATATATATATAAAGATTAATCACTTCTCTTCAGTAAACTCAATCAATAATTAATCCTAATCAAATTTTCCACTATTTATGTGTTCTGGCTTTATCTAAAGGATTAAATCTACACTGACCTCCACCAATTTGTAACTGCTCTAAGCAGTTCTCTGAGGTTGGTGCCTGCTTTGGAGGGAAAATCTATAACTCTGCATGAACATGCCCCAAGGGTTGATTTGCTAATTAAAAAACAACAACAACAAGCATATTAAGTTTATCAGTCATTGTACTAACAAAATCTATTTAATTAAGGTTTAGATTAACAAAAATGTAGATTTTATTCAGAAAAATTTTAGGTACAATGACTTTCAAACATATTTGACATAAACTTAGCAGAAATTTACAAAATATTTCTTAAAAATATTACATTGTTTAAATAATTGATTCTCAAGTGTACATTGATTAAAAGATAAATATAAAATGTTACCAACTGATTTATTGAAGAAAATGAACTTTAATAAAGAATTTGAAATATTTGTAACATTTTATAGATATCTAGGATTCAATTCAATTTGATAAAATAAACACAATATACATTTTTACAAATATAAAATAAATAAACTAATATAAAAAGGTTAGTTTTAATTATAAAATAAGATTAATGAAATATAAAAGATTATAATATTGATTAAAATATACTACCACCTATTATGAGATGGGTGTCAGTTAATAAAGATTGGGTTCAAACCCAGACTAGTGCTGATGACATTGGCACTAGGTGAAGCAGAAATATGTACTATATTTCCAGCTTCATATCCCTCGACTTGGGGGAAAAAACAACAAAAAAAACATTTTACTTGGGTGTCCAGTGACAATAGAGGCTGACCAAGGGTTTGCTGACCAAGGTTTATTATATTATTATTGGAATGGTAACTGTATTGAGATCTGCAAGCCTTTAGTTTCTTCTAAATTTATTACTCTGCTGAAATTACAATTCTTAAACTATCATGTTATTAAACGATTTATTTTCTTAGCAATTCTTTCTTATCTTCCTCATTCTACTAACTTTAGTCTTCTTACTTCATTTAGTTACTATTAGATAATAGTCCTTAGATAAGATTTATATATCAACAGTCCAGCAACATAATCAATATGTATTTCAATTATATGGGGTCATACACAAAGGGTCTCACATTTTGAAAATAATTTAAACTTTCCCTGGATCTGGAGGTATTTCATAGTATGGTTTTAAATGGCAAGCATTAAAAGTCTCTTTTTGTTCATTAAAAATTTCTTTGCTTATTCCATCATCAGCTAAGCTGAAGGCACTATTTTTATGTTTGCAATGTTTATCTTTGTGTTTTTTCTCTTCTATCTTGCTCTGCTGTTTATCATATTTATCTCGACCTTTTGTCATATTGTGTGCTATTTTCCTGATTATTTCTGAAAGCAGTATCTCTCTTTTTTCAATTGTTTCCAAATTACTATTTAATTCTGGTATATTATCTTTTGCAACATCATCTTTCAATGTTTCTAATGGAATTTCATTTTTATTTGAATTTCCTATTACATTATCATTTATTTTGGGAATTTCTGAGGTAGGTTTATCTTCTAATATATTTATTTTGTATTCTTTTTCATTTACTTCCATATCTATAGACTTCTCAATGTTCTCAACTATTTTTTGTTGTTCAAGAGGTTCTGGAATGATTTCTACATCAGGTTTCATCTTTTCCATGTTTTCTGTATTGATTTCAGCATCTATTGTAGTCTCTGAATAGATTTTTACTTTTTTTGGTATCTCCATCTTAATATTACAATCATCAATATTTACAGCATTAATTTTAGATTCTTCCATGATCTCAACCTTGATTTTAGACTCTTTCACAATTTTTAAATCAATTTTAGATTTTATTAAATCAGCTTCCAACTCATAAGCAGTCTTTGCATCCATTTTAAATTCTGTTACGGTATTTGATACTATTGCAGTCTCAGCTTCTGTATCTACTGCTTCTTCTTTTGCAATTTTAGAGATATATTCCACAATTAGAAGTTTTCCTGAAGGTGAACTGACAACTTCAATAAGATCCTTTGTAATTTCAATTTCTTCCTTTTTAACACTTTCATGTTTTGCTTCATCAGTAATTGGATATTCAACTGGTGATTCTTTTAAAATATCTTTGGCTGGAAGTTCTAAAGTTTCTTTAACTCGGTTTAATTCAACAATATTCTCCGTATCTCTTGCTGGTTTTGTTTCTGGCTTTGGTTCAATAGATTCAGCAACTTCTTCTGCACTTACTACTTCTTTAGGTGAAATTACAATTCCGGTTATTTCTTCTTGAGATTCTATTTGTGGAGGTAGTTCTTCACCATCTTTAATCATTTTTGTAGATTGCTCCCACTTATCCTTCTTCATCTCTGTCCTCTGGCATAGTTCTTTCATTTGTTGTAGAGTTCTCTCTGTCATCATTCGGCTTGACTCCTCACTAATTTGGATCATCCTCATCATACTCTGGAGCATTGCAATCACATTTTTATCTTCTGGAAATACTTGGGCTGGTTTCATGTCATCGATGAGTGTAAAGGGATCCTTTACAGTGACTTCTGAAATTTGTTCCATGTTTTCTTCTTTCACTGAGATGCTGGCATCAACATCTTCACTTTCCTTTTTTTCTATGCTGTTATCCATTTGGATTTTGAAAAGTTTGACAACAGTAATAATGCTGATCTTAGAATTCAAAGCTATTTTACTGGAAATATGGCTAATTGAAACTTTAAGACAATCTTGAACAACTAGAATGTAAACGTATTTTGTATCTTGAAATTTATATAATCATTAATTCGAACGTTTGCTTCCCTTACTCTGTCCACTCTTTCCATCATGTTTTACTGACTGTCCTTTCTGACCTGCCATACTAAGTTTCTGACTGTTTTAAGCTGGATAATTAAATAATTGTTTCAACTTCAACAAAAAATTTTACTTTATCATGAGAATGACTGATTTGGTTGTTGTTGTTTTTTTATTCTAGCTGGCCACCCTTGGTCACTCATTGCCTCTGAAATGGACTTAAAAAAAATCATTATTTTCCAAATTTAATACATAATCTTGTTGTTATGAATATTACATTGTTTACAATTTTATTACATATTACACCAGTTATAAAATTCTTCACTCTCCAAATCTCATATATATAAAAAAAAATTTGTTGCCAAGAATTACCACGGTTCTTTATTTATTTATTTATTTTTGAACTTGATAACGAATTTATAATGGTAATAGGTACTCTATTCCCTACACCAGGGCGCCAGTTATCAAGATCAGCAATAATATAACACAGATAGCTCTACTACATATAAAAACAGGTATATATATATATATATATAAAATATATATGTACTTTTATTGATTGTTAACACAGTATGCCCATATGAATAAACATTAAATACATCTTATTACCACCTTTTACACATAAGGCTTATGGATGTAGTACATGGGCTTTAAACATTTTTTTAAACACATGAAAACAGAAAACAAATTCATGTGTGCATGTAAAACCAGATACAAAAAAAAAATCTACATATGGTTGTAATACATGGGTTTCAAAAAAAAACTTTTACAAAATATCTATATGGTTGAAAAACCAGGTACCACAGCTAGCAAAACTTTTACACTTATAGTTATAATCTTTGCATTTAAAAAAAAACTTTTCACACAACATTTTATGGTTGTAAAACACAGTCTTTGGTTTTTTTGACACTCATGAAAAAAAAACTTTACATCACTTTGACCTTCTTTTATGATTTATTTTACATAGTTTGAGTTTGGTATAAATCTAACATTAAGAGAAAAACTGTTAAACTTAAGAGCACATTCATAAATTATTACATGTCACTATGGATTCAAACTCATGTGAACTAAACCAACTTTTAAATATATTGGTCCGAATATATACAACTGTATCTATGAAATATCATTTGGGGATATGAATATTTGTTCAACTGTCAAATCCAGAAAAAAAAAATTTGTACATCTATATATTGGGAAAAAGTTTTTCAAGCTTTAATGCTTGAGATACAATACAACTTTTCCACACATATGGGTTTCCAAGAAAATATATAGTAATGCAATACATATAAAATTTTCAAACACATCTGTTCCTACACATTGCACATACACACCCATGTACATATATACGCAGCGCTACATATACAAGTACATAGATTTTACACACATATACTTCTATACACATTCATAGTACTATACATTATTGGAAAAGAAAGAAAAAAAAACTTTGGAGAAAAAGTTGAAAAAAAAAAATCCATACACGTGTCAAATTCTTTACACTTTGCTTTAAAATAATCACAACATTATATACTCAATTAACAAGAAAAAAATTTCTATACAAATATTTCCGTTCTTAGCAAACATGGGAGAAAAGTAGAAAAAAAAAAATTTCTACATAACAAAACTCTGGAAGTAAAAAAAAAACTTACATATACATTAATATAGTAGTTCAAACTACTTTCATATTTTATACAATCTATTTAACCATATGAGTTTTCACTTTTAATTAATCTGTTTATCAAAAAAAAAATTACAGACTATGGATGGAAAACATGGTATTCCTCTTTAATTTATTAACAAAACAGTATTTGATTTTATAAAATCAATATGCTAAAACTAAATCATTTTATATTCTGGAAAATTATGTATATATTAAATTATATATAGCAAATTATACACATATAGCTAATGAATTATTCAGGGTGTGGGAATAATTAACAGGCTCCACGATTGGGCGTCCAAACTCGGAAAAAAAAACGCAGCCTCTGTGCCGGTCAAAATCGTGTATTCATTCAACAAGACCAATAATCCAAGCAAAAGTACCTTGAATCCAACCATGCACAAGATACATATGTCAGGACAAGGATGAATCCTAACCTATTTGCCTAAATTATTGCCTCTCTGACTAATGGATAACGTTTGTGATGACACTAGCAGTGCTTGGTTTTATTCCGTCCCAGCTGGAGGTCATGGTTCACATAGAGACTCAAAATAATAAAGGGTTTATATGAAAAATCAATGATTTAATGGATTCTGACGATTGCAGAACGGTACAGATATGATTTGATCGATTACTAATGGTTTGAACCGTAATAATGATAATTCTTTATGGCAACATTATAAAGAAGTGAATTTAAATCAAAGAAATATTTAAATAAATAGAGTAATTAACCTTAGAGATTGGGAGTGATGACAAACTAAGCTTATTTAAGATAACAATATTATAGGAATTTATTAAAGAATTTAGTACAAAATAAGTAGTCTTTGTTTATACAACTTGGTGATTTTATTTAATTCGTTTTGATGCGGCTTTGACAAACAATATAAAAGTTTGTTAATTGGTCGGCCAAAACCAATCAGCAATAAAATATGATATTACAAATAAATCTGTTATATATATATTACAAAATATGAAAGATGGGCATTTAAAACACTATTACATTTAAAGTCATTTGTATATAATGAGTGTGGGAAGCAAAATAGTTCTTAAATAAATAATTGACAATTATACAGTCAGATTTAATTAATTATGAAATTTGTTTGTGAAGGACGTGCCATCATGGCAGAGAGCATTTCAGGTTTGCTAAATAAAGATATAAAATGATGAAGAAGGCAATATGCTATTATAGATTACAACAAAATAAATGAGGTCTGTTATTGACCCCTGGGTGGCTTTACTACAGACAATTTCCTGAGTAAATACAACTAGATGATGAGAAATGCTAGCCCTCCAGCCAAAGCATGTCTCTAAATAATAATAATAATATTTTGATGTGCTATATACATTCTTAATAGCAATGCTCGAAAATGAATCCCTTGGTATGAACTATGTCTACTTTGAGGGAGTGTGAAAGATTGGACTGGTCAGTTAAATTTCCGAAGGTCCTAAGAGGTTTGTAGCAAAGCAAGAATAACAATAATAAAGAAATGGTTGTAACTATAAATACATAATGCCTTAGACGTATATAGATAGATAGTGTATCATTAACAAAATAATAAATCCTGATTAAAATCATTGGCTCCCTGATATAATGGAAAGTCCCAGAAACGTTAGGTCATTAATGAATGAATAGTAAATTATATTACAAAAAGAAAGGCAAGAATTAAAACTAAAATATAAAATTGTTTTCCCCACTCAAAAAATTTTATTTATAAAAATATTAAATATTCATGGAAGATTACAAAATAGGACTTGTCTTTAATTAACATAGACGGGCATTAAATATCAAACTAATAAATTGTAAATCATAATTTTAATATTTTCTGACAAATAAAATATATGTATGAAATATATATATATATGATAAAATTCTATGATAAATTTTACTTAATTGATTCACTAAAATTATTTATTCTTTCAGAAATAATTACAGGGCTATTTTAAATTGGAGGTAATAGTAAGATACTTTTAAAATAATTTCAATCATTCAAATAAATATATATATGAGGTACAAAACTAAATGAGCTTTCTATTAATTAATTTATGGAAGGAAGTCTTCTTGTAATGATTTTTAAATTAAAAAAAAATAACAGGGGGAGGATTTAAAGTTAATAGCTCATTGAATTTTGTAGTTGGCCATTTCAGTAAGTCAAATAATCTAAACAAACCGACAAAAATTAATTTAATTTGCCGCATCAAAATAATGTAAAATTTTATAAGAATTGATATTTTAAATTGAATAAATTTAAAAGACGCATTTTAAACCAAGCCGTATAAACATTACACAGATATAAAATATAAATTAATATAGATTTTGAAAACAAGTAAAATAAAATCAATGGCTTGCAGTGAATTGGACGTTACCTCAGAATCAATCAGTTAGTACAGGCAGTTAATACAGTCAGATCATTTCAGGCTTCCTCGACACAGACAGTCTCTGGCTAGATGTTTAAAGCACTGGAAAGGCATGGATGGGCTGGTGGAACAGACCTCTGAGAAGCAAACGACCGATCTTTTCACCCCGTCATTCTTTTAGGCACGATGTCTTGTATATAGATTAATCACTTCTCTTCAGTAAACTCAACAATAATTAAAACCCTAATCAAATTTTCCAATATTTATGTGTTCTGGTCTTATCTAAAGGATTAAATCTACACTGACCTCCACCAATTGTAACTGCTCTCAGCAGTTCTGTGAGGTTGGTGCCACTTTGGAGGGAAAATCTCTAACTCTGCATGAACATGCCCCAAGGGTTGATTTGCTAATTAAAAAAACAACAACAACAAGCATATTAAGTTTATCAGTCATTGTACTAACAAAATCTATTTAATTATGGTTTAGATTAACAAAATGTAGATTTTATTCAGAAAAATTTGGTACAATGACTTTCAAACATATTTGGTATAAACTTTTACAAAATATTTCTTAAAAATATTACATTGTTTAAATAATTGATTCTCAAGTGTACATTGATTAAAAGATAAATATAAAATGTTACCAACTGATTTATTGAAGAAAATGAACTTTAATAAAGAATTTGAAATATTTGTAACATTTTATAGATATCTAGGATTCAATTCAATTTGATAAAATAAACACAATATACATTTTTACAAATATAAAATAAATAAACTAATATAAAAAGGTTAGTTTTAATTATAAAATAAGATTAATGAAATATAAAAGATTATAATATTGATTAAAATATACTACCACCTATTATGAGATGGGTGTCAGTTAATAAAGATTGAGTTCAAACCCAGACTAGTGCTGATGACATTGGCATTAGGTGAAGCAGAAATATGTACTATATTTCCAGCTTCAATATATATATATAAGTAAAAAAGTCAAATAGTTTTTAAATATTTTGCTATAAAACGATCTTTTCAGTAGTCTTCTATAAAGACAATGAAAGAAAAACCATTTCTTACTAAACATATCATTTTCTGGGAAATGAAGATTAGGATGTTTTTCCATCCTCGTTTATCTTAGAAAAAGTAGCTATATAATAATTTATCATTTAGTATAAAAAGGTTAGTTAGATTTACTATAGACTGACAACTTGAAATAAGAATTGTAGGCCTAACTTAAATTTAAACATTTTCAGATTTTACTCAATCCAGATTTGAATCCAGGTTGTAAGCATGGTGCTATACCATGAGTTTTTAAGCAGCTACACACACAAACACACACACACACATATATATATATTGTAAGGATTACTTACAATTCTATTAACATAACCTATCCAAATGTAATATCAAAACAAAAATAAAATAAAAAATATAAATGTAAGTTTATAATTATTAAGCTTATTATTTATGAAAGATATATATATATATTTAAATTAATTCAAGCCTTAAAATCTTAAATTAGAAGAACAGATGTTCAATTAGTTATTAATGAAATTAATAATTTTAAAATAATTATTTTATTATTTTACTATATCTATAATTGTTTATACTAATTGAATTTTATTAACCAATATGTAGACTTGGAGATAAACTCAGGTCAGTCTTGTATCTTAGCAACTAAAACAAAATAAATAGAATTTAGAACCCAATTATAAATAATAATTATTTAAACAATAGGAAAATATTAAATCATGAAAAGAAAATATTATATATAGTACAGAATTCAATTCTAAGATAAAAAAACAACCAAATTTTTAATAATTTAATCCAATCTTTTGCTAAAGAAAAAACCACTACAAACATACCAAAAGAGAATGGATTAATAACTATAAAAGAATTTCTTTGAAATATAAATTTCATTTTAAAAGAACTCTAGATTCACTCATTAAAAAAATAGATAAATTAATTTTGAATTTCATTGCTTATATTTTAAAATGTAATTATCTACATATTTTCATTTATAGATCAGAAGAATTTAGAAGATTATTCTAAAGAGAAATTCTAATGAAGAGAAGTTTCTTCAAATTATTTAAATTGAAATTAAATATTTTAAAAAGATATAAATTTATTGAAAATTTATTGTGGCTAAACACCATTTGTCGTGAATTAGAATGCTGATGTTTTAACCAAAGAATGTAATTATATTTCCTACACAATGCCTAAAATATATCTATATTTCATCAATATAATCTTTAATGAGAAATTATTTGTTAGCAAAGTAATATGGAGAAGATGCCAACTACATACAATATAGAGAAACCTAATTAACAGAATATCTTGAATGCCTCTGCAATGATGAACAAAGAATATTGAACATTATTATTAAAGAACATTCTTCACCTCATTATGGATGGGAATAGGGAATATTTTCTGAAACATGTCAGATTTTATTTGTACATTATTTACTTTTGACATCTAAATTTTATCTCTTTTATTTTCAAAATTCATTCATGTTGGGAGTACTGAAGTGGTAAATCTGTGGTACATATTTAACTTCACTGCCTGATGACATTACATACCTTTAAAGTAGGGTTTGAACCTGTTATGTGTTTATTTGGTCATCCAGGAATGTTAAGCACGCACATATACACATATCACTTCCACCTTGTTTATTTAAAAAAAAGGTTATGTGTAACCAGTTAAATTATTATTTTAGCTTAAGTATATTTTATTTTCAAGCTTGTAAATTCCCTTCATTTAAATAATTGTGTATGTGCGTATATGTATTACAGATATAAAAATAAATACAATTAATGTAGAGCTAAAGCAATGCCAGAAATTCTAAAAAAATATTATTACAATTTTAAAATGTCAAAAATACGTTTAAATAATCTGCTTTCTGGAACGTATTGTTTACATCTTCCAATATTGCTAAATTTCAAGTATAGGAGGAGCAGAAGTTCTAGGAACGCGCAAAAGGAGTTCAAATCACTCTTCTCTCTGGTATTTGTGTAGAGAGTGGTAACAAAATGGACTGTGAGTAAAAGGAATTTGCCTCCCTGATCTTAAATCGCCTCTGTCCTGCCTCCCTGCTATGCCATCACTGCTTGAAAACTGTTGTGCTTAATTATAAAAGAATATTGGAAGATGCCTACCATTATTTTATTAATATTGTGTCTTCGTGTCCAAACTTCGTGTAGTTATCTTAAATGGCCGCCATAAATAATAAAGGTAATCCGTTTTGCCGAAGAATAAACTCTTAATTTTCCTCACTTCATTTCTGTCCTAAATCTTAATTGTAATCAGAATGTAACTTTTATTTATTTGGTAAATGACTGTAAACTAATTATCATTAAATTTGATTTTCTCTTAAGTTTTCAACTCGTTCTTTGAAACGCTAAGCACAGAATTATGTACTTTAAACCTATCATTAGTTTTTAAAGTTTCACACTCTAATTATTTTATTTCATGCGGCAAAACTTATTTTAAATATATCTCTTATTAAATTAGTTTTAGTATGCTAATGTTTTAATCTAGCGAACTTATATTATTTCAATCATCATTCCAATATTTTGGAATGTTTAATTAGTTTAAACGTAAAATTTCTTATTGAACGCTGTTCGCTCGGTTAAATATTTTGAAATTATGGTTAATGGCGGATTGTTTAAAAATCATATCACTATCGATATTTAAATGCAATTTATGTTCTTTTAATAAACTTGATTATTAATATACTTAATAACTATTTATTATTTATATACCATTAAAAGTTAAATTGCTTATAATGTATTGTCGTTTAAAATACTTGGACTTGTTAAATAGGAAAATAATATTTTTCCCTCTTCTATATTCGACATCCTAAATTTATTAAAGTTATACGTACGATGCTGAGTGGGTTATTATTTTATCATGGCGTTACACATGCTATTATTGCTTTATATAAGCTTAAATTATTTCATTAGTCATTGAAGACTTAAGTCATATTCGCGTTGCTTACTTATGATAGCATTTAAAGAATTATATTTTGCTTTATCGTATTTACTCATCCGAAATCCGGATTTTCTTCACGCAACTCGTATAGGAATGAAGTTTGATATAACCGATCTCAAGATAAACATTAGAGTATTAAGTCTCTGCATGTGACACGTTGGAGGGCGTGCCATGGAATCCTTACCACTCATATTTTCGAATATAGCCTTGTGATAAATACAAGCGGAATCATATATGTGATAAAGTCTTCCAGTCTAAAGACGGACATCTTCTCCATTTTACGCTATTATTATAAGTCAGCACTGCGAGTTAGTTTATGTATAGTTCTCATATTAACTATAAGACGTAGCGCAGTGATGTTTGTAAACCACTCATTTTATAATTAGTTGAATATTTTAGGATTGTCATAGTAAAGTTAATTTAGGCTAACCCATTCCTCATTTGTACAGGTCCAAATATGCTCATAAACAATAAGTTGTTAAGTATCATATCAAGAGTAAAACCCTCTTTAGAGATGAATTTGTAAACACCCTTATCATTACTTTAAAGTAATGGTTACAGCATTGATAACATTGATTTATTATTATCTATAACTTATTAGCATACTAAATCAGTTGCTTATATGCAAAGTAAACCGCATTAAATCTGTGCTATGTTTTTCTAATGTAAATTAAATTGTTTATATTTATTAAATTATTATGTTTTAATAATTACTCATTCGTTTGTGTCTTACTGAATCTCATTCATTGAATTCCATTTAATATTTATAAATAATATTAATCTTATTTAGAAGTTATAACATTATCTTAAATAAACATTTATCTCTGAGTTATTCTGTCTTTGCTAATTCTGGATGGATACTAATTTTATAATTCATGTTTCTTTTGCAATGCTAGCTATGTGCAATTTATTTAGTCTTATAGATTTTCCTTTATATAAGATATTTGATTGAGCCAAGATTTGATATTATTTATTACATTAATTACCCTATAGATCTCATGTTTCTCTGCTGTGTCTCTGGGACCAGAATGAATGAAATTTCAGGTTATCATCAGAAGTGTTGTTAATAAAGTTATAGTTTTAGAGAAGAGCAAATAGGGCAGAATTCATAATTGCTCCTGACCTGTGTATCTCGGGCATGAGTGGATTTAGGGTACTTTTGCTTAGATTCTAAACTTTGTTAAATTAACATACAATTCTGACCGGTACAGTACTTCATTCCAGAAAATTATCTAGATGAAGAGAAATAGAAGATCATTACATTAAACATTTTTTTATATTTTATTTATATAATAAAATTTAGGTCTTGACATTGACCGAGGTAAATTTAAGGCTAACTCAATCTGGAGGTAAGAGTTTATTATTCTCCTAATTGAATCTATACATGACAGAATAGAATTTTGTTTATTACTAATTTTAATTAACATAGTAATATTTGTTATAATTTTTGCATGAAAGATTAACCTCTTTGCATGGAATTTCTTTACTTTATAATATGACTATACACGAAGGGATTTATTTATAATACTAATATTACTTTACAAGAATCTTATAAGGTGAATCATTTTTTGATACAAATAATTTTGAACTAGTACTTAGTTATATTATAATTTTGTAATTTTAAATTTTTAGTCCTTTTTAGTCTTCCTACCCTTTACTGACGATTGCCAATTAGCATGAAACCATGGTTTAAAGGTTGGGGGCAATTTGAAAGAGATATTTTATTTTCGATTCTCTCTCAGCATTTATTGACAAGCTTGAGTGGGCTATTGGTAGAGCTCCATCTGTGATCATAAAATGCAAGCTATAGGCAGGTTAAAAAATTTTTAACTTGTTTTTGTTTATCATATATATATATATATACAAATCAATTTATATATCAAAATACAGTATAATTTACATGAATTATATTCTTTTAGAAGTACTTTCGACTATACACTTTGTAGTCTTTATCAACTATATAGCATTGAATAATCAAAACGAGACAACCTTTAACAATACCCATAGTTTAATTCAGATTTCCCACAATTCTGTTATCTTAACATTTGATGACTGGCGATTCATTAACATTTGACGATTTCTTGAAATCAACATAGCCTCTTTTATTTTACGTTTATTATGATAACGTTCAATTTGAATAATTTTCATATTTTTATAATCAAATTTAATCCATATTGAATTGAACTATGGGTATTGTTAAAGGTTGTCTCGTTTTGATTATTCAATGTTATATAGTTGATAAAGACTACAAAGTGTATAGTTGAAAGTACTTCTAAAAGAATATAATTTATGTAAATTGTACTGTATTTTGATATATATATATATTGATTTGTATATTACATATATTGTGAAACGAATACAGATATCAAACTTTATTTATTATATATATATATCAATTTAATGTCAATATTATAAATTATTTATAGAGCAATTTATTGAATTAATTATTACTATGATATAGTGATGATAATGCCTGAAGAGAGTTAAAGCAATTTCTGCCATGAGTTTGAATTTTGAGCAGAATGAAACCATCAACAGAGGTGTAGAGTGGATGAATTAATCTAGGTTGCATTGATATTGAATGATTTGATTTAAAATTATCTTGTTTAATATGGATTCAATTTTTGATTATAATTACCTTGTGTCATCCATGGCATCTTATACAAAGATCCTTAATCTGACTATAGTTAGATGCAATTACTTCGATTCCAGAAATAGGATCATACCTTATAATATATATATATATGTAATAATATTATACATCAATGTCTGTATTTCTTTAAAGTAATATACGTAATCTTATAATTAATCTTAGTAAATACAGTAATCAAAAACTTTTTTTTTGAAAAAGACAAAAAAATATATAATCTTCACTTAGGAGCGCTTTCAATTATCCTTGTAATCTTTATCAACTTGTTCTTTGAAAGGTCAACTTTCCCATAATTACATGATCTTAATATTAAGTTTGCCTGTATTTATATATTAGCACAACTTCCTTTATTTTCCTGAAAATGTTGGAATATTTATCTGAAACTCTGATACATTATTTACAAATGCAAAAAAAAAAAGCTGTCTGCAAAATTTAAATAACAAATAACTTCTATTTATTTTTATTCCTTTGGTTTTTCAATTTATTTCAGAAAATTCTACTATTCAAACTATTCTAAAAAGCTTTGGAAAGATAGAATCACACTGCCTCTATATGCTCTTATCACCATTGCATTTTAATAAGTATTTTTCAGAATTAGATACTATCATAAGTCTATATTTTGATATTCAAAAGGTTTAAAGGAAAAGATGTTTATAGAGCCAAACAAAACTCCATGCTAGTATTGGAGATGTGATCATGTGATCTTTTTAGAGACTACAAATTTACTTTTTAGAGACAACAAATTTAAAACATAATGACAATTCATATTTAATGAGAATTTTTAAATAATTTTTCTCAAATCTTTATGTGATGTTCTCTATAACGATTTTTATATCAAGATTTTTATATCTTTTATTGTTAAAAGAATGTTGCCTTGACAACAGTTTGAGATTGTTGATTGTTATCAATATTGGGATTGTCTAATTATTGATGTGTTTCTAATGGTTAGATTAAACTATGGACTAGTAAAGATGTTATGTAGAATTAATAAAGGAATAATAGATTTATATTTGATATCTTCAGTTTTACCTTCATTAAATGTTAATATCACTATCAAATTTTTCCAATCGTCTGATATATCATCAGTTGAATAATTGACATTTTGCTATTTCTTTACCTATTTTTTTAAAAATATCTATAATTCTATTATCTTTTGTTTTCTAAAGCTTTTCTATTAAATTTTTTGGATTAAAGTACTTGGAATTTTAGAAAAAGTCCTAATTTTAGGTCTTAGATATGTACTCTTATGATTTATTATTACTTTTTTACACATTTCAGGATGTCTGCTCTCTTTTTAGTAACAGTGCTATATTTCCTTCTTGCTGCCAAAATAACTTTTTTTCACTATTAAGATGTTATATCATGCTTTTGAGGTTTTTGTTCTCTGTTATAATTTTTTTGGCTATTTCATAATTATAATTTGGAAATATATTTGATTTAAAATTATAATTCTTTATATTATCATTAACTTTTATTTATTTATTGTTTTATATTATCCAGAACATTATTTTTTCTATATAAGTTATTTAAAATATTTCCATAAATTTTTTATTGTTTATATATTTCTTCATCTTAGTAAAAAAATTATTGATGAATTCTTATTAATATATACATATATAATCATAACAAACACAAATAAAGCACACCCCCCCCTAGAAAACCATTAAGGTCTTAGAAATTAAAAATGCAAAAAGTTTAAGAAGGTCTTGCTTCACATCTTGGGTAGTATATTAAAATTGTATTTTTTTTTCAATTTACAATTTTACATTATTTTTAAGTAGAAGAAGGCTACTTAAGCTGAAATAAAAATTGCGAAAAAAAAAAAGACTATAATCTCCAGATTGTAATGTGATAAGAATTTTCATGAATTTATATTGTCTATCTAAATATAGTTAGATAACAACTAATAACCAATTTAGGATCGTTAAATTCATTGACTATGGGCAAAATACTGAAAAGAAAAAATAATCTAAGGCTGTTTAAATTTTGACATAAATTTCAAATTTTATTCAGCCCAGTTCAAATTTCAGATCATGGGGATGGTGGGTAACTGCAACACCACTACAATATCAAGAATATTTCTAGATATAATGTAATACTTATCATTAAATTCCACAAGAGGGTATTAACAATGAATAAATAGAATGATAATAAATTTCAAAAAATCGTTCTTATTAAGAGGAAAGTTCTTGACTCTAATAAAAGCAGAATTTTTTGATTTAATTCATATGCCAAGTTTTTCTTATTTCAGTTTTTTATTAAAAGCTTTCTATTGAAAAATAATTTTGGCCACTACAGGTTTAAGCAAAATAACATTTTTTCCCCATATTCAAAATGTATGAGTTATAATTGACTTCAAATTTGTTTATTTTTTCTCATAATATATAACATTACAAATCTAGAAATCCAGAATATATTCATTTTTAAAATTATTAATTCATTTTCTTAAAGATGAAGGACATCGAATACCGATATTAAACTCTTTATTTATAATAAAAAATATTTTCTATGCAAATTAAAATTATAGGAAATATCAATCAATGGTTTCATATCAGAAGTTATACAGTTTTATGCTTACTTGTAAATTTTTTATATTTGTTTATCAAGTATAATTTTAAAATATACAACTATGATGAAATCTTTTTTATAATTCTCTTTATTATTTTTTTCTATCAGATTCAAATTGGCAAAATTTCTAAATAAACATGCAATTTTATATTGAATTGAAATTTTTTATAATAGATGTAACGTCTAACGCTAACTGGGTTTATGCATATTGCACTGCCTAATTATCTTTAAATCTAGAAATCTAATATATTAATTAAAGACTTCATCATCCATCATCAATTTAATTCTGCAGATTTTTATTTGAATTTCTAAACATTTCTTGGATCAGTTTATGATGCTCATCTACAAAAACGCCATCAACATATGTAGCATATATAATGTTTGTATTAATATCTAAGAGGTTGAATAATCTTATTTTTAATGGAGACAACAGGTAAACTACAAACATTAACACTAATAGACAAATACATGGGCACTGCATAGCTAAAACAATAGTGCACATAATTCCGTATTTTTGAATATAAGAAATGGTTATTTGTTTAAATCTGTCAATGTCAATATTATTTGTCTGAAAAAAGTAATAAAAAAATATAAAAGTTTGGCATTCAATTAATTCTAGAATTTTCTTAATGTCAGAACCAATAGCATTTTTGTTAATAAAAAGTGGTATTTGAATTTATGATAGGTATATAATTAATAAAATAAAATAATCCACTGATGTAAAAGCTAATGACATTGCTCTTGTCAAAAATTTTTTTTGTATATATATATATATATATATATATATATATATATATATATATATATATATATATATATATATATATATATATATATATATATATATATATATATATATTTAAATTTGCTATATCACCTTGCTTTAATGAAGATACTTTATATATGGAGTGTCCAATCTGTGATCTGAATGTACATGCAAAACAGAAAGGCTTTGAGTGTGAGTCAACATAAAATTGCAAACTTATTAAAAAGCATTATGAGAATATTTTGGATTATGTGTTGCAATGTGATTAAAATAAGTATAGACACACGATCAAATACAACATCAAAAATCCAACTAGTTTTGTTTTCCTTTTTCACTTTATAATAATAAAGAAAAACATAATGATGTTTTATTACATGGATATGAACATTTACTATATTAGTGATCACAAACTTGGAAACTGCTTGACAATTTTAAAAGATTCTCTGAATGGGTCACTATATATTCAGGATTATTACTTAAGTACATTTTTTACTTATCTATGGTGGAGGACATCATCAGAACAAAGTTATTTTTGCTTATAAAATTATCATAATGTTTGTATTTTTAATGTGTGGCCTAAAACATTTCCTCATTTCCATTGTAATCCAGAGATGGATCCCATACTTTACATCAAAACTCTGAATTTGCAATTTTTTAAACTTATGTAGAACATAATTTTTACACTTTATTATAATTTCATTAACAATTTATATATTACAACCTAATCTACCAAATCTAAACTTCTTGCACATCTTAGACACAATCCATATTAAATAAATGCAGTTTATTATTAATTATTTAATAGATTAGAAATGATAACAGCATTCCTATTCAAAGATAAACTTTGAACTCAATTAAAGATTAATATATGTATATTGTATCAGGCCAGGGGATTACTCAGGAGAGAGGGGAAGTGCAACTTACTGTGATCAGACTTCAGGTCTTCAGATAAGATGCAAATGATTATGTAATGAAATACATAACCTATGATTGTGTCTACTTCCTATATACTAGTTCTGTATATTTTTATTAACTTAGATACAATTTGGGTTACTTCATCCAGTTCTCATTTCTTTCTGGTTCCATTATACCACCATATTCAAAGTCAGGGAGTCAGTAACTATTGCATCTCTATATAGATGATGATTGATTATCCAAACTTTTTAAATATTCTTAAGTATCACAACACATAGAATAAGGTGTGAGTGCACATATGTTATCATATTAAATGGTGTGAGTGTCTATTTGTGATAACACTAGTAATAGTAATGATGATGAGCTACATAATAATGATAAGCTAGAGACCAGATTAAAATAATAAATTCTGTAACATTTATTGGATGACAACAAAAAAAAAAAAAAATAGTTTAACAATAGTGAGTTATTTAATCAGTTATGTCAAGGATGAGCTTCTACCATTTTGTTGTTTAAAATAATAAAAATCCTTACCCCTAACTTATGGGAGAAATTCATGTACTTGTTACCAAATTATTTACAAAAATGTACATATAAAAATAATTTTATAAGACTTTGAATCTGAATGGCTAAATCAATACTATTTACAGTCATGTTTGAATGATCATCCTGCCCAGTTCATGTTGATAGTTATCAATCTTCTTGGACTCCCTTCCTTATCTATGAATACCCCTAATATTAATAGGAAAGAATGTCTATGCAAGAATGTTAGTCAATTATTCCAGAAAATAAAAAGAAACACAACAAAATATTAGTTAATGATCAGCAACTAACAAAAATTCTGTCCTGCATTTAGTATACATACTTAATGTGAGATATTATCAAAATCTTACCTCCTTTTATTCCCCATTAGTATGTCAGAGTCATATTGGTGATGGGAGGGCAAGCTGACTTAAATTTTATTTAATAACAAAAATGCTTAATTAAATCTTATCTACTTCCTACCCTTCTTGTTCTTAAAATGAACTTTTCTGAGATTTAGACACTTCTGCTTACAAGGGTAGAAATAATAATAATAATAATAATAATAATAATAATAATAATAATAATAATAATAATAATAATAATAATAATAATAATAATAATAATAATAATAATAATAATAATAATAATAATAATAATAATAATAATAATAATAATAATAATAATAATAATAATAATAATAATAATAATAATAATAATAATAATAATTCAATTCATTTATTTAAGTGCTAAACAACAGCATAAAGCCAATTACAGCTTGCACATACAATAAAAGTGAAAATAAAACATATAACATAAAATGAAAATATAAATGTATACATAATAAAGTAAAATTTAAAAGACAAAATCAAACTTCACATTTCAGTTTAACAAGATTACAAAATTTCTTATAATCAATGTCATACAGATTAAGGTTACTCCCAATTTGATTATATAAAGAGGGTAACCTAAATAAAGGAGAAAATTTAAGAATATTAGAACGGCATGTTTGAATCTGATATACACAAGTAGACCTAGTATCATAACTCAAAGACCTAATTGAGATAGTTGAAACTATATCTGATAAAATAACCTGTTTATTAACAATTTTATAAAAATATTTCAAATCCCTATACTTTCGTCTAGATGAAAGATTAATCATTTTACCCTCCCAAGAAACATATTTGAAAAACTTCTTTGAAATAGACTGCAACAAGTTACATCCTTGCAAAGAACTAGGGTTCCAAATTATTGAACCATATTCAATAATAGGAAGAACCAATGAAAAAAACAATTTCCGTTTAGTATCATTACTGAACTGATAACCATGTCTAAGAATGGCACCCATAACCTTAAAAGCTTTACCAACAATCATTTCAAAATGAGGAATAAAAGATCCATTACAAGAAAACATAATTCCAAGATCTTTTTGGCATTTAACTGAAATAATTTTATGAGAATTGATATAATAATAAAACTGTAAAACTTCAGATTTTTTGGAATAAGACATAAAGGAACATTTATCAAAATTAACTGTCATATTATTTGACTGACACCAAGCACTAAAGTTATCAATATCCTTCTGAAGGAGAACACAATCGTTCACTGATACAATTCTTCTAAAAATCTTACAGTCATCAGCATAGCTTAACAGAAAAGAATATCTCAAGCAATCATTAAGATCATTAATGTAAACATTAAACAGCATGGGTGCTAAAATACTACCCTGTGGAACACCTAAATTGCATTCAAAATTAAATGAAACTTTATTATTGAATTTAATATAGCTGTCGGTGACTACATAGAAATGATTGAAACCAATATACAAGTTTATTAGAGAAACCTATTTTATGTAATTTATGAAGTAAAACACTGTGATCAACTTTATCAAAGGCTTTTGACAAATCAAAATAAATAACATCTAGTCTTTGACGATCTTCAATAGCATGAGCTATATGATCATAAATTGTCAGTAGATTACTATCAATTGATCTATTAGGACTAAAACCATGTTGAGAAGAAGAAATTATCTTACCCACATCTGAAATAATTTTATTATAAATACATCTCTCAAAAATTCTTGCAATGGTATGCAAAACAGAAATTGGTCTATAATTAGAAACACAATCTCGATCACCATTTTTGAAGATTGGAACCATTTTAGCACATTTCAAAACACTAGGAAAAGTACTGGAATTAAGAGACAGATTAAAAACAAAGGCAAGAGGTACTGCAATAAATTCGGCTAGCCCCTTATAAATAAAAGAAGGAATATTATCACATCCTAAACTAGAGTGAGTCTTAAGCCTCCTAATAGCTACAATAACATCTTCCCTAGAGATATGATCAATTGTACATTTAGACACTAGACAAATTGCCAGGAAATGTAATTTTAGAATCAATTCCATGTTGTGAAAAGTATAACTCTGCAAAATGTTTAGAAAAATCATCTGCATTTAATGCAGAACCGTGAGTCATTTGAACCTTTTTCTTACCCAAGCCTGAATTATTAACAAAATTCCAGAATTCTCTAGGATTAGAAGAAATATTAATTTCAATTTGTTTTATATACTCTTGTAAATCTCGTTTATAGATATATTTAGCCAATCTTCTAAAATTGATAAAATTATTATAATAAATTATATTCTGTGTCTTAAAATAGAGTCTATGATGGTAAGATTTCCTTTTAATAATCTTAATAAGAGTATATGAAAACCACAGAGGATAACCTTTGTTAAACGATAATTTATTAGGAATATATACATCAATAAAACCATTAAAAATTTTCAAAAAATAATCCAAGCAAAAATTCACATCATTAATTGAGTACATATTATTCCAATCAACTTCAGAAAATTTTCTACAAAGATCAACATAATTACCCCTCCCATAATCCCTTTTCACAACATTAAAACAAGTAATTTTAGAATAACACATCTTAATATAAAATTCGATAGGTGGATGATGAACATCAATTGGAAAAGAAACAGAGACAAAGTGAAAATTACTAACTATTGGTACATTACAAAGAACCCAATCTAAAGTACGCTGAAAACTATTAACAACAGGGTTATATTGTTGAAGCCCAAAAAATTTGCAAAATCTAAGCATTCTTAAAGCTTTCTGAGATAATAAAGAATAATGCGTAATAATCTTACCCTTAAATAAATCAGGCATATTCAAATCACCAACAATGATAATATTATTATATCTAATCAAAAAATCTTCAAGTGCTGTCAAGAAGTAATCAAGCTCTAAAAGTGAGATATTAGGTTTAAAATAAATATTTCCCAATATACATTTAAAATTATGATCCATGTAAACTTCACACCATGTAGATTCACATACAGAAGAAGTAAAACATAGATCTTTATATAAAACATTTTTGTTGATAGCAATAAGAGTACCACCTCCTCTAGCTGCATATTCTAAAGATCTATCCGTACGTAAAATATTATACCTATTATCAAGGAAAGAACAATCAGAAAATTGTTGATTTAACCAAGTCTCTGTAAAAAATATCAAATCAAAATGCTCTGTTTCGAAGAATTGTTTAATTTCCACACACTTAGTTCTCATCCCTCTAACATTCATATAAAAGCAAGACAGCCCTACCATATTAAATTAAAAATAAATCAAAACAAATAAATAAATGAAATCAAGTAAAGAAAAATGTAAGTAAGTATAGTGAATAAAGAAAATAAGAAATAAAAGAAAATAAAGAAAATAAGAAATCAAAGAAAACAAAGAAAATAAATAAATAAATACCACTAAAGTTTTAAAGAATTAGCCAAAGTTCCATAAAAAAAACGAATGGAAGCACCACGAGGCCATAAATTGGAAGAGATTAAATCACTATGTTTATGAGCAGGAGCAGATATATAAAAGCAAGAAGATTTCAAGTTATACATATTAATTTCATGACATATGATCCTAGTTCTTAAATGTTTTTCAAGAAAGACCTTAATATTATATGAATTAAGACTCACTGGCATATTAGAAACAAAATATTTATTAAATTTTGTATTAATATTATTAATAATATTATTATGAATTTTAGAAATACCAAACCCCCTTTCCACAGGTAGTCTACCTTTTTTACCAGAAGTTGAAAAAGAGCATCCCAAACCATTTCCCACATTAACCTCATTATCAATATAATTGTTATATTTAGAGAAATGCGAATAATTTGCTCTATGAGTAAAAAAACCTCTATCAGCATTCGCTAGACAATTTTTTCTTCTGAAATTTGATTTAGAAAAGTCACCAGAAAAATTACTACTATACTTTTTTGGAACAGAATGTGAATATCCATCCTTCAATATATACTTTTTATCAGGAAAATTATCATAATATCCCAGCGATGAATTATTAACAGAAAAGCCAGAAAACTTGTTAAATTTTTCATCATCATTAAGTCTAGAAAATTGTTTTTGATATTTATCAGACTGCCTATAAATTTTAGTTTTATAAACTTTTCCTTTATTGTATCTTGTACTATTATCAATTCCACATCCAATATATTCATCACGTGAATGAAAATCCTGATCTAATATCTTATTATTACCTTTATAATCAACATTATAAATGCTATTGTTTTTATTTTTATCTTTTTTCCCAAAACTGTTTTTACCTTTATCTCTAATAAAGAATGAGGACTTGGGCAACTTTTCTAAGGTATTATTACCCTTAAAAGATGAATTAACATCACCAGTACAATCAACCTCAGCAATATCCCCAAAAACTTGTGTTTCCAATAAATCACATTGTATACCTACATCACCAGAAATAACACCATCACCAATAGCTTTAGATTCCTTCACACCAAATTTTGCCATATTCATAATCATACTATAAACTTCCTGAAGAGACATAGATTTTAATAATTCAAAAGTAAAACCAGCCAAGTCTACTTTTCTACTTTCCTTATCTTGAAGCAAATTAACTATATCCACATTAGAACTAGAATTTAAACTCCTATCAATACCTAAATTATTATCACTTTTATCTTTAACACTATCTCTATTATAATTATCCCTTTCAGAAATATTTTCAATATGTATATCTGATTCCACATCTATAAGATCATTAATATTAACTATATCCACATTAGAACTAGAATTTAAATTCCTATCAATACCTAAATTATTATCACTATTATCTTCAACACTATCTCCATTATATCTCTCTCTTTCAGAAATATTTTCAATATGTATATCAGATTCCACATCTATAAGATCATTATTATCTGTTGACCTAACATTTCCAATATTCCTCATTTTATCCACAGACAATTGATTACATTCCATACAATGGAAAAAACCCAAACCAACAGAATCAAAAATTTTTGCATCAGACCTGGACAAATTCAAACAAGATATATGAAAATACCCTTGACAAGAACCAGAGCACTTAATTCCATTATCTGCATCTGACAATTCTACATTACAATAAGTACATTTAACCCCAACTACATTTAAACCCAAACCATATGTAGAAGAATCCATTACTAAAACATCAGGATCATTACCAATACTAATATCAGCAAATGGTGTAGTAAGATTATCTGAATTATCTATTTTGTGCTCAGTATTATAATAATGATTACAAAATTCACATATGAATTCCGGATCATTATCATTAAAGATTTTAAAATCACTTAATTTATAACAATCCAAATGATACTTTAGCCCACAAAAACCAGCGCACTTTAAATATTTTTGTCTGCCATAAATATTACATAAGCAGAGAGGACATCTGACAGCAAAAGGTGCCATTAATTATAATACAAAAATAAAAAAATATAACTATAAAATATACAAATTTTCCAGTAACATATACAAATCATATATACACAAAACTTTAAAAAAAAAAAAAAAATTCACATACAACATATATAAATCTGTAATATATTAAAGAGAGCAACTTCTACTTTTCTCTCCTTCACTATTCTCAGATTCTCCAATATAAATAAACAATGTCCAAAATAAAAATTATTGAAAATATCAAAGTCACTATGTACTTAATTATTAATAAAATGAAATTTTATGTTTCTGTTATTTAAAAATAAAATAATAGACATTAGAAATCCCATTGATTATGTTTCAAATAAAAACACATACATATTAAAAAAAAAACCATGTTAAAAAAAAACAAAAAAACTTGAGTCATATAAATTAAACCATGATAATAGTTTCCAAAAATAAAAATAAGCTTCAGTAATAAAATTCTCCAGGCGTATTAGTTCTAAATGCAGATCACTTTAAAAAAAAACACTAAAAAATCCATTTACTTCTAAAATTCCAAAGGCTTAATTATATCTCAGTAAACAATCTATTAAAAGAAGGTATTCCATTAAATAATTTTAAGGTCAAAGCAGTTTTCAATGATGAATTATATTAGAACAATAGAAATGCTAAAACACATTTTGATCCAATTCAATGTTACAGAAAATATAAGTTTCAGTAATAAAATTCTTCAGGCGTATTAGTTCTAAATGCAGATCACTTTAAAAAAAAACACTAAAAAATCCATTTACTTCTAAAATTCCAAAGGAGTAATTATATCTCAGTAAACAATCTATTAAAAGAAGGTATTTCATTAAATAATTTTAAGGTCAACGCAGTTTTCAATGATGAATTATATTAGAACAATAGAAATGTTAAAACACATTTTGATCCAATTCAATGTTACAGAAAATATAAGTTTCAGTAATAAAATTCTCCAGACGCTTTAGTTCTAAATGCAGATCACTTTAAAAAAAAAAAAAAAACACTAAAAAATCCATTTACTTCTAAAATTCCAAAGGCGTAATTATATCTCAGTTAACAATATCATAATTTTGACAAGCATAAATGCCTCCGTAAAATCCTACAGCTAATGATAACAGAATTTTTAACATAGTTCCGACAGGTGAGACTTGCTATAGTAGCATAAAAGTAATTTTTGTTATTTATTTTTAACTATATTTATACTTCATCAGAATTTTATAATTACAAAATTTTATAATTGCCAATTTTTTTTTTTTTTAATTACTGAGAAATCAAATAATATGGCACTTTCGGATAAAGTTCGTTCTTTTGATAATAATAATAATAATAATAATAATAATAATAATAATAATAATAATAATAATAATAATAATAATAATAATAATAATAATAATAATAATAATAATAATAATAATAATAATAATAATAATAATAATAATAATAATAATAATAATAATAATAATAATAATAATAATAATAATAATAATAATAATAATAATAATAATAATAATAATAATAATAATAATAATAATAATAATAATAATAATAATAATAATAATAATAATAATAATAATAATAATAATAATAATAATAATAATAATAATAATAATAATAATAATAATAATAATAATAATAATAATAATAATAATAATAATAATAATAATAATAATAATAATAATAATAATAATAATAATAATAATAATAATAATAATAATAATAATAATAATAATAATAATAATAATAATAATAATA
This sequence comes from Epiperipatus broadwayi, assembly GCA_028023455.1. Lineage (NCBI taxonomy): Eukaryota > Metazoa > Onychophora > Udeonychophora > Euonychophora > Peripatidae > Epiperipatus > Epiperipatus broadwayi. The sequence goes on along the minus strand of JAQFVV010000484.1, from coordinate 14,081 downwards.
ATAATAATAATAATAATAATAATAATAATAATAATAATAATAATAATAATAATAATAATAATAATAATAATAATAATAATAATAATAATAATAATAATAATAATAATAATAATAATAATAATAATAATAATAATAATAATAATAATAATAATAATAATAATAATAATAATAATAATAATAATAATAATAGGAAACAAAAATCAAAATTTCCAATCAATTATGTTGTTAAAGTCTGATGAGTTTGCTGGGAATATCTTTCATATTATCAGTCCATCCTTTTCAAAACCTATCTAACTCAATAATGATAACACACTGCTCCCTCAGAAAGTGGTATAACCATTTTATAGCTTTCGATGTTTAAGTATAATGAGGTTAACTTTTATTTAATGAAAGCATTATTTTGAAGGCAAAAGGATGATAATTCAAACTATTTTTATACAAAATTCAGTTTGAAAATGAGATTAATTCATTTCCGACTGTTGGTGTGTTGAATCTTGCATTTTCTTATTTACTGATATAATTTCCTATTGTTGTGTAGATTTTATTTATAGAAATTGGATTAAAACAATTATTTATTGAAGTTTTAATTTTGTTTCTACAGTTGGTCACCTATTGACTGATTTGAGATTAGGTCATTATTTTATGCATCTTGTCAAACATCTTTATTATTGTTCTGGTTAGTTTGTGACATACAACAGTAATTGTTTTTTTAGTTTTGATGTTAGTCTACATATATATTTGACTGATTTTTTTTAGTGTTTACTTTGAGTACTTATAATTTTATAATTTTTTTATTATAATAGAAAAAATTAAGCTGTTGTGGGATTAGGTGTTTTAATCACTAATAAATAGAATGTTTAATGTGTATATGTTAGTCTTAAAAAAATACTAAATTTCTTAGTAATCTAGGGGTTAACTACATATTTTCCATGGCACAATTTGTAGATGTGGATTAATCTGAGATGGTGTGACAGAGTTGTAAGCTACCCTTATATATATATATTGAATTCATTTATTCCTGATCCTTTATCAACTGATTTTAATATACAGAGTGGGGGGAAGATAATTTACTCCTTTTATTACAATTTTTTGTACATTACTTTAATAAATTATATGTCCTTATATTAAGCCTAATAAGTGGTTGTTAGTATTTGGTGTCACACTTTGTTGCTTATTAGTTTGTCTTAATTTTATCTTTGGCTGTTTGCTATTATGTCTTTGTACATTGTATATCTAAGCTATGTAACTTTAATATATTCATATAATATGCAATATATAATAAGTACAATGAAATAACCTAATGAAGAATTAATAATAATTACAAGTGCTGATGACTTAACCATCAATATTAATTATTAATTTAGTGTATCATAATTTAAATGTGCACATTGTTAAACTGGAAATGATACATAGCCTAAATACTTAAATTCACAATTTAAACAGACAGTCAATCAAATAAATGAAAATACACCCGGGTCTCACTGTATGCAGATTTATTTAATACAATTTTGAAGTTATGCATTCATGTTTCTTCTTAATATTTTTGCATATGGTTTTCTTTTATGCGATAAAAAATATTAGATCAGAAGTCGAGCTCCGATAATGTGCTATTACTTTAAATATTATAAATTTCATGCACTCACATCATATTTAAAGTAATAGCGCCTTATCGGAGTTTGACTTCCATCTAATAATTTCAATATTTTCAGCACTTTATAATAGTACTGTAATAGATTTTATGCAATAAAGAAGTTCATAATTCACTTAAAATCAGGATTTCCCCATTTTTTACACACACATTAAATTTTACAAGACAATAATGTAAATCTGTTCAAACGTTATAGATGAAAAATACTATGTATGTTATTGTTTTTGCATTTTAAATCATGTTCTATTTTTGCTTTTTATAAAAAGAGTACCTAATCAATTAATCATTTAGTGTCCGCAAGTTTATTTTTAAAAGGTGAGTAACAGCGGTGGGCACAATTAAATTTGACAATTAAAATCTGATTTTTAATTGTAATTAACAATTTAAAAATTACGTAATGTGATCTGAAATTAATGTCATGTGAAACGATGAAATGTGATTTTTAAACGGAATTGAAAATTAAAAAATTACAGACAAAAATAAGAATTTAATTTTTAATTGTTAGTTTTAATTAAATTTTGCCCAACAGTGATGAGTCAGTGTCTTTTTATTATCGTAAGTCTTAAGTTCTTATTTTTATTTAAAACTTTTAGTTTACTCTAAGGGAGAGAAAAAAAACACACAAGAAAATGAATTTCTTTGGAAACAAAAATTTCAATTTTAGATCGTTTAGTGAAATGGGAAGGATAAACAGCGATTGGAAAACGTTTTAATTGTATTTCCTTTTGACTTCGTTTACAGAGAAGCTACAGTATCTCACATCACATCACATTATGACGAATCTGATGTCTCAACTAGAAATAATGATTAAAATACTGTACATGCATGAAAAAATGTAAATTACACATAAAATTAAATACTGTAATTAATAAAAAAAGTAAAAAAAGTTTGTCTTGTATCAATTTTTTTTTAAATTTGAAATTTTTTATGAGTCATATTTTATTTTCTTATTTTTTTATGCGAATTTTAAAGTAATTTTAGGTTGTTGCTTTACTTTTATGCAATTTTTGAAAAATTACAGTACGTATCCCCCATTTTTTTTGTGCACATTTTCTGAGGAACCTATCTACCGCATAAAACAAGACCCAGGTGTATATACTTCCTATCTTTGACACCAATAAGCTTCTTTAAAAATATTGTTTCATGGTTTACAAAAATATTTAGCATTAAATGTGAAGCTTACAACTAAAGTTTACACTTTAAACTCTCATCATTTTAAAATTTTAATGCAAAAGGCTTTGAACATTACATTTGAACACCCAGCATGAATTCTGATGTAAATTGACAGAAGTGTATCAAAAGTTGTGACACAGTTGTGGTACAGTTAATTGGCTTGTTATTTCAGCATGATATCAAACATGTAAGTGTATATTACCAGTAATTTGATAGACCAATATGTTTAACATTGCTTGAGTATATAATTTATTTATATATTATTTTCAGATTTGAAGTAATCATGTTTGATTTATATACACTATGTGTATATGTATAAAAGTTTAAAATTAATAAAATGAAAATTTAAAGTACACTATTAAATAAAAGACTTACCAAGAATGTAAATTTTAATAGTACTATCAGGTTTGTCTTGATCCTCAAGATCAACTTGAATTTTAGGTTGAAAGTATGAAAGAGAATCTTTTACATGGAATGTAGAAAAGGACTCTTCTAAATGTGTGTGTATATATATATATATATATATATCTAAATATATATATATATAAGAATTTATCATTTTAATATTTTTGCAATTAAACAACAATTAACAACTCTCAATCAACAGCAAACATTTATTTTCATACTAAAATAATTATCAATTCAAAATTAACTGCAAACCTACATTTTCATACTAAAATATTTTTATGGGTTTTCTTTTCAACCATTTTGATGCATGTAGAAAAATCTTACTTTGTTAAAAACTACAAGTATAATATTTTTAACTGGTAATTATTTATTATTTAAACAAATGTCTTTAATTATAAATCCAGTATATGACAGTCAATTATTTTTATGTATATACTCTTATTCTTCTCATTTACTTTCTTTGCAATTCCTCATATATTCATATATATTGCTTATAATAACTTCTCTCATATACACTTTAAAAGGTAGAAAACATTTGAAAACACTCTGATGAAGACTGCTGAATAGTCAAAACTGTCAGGAAAATAAAAAAGTTTTATTAAAAAAACTTTTTTGCATTAAAGTTATATGAGAGAAGTTATTATAAGCAATATATATACATATATTGTGATGATCGCACATACTGCGGTCACACATATAAATATTAAACATTCACAGAATATTAAATATCATGTTTGATTAAAAAAAAAAGAAAAAAAAATAAGAAAAAAAAGGCGAGCTTAGAAAATTTACAGAACAAAGAAATGTTTCAACTAATTAAAAAAGAGAGGGAATTAGAATCAAAAAGATTCTTATCTTTTACCCTCCAAAGTTCGGATTTTGGTGAAATTAAAACATAAAATTAGAAATATTGGAAGTGTGCGTTAAAAAATAAAGCGATAAAGAAATATAAATCAAATGCAAGTTAAAATCCGATTTTGAAAGAAAGTAAAGTTTAAAAAAAAAAAAACCTTAAATAGCGCGCAAAACAGAGAAAGTTAGACATGATCAAAAGATAAGGATCTGGGTTTTAAAGTACACATTTGACGATAAACGAAATGCGTGTATGGAGTGTATTTGAAGCAGGATATAGACAGCAATAATAAATGCTTGTCCAAACTTAAATAAAAAAAAAGAGAGAAAAACATGCATTAAAATCTGTGTAATTAAATTAAAAAATATTGAAATAAATAAATGTACATAGTGCTACTAGATTGGGTAAAACAAATTTACATATGGCCGAAGGCATAGTAAGAAAGAAGGTGTGAATGAAAGTGAAAACAAAGGATCGGAAGGACAAAGGCTGGTGGAATTTTTTAATTAAAAAAAAAGTTTTTCAGGAGAGATTAGAGCTAGAGACTTCGTGTTGAGAGGGTGGTAAAACACAGCTCCGATAATCAACCGATATAGTTAGCAAATATGACTTTTAACATCGGTGCTTCATCTAGAATGGCTGGCTAAGGCCATCGTGATCGCTGGTCGATCCGGACTTACTGTACTAATGGTTCTTGTCAATATGTAATAACCGCCGTCGTAGCGCCTGCCGATGGATTCATTTAGTTGCCTTGTCCTCGATGCCTTGTCCTTGATGCCTCGTCCATGATGCCTTAACACTGAGAAGCTATACACAACCAAATCTAACCTATGAGTGACCGTCCCTCCTAAAGAAGTGGAGAAATCCACGTGGCGGTCGGCAGGACGTCGGATAAATTCAGAGACTAAAACCTAGGTAAAGATACATACTTTTTTTTATATATTTCAATGTGCACATCGTTTACTTAGACAATGGCCACCTGCTTTTTGTGAATGATAAAGACATTCTTGAATTTTTTTTTGATAAATACCCAGAGTGACGATTTATAAATGTACCATCATTTATAAGAGTTTTTATGTGTTCTTTTTCTTGTAGCACTATAGATCATAATCTGTTTTATTTAATGTAAATGTGTTTTATAGATTTTTTTTTTATGATTGATTTATTCTATTAAATATATTTTTTTTCTATTTAAATCTGTCTTGTCTCGTTCTTCGCCACGTTCAAAAAAGGATAGTCTAGTCTTAGGGTGGGAAAACTATTATTCATTTTTTTTTATTATTGAATTAACACGTGAAATTTGGTGGTGCAGTGTTTGATTCCGTTAAATTTATAAATCATCCAAGCGCTGTAACTCTGTCAAATCTTACAGCAGTCGGGAGAAAGTTGATCGGGAAACATAACCTGGGGCTATATCCGTATAGCATACAGGTTCGGTCAAATATGGAGATAGACTCGTCTATTTTCGTATTTCTCTCTGCTTGCGGTAACGGAAAGTGGACGATTTTGAATTATTGAATTCCCCATTATGTACACATAAAAGGGAAGTGTAGCCTTCGATCGTCGTGTGCCCGTTACATATTTTGGGGGCCAGTCCGGGATCTGAAATTGCTGTGCAATTAGTGATCACGTGTTAAATAATTTCATAAGATCACTAAATATTTTTCTAAAATAAAAATTGTTTTAAAATAGATATGTGTTTTCAAACATATAAAATTAGCATTGTAAGTTAAAGTGGTGAGAAGCGAAGACGAAGGGGATAAATTTTATTTTATGGTACTTCATATATGTGATTTCATCGTCAAATGTGTACAAAGAATAGAAAGAGGGGGGAAATTTTTTTTGTTAGTATTACGAAAGTTTTGAAATGCATAGTGAGGGATAATCTGAGACAAGAATAATCAGACAAGTTGTAACGAACAAAGAACTGATCATATCAAATGATTACTGTAATGTAATATAAATCGTTTCAAAAAAAAAAAAAAAGAGAATAACACAAAGTTTCATGAAAGTTTACGATAAATAATAAAAAAAAAATATAGTAGCCGCATAGCCCAGTAAAGTTAAAGAATAGATAAATGTGTGTGTGGTTTCATAGTCATATAATAAAGTGTATTCAGCTATAATTATAGCGATCGAATATAGATTATCTGGATGTAATTAATTAACGAAAACATAAAATAGTTAAGTTAGAAATAGTGAAACAGTTTCAGTAATGTTGTAATTATAAAGGTTAAATGATTAACATAGTCGAAGCTAAGTTAAATGAAGAAAATATATATGTGTGAATTACTAATAACGCGTCCCATTTTAGCGGAAAATAAAATATTTTAATGATAAAAGGGATTCGCGTGTATAAGTTAAATTGAAGAAACTATAAGTATTATCGCGTATTGTAGTTAAGTGAAAAAAATATATATATGTGTGTATGATCTTGTTTAAAACAGCAGTAACCTTAAGTGGCCGAATTTTATAAACGTAGGAGTAGAAAAATATATATATCGGAAGGGTACGGTTGGAGATACAGTCAAATAAAACGAATTTATAATGTATATCGTTAACAGAAGAACAAGTATAGTATTTAAGTAAGTTAAATTTAAAGAATATATAAGTGCATCATTTGATTGAAGTATAGGGGTCAGAGGTAGATGAGTAGGGAAAATAGAGGATAATCATCAAGGTGGACAGGCAGTTGGGCGAATCTAAGGCAGGCAAACAAGAAGATGAACCAAAGTGTGGATGTTTGGGTTGGCTAGCAATCTGAATGCTAATCGATAAATAATACAGATACTAAAGTTAAGTGAAGTAAAAACATAAAGTCAGTCGAAAAGAAGTTGGGTATAAGTCGAGTCAGAAGAGGTCAATAGTAGTAATAATCATTCCAGATATAAGGAAGGGTTAAATAAAAATCATATTCATACGTACAAGGGCTCAAGCCAAAATGGAACTTCAAGAAAAGCAAGTAAAAGAAGGGAATGGAGAGGAGATGAAAGTAAAGGATACAATAGCTTATAGTAATATCATGGATATGTTAAAGCAAATGAGGGTGGAGCAAGAGCAGTTCATGAAAGAATTCATGGACAGACAAGAGAGAAGGATAGAAGAATGGATGGTAAAGGTAGAGATAGACCACCAGAAAAGATGGGCTGAAGTCAGGGAAGAAATAAGAAATGAGGTCATCCTGCAATCAAAGGCTAATGACACATGGGATGGATTTCACCAAGAGATTAAGAGGGATGAACAAAGGAGTATGGGGCCATGTGCATATGAGGAATCAGAAATAGTTGAGGATAGAGGTAGAGAGTCAGCAGAATTTGATTGGGAAAAGGACATAGGGTGACCAGAAAGGGAAATAAGACAGTTAGATGAAGAGGTGGAAGTAGTTAGAGTGGAGGATCATAGAATGATGATGATGAGCATACAGGAGAATTTAAGTCAGGTGGCAAAGGTAGTAGCAGGGTTAAATACAAAAGTTGAAGAGAGTATAAAGAGGTCAGCCAATAGCAGCACCAATGCCAACATAGAGGGCATGGACCAAGAACCAGTGGAGAATGTAGAATGCTGGGATCTGGAAATTGCATGGATTATCCTGTGGGCTTCCACCAATTTCTGAAGATCCAAGTCTTCACTGGAAACCCTGGAGAAAGCCCGATGGAGCATTTGAACAGCCTGGAATGGTACTTCAAATTCGGTAGAATGAGTGAGGAGGCCAAGATAGCAGTCGCCTGCAGCCATTTGCAGGGCGAATCTCAAGTCTGGTGGAACTCACTGTTCCAGAAACCCATCACATTTGCAGGATATCATAAAGCATTGAAGACCAGTTATTGGAGTGAGGAACTCCAAGAAGATATGTTGCATCGGATAAAACAGGATAAATGGAGACCGGAGGAATCATTTATAACATTCTTCCATCGTCAAGTGGCTAAGTTACGAATGATGACTGCAAATCCATTATCTGAGACGCAGATACTCCGGATAATTAGGCCCGGGTTTCCAAAGGATATAGAATGAACTCTAATCAGTACAGAGAGTAGAGAGTCAGTGGAACAGATGGCGGAACTGTTGATCGCATTGGACCACAGTAGAGACCGAGTAGAGCTTCCGGAGGCCAAAGGGAGGGAAAAACAGCAGCAGGTACAAGTAGCAAACCTAGGTTATGGAGGAGATAGAGAAACATTGGAAATGGCTCTTCAGAAATGTCCAAAATTAACAATTGAGGTGGAAGGACTTGTGGTCAATGCACTATTCGATTCGGGAAGTCAGATCTCTGTTATGTCTCAGGAAACATTTGGCAGGTTAAAGGATGGCTGCACAGAACTCAGGATGCTGCCATTAAAATCGGTTCAGGTACTGTTGGCGAATGGAAAAAGGGTAAAGCTGGAGTCCCAACAGGTCTACGTAAGGATAGATATTGCAGGAGAAAGGTTTGACCATGTATTGGTGATCTTGGATGGGTTGATCCATGACATTGTGTTAGGTTCCAATTTCATGCACAAGGTGGGATGCATACTGATCTATAAACAGGGCTATACTGAGATAAATGGCACATGGCTAAACTTTGTGGAAAAAAACAAGATGATAGAGGGGTTTATCAGGGAGAAATGCTTGCACAGAACGCATTGATGGAGATAGAGTGGGAACATATAGTGGGTGAATTGACCTTGATAGATAATGACCAGAGGGATAGGCTGAGGAAGATTCTCACGAGGAATAGCATGGTGGTCTCAGAAGTCCCGGGAATCATTCAAGGTTATGAGCATCGGATAAGACTTATGGAGGACCAGCCATATCGGGCTCGTGCTTATCCGATACCATACCAATATAAGCAAGAAGTTGAGGCACAGATAGATATGATGCTAAAATGGGGGGTTAATTCAAAGTGTTCATCACCATTTAATAATCCTATTGTGACAGTGAAAAAAAAGGATGGATCCATCCGATTATGTTTGGATGCCCGGCACCTGAATAAGATAACTATTCCGGACATTGATGCTCCACCCCCTATAAGTGAGGTACTCACAAGATTTAAAGGGAAAGGGGTATTTTCGACGTTCGATTTGACGGCCAGCTACTGGCAGATCAAGCTACATCCTAAAGATAGGAAATACACGGCATTTAGATATGATGGACATGCATACAACTTTAATAGGATTCCATTCGGATTGAGAAATAGTGGAGCAGGGCTTGTCCGATGTTTGGATCAAGTATTAGATGATAAAATAAAGAGCTTCATCGTGATATATGTGGACGACATTGTCATCGCGTCTGAGAATATCGAGGAACATTTCAAACATGTGGAAGGGTTCTTGGAGGAATGTAAAGGAAAAGGCATCAGAATTAATCTAAACAAAAGTCACATAATGACAACGGAAGTCAAGTTCCTGGGCCATATCATTAGTGAGAAAGGGATAGTACCAAACCCGGAGAAGATCGAGGCCATCCAGGAATTTCCAACTCCTCGGAACAGAAAACACATTAAATCGTTTCTGGGTTTATGTAACTTCTATAATCGGTTTTATAGAGGGTTCTCATTGGATATGGAGCCACTATTACATTTGCTGAAAAGGAAAACACCATGGACATGGGGGGAACAACAAGAACAGAGCTTTCAGAGAGTAAAGGCAGGCTTTTTGGAAACAGTTACATTGGCATACCCGGACTTCAGCAAGACTTTTTTCGTACAAACCGATAGTAGCGGGTTCGGATTAGGAGCCACGATGTTCCAAATACAGGAGGGAGGTCAACACAGAGTCCTTTGTTTTATTAGCCGGTTGCTGAAAGGCCCGGAACTTAATTATACCGTTACAGAGAAGGAGGCTCTCGCGGTAATATGGGCGTTCAAAAAATTCCGGCAATACTTGGTTGGATCAGACATTGTGGTATTGACCGATCACCGCAGCCTTGAGTTCCTAAATCACAGTTTTCTGGCTAACAATAGGTTGTTGAGATGGAGCTTGTTCCTACAAGAGTTTAACTACAAGGTAGTGTATTGCCGTGGGATGAATAATGTTGTGGCCGATACACTTAGTCGGTACCCAATAGCAATGAGTCAACACATGAAATGTGATGGGGCATACATCGCGGTTACTGAGATGGATGGAGAACCCAAGATAGCAAGTGAAATGCATAATTTAAAGGAACACCAAAGGAAGGATCGGGAGTGCAGACAATTGATAGAACATTTACGGCATCAATCTGTATCAGAGATAAAGGGAAACACCCTGTGGCAGGACCGAAACCACTTCTGCATGAAGGGAGGACTCTTGCAATGGATGCTCAAGCGAAGGAAGCAGACACGCATCGTCATGCCCAGGGCCTTGAGAAAACAGACCATTCAGTATGTCCATGAAACATATGGGCACTATGGGAGAAACAAAGTGGAAAGTTGCCTTAGACATTGGTTCTACTGGCCAGGAATGCATGATGACATTGCCAGTGTTATTAGAACATGTGACACCTGCGCTCGAACTAAACCCCCTAATGTATCAGGAGTAGTATCATTACAGCCCATATACACCGATCCGTATCTTAGCCATCGACTTTTATGGTCCATTGCCGGCTTTTAATAAGAAGTACCTACTGGTCACGTATGACCTCTTCTCAAAGTTGGTGGCTGCATATCCAGTCATGCAAGCCAATGCTAAGCAAACTATTAAGGCCCTTGAGCAACAACATTTTAAGATGGTGGGAATTCCTACTCGGATCTTATCGGATCACGGTACACCATTTACGTCACACGAGTGGAAGAAATGGATCACTAAACACAGAGTAAAGCACACATTGACATCGATCCATAATCCTCAGTCGAACCCATGTGAACGGGTCATGAGAGAGCTCGGGCGTCTGTTTCGTGTATATATATCGGATGACCATCGTATGTGGGTGAAGGAAACCCCATGTATAGTAAACATGATCAATTGTGCAAAGAATGAGTCCACAGGTTTTGAACCCATTCGGCTACATTTTGGGAAACATATCCCATGCCCATTTAATGGTCGATTACCTGTAGGAACCAAAGCAATAAATAGGAGAAGGGACATGGAGCAAGCACGTAATCAGATGGAAAGGATGGGTGAAATAAGAAGGCAAAGGTTCAAGGGGGTGGAAAATCAATTCAGGATCGGTGATAAGGTCATGGTGAGGGTGCACCCTGTAAGTTACCCAGCGCAAAATATATTTAAGAAGTTCCAACCCATTTATGAAGGACCATACATGATCCAAAAGCTGTATGGGAATAATGCCTTTGTCATAGCCCAGGGAACAGAGGAAAAAGGAGTATACAATGCTCGATCACTAAGGCTATTCAATAAAGAAAGACAACCACCAGATAAGACTTAAGGGCAGTCACAGATAAAGGAAGGATTTACTGATAACAAGATTGGAAATGGAAATGGACTACGAGTCATGGAGACTGGACTGTAATATTGATCCTGATAGCAGAAAGAAATGATGAGCCGATAAGTGGAAAAAGGGATGAAGGACATTATGATAAAATAAGAAAGCATATGATAAATAATAGTGTGAGGTCATAGATAGAGGCTGAAGGCATGTAGGTTTAGATATTGGTAGATAGGTCTGAACAGTATTGGGTGATGCCTTCTTCGTTATTCATTCATGTATGTTCTGCAGTGCACCAAATCTTATCATACAGAGAACACAGGGACAGAGATCCCATTCTCATAATGACTCACTGGATTAAGATTTCCAGTTAGATATTGGACAGATATCGTGAGTCAATGGTTTAGAGACCAATCTATGGGGGAAAGAACCCCTTGTATAAATTAAGAGCTATCAGAAAATATACTGAGCTTATGGATGAGTTGGATGAAAAGATGCCAGCCTCCCAACCCACCTCGGTAATAGTGACCAGAGTTGGCACTTAGGGGTTTATCATTTGCAGGATGTGATGTATGAACAGGTTTAATCGGGTCACAGAGATATCCTGTGGATCCGAACCTGTATATACGAGTATGAGGCAGAAATAAAATGCATGTAATGCTAATGACAAGATTAAATTGGTTTGGCAATGCTGGTTGGGTCATCAAGAAAGAGATGTAATTTACCTGGTCGCCTCTCTAGAGATTAACCTCATCACTAAATCATATTAGGAATGCGTAAATCTAAAAGGTTTGAACAGTAGTTGGGAGCATCTAGCGTTCGATGCAAAAATTTAAAATTTTTTTTTACAAAAAAAATTTTAAAGGAGGGGAACGGTGTAATGTGATGATCGCACATACTGCGGTCACACATATAAATATTAAACATTCAAAGAATATTAAATATTATGTTTGGAAGAAAAAAAAAAAAAAAAAAAGCGAGCTTGGAAAAATTTACAGAACAAAGAAATGTTTCAACTAATTAAAAAAAAAAGAGGGAATTAGAATCAAAAGATTCTTATCTTTTACCCTCCAAAGTTCGGGTTTTGGTGAAATTAAAATATAAAATTAGAGATATTGGAAATGTATGTTAAAAAATAAAGCGATAAAGAAATATAAATAAAATGCAAGTTAAAATCCGATTTTGAAAGAAAGTAAAGTTTAAAAAAAAAAAAAACCTTAAATAGCGTGCAAAACAGAGAAAGTTAGACATGATCAAAAGATAAGGATCTGGGTTTTAAAGTACACATTTGACGATAAACGAAATGCGTGTATGGAGTGTATTTGAAGCAGGATATAGACAGCAATAATAAATGCTTGTCCAAACTTAAATAAAAAAAAGAGAGAAAAACATGCATTAAAATCTGTGTAATTAAATTAAAAAATATTGAAATAAATAAATGTACATAGTGCTACTAGATTGGGTAAAACAAATTTACATATGGCCGAAGGCATAGTAAGAAAGAAGGTGTGAATGAAAGTGAAAACAAAGGATCGGAAGGACAAAGGCTGGTGGAATTTTTTAATTAAGAAATAAAAGTTTTTCAAGAGAGATTAGAGCTAGAGACTTCGTGTTGAGAGGGTGGTAAAACACAGCTCCGATAATCAACCGATATAGTTAACAAATATGACTTTTAACATCGGTGCTTCATCTAGAATGGCTGGCTAAGGCCATCGTGATCGCTGGTCGATCCGGACTTACTGTACTAATGGTTCTTGTCAATATGTAATAACCGCCGTCGTAGCGCCTGCCGATGGATTCATTTAGTTGCCTTGTCCTCGATGCCTTGTCCTTGATGCCTCGTCCATGATGCCTTAACACTGAGAAGCTATACACAACCAAATCTAACCTACGAGCGACCGTCCCTCCTAAAGAAGTGGAGAAATCCACGTGACGGTCGGCAGGACGTCGGATAAATTCAGAGACTAAAACCTAGGTAAAGATACATACTATTTTTTATATATTTCAATGTGCACATCGTTTACTTAGACAATGGCCACATGCATTTTTGTGAATGATAAAGACATTCTTGAATTTTTTTTTGATAAATACCCAGAATGACGATTTATAAATGTACCATCATTTATAAGAGTTTTTTATGTGTTCTTTTTCTTGTAGCACTATAGATCATAATCTGTTTTATTTAATGTAAATGTGTTTTATAAATTTGTTTTTTATGATTGATTTATTCTATTAAATATATATTTTTTCTATTTAAATCTGTCTTGTCTCGTTCTTCGCCACGTTCAAAAAAGGATAGTCTAGTCTTAGGGTGGGAAAACTATTATTCATTTTTTTTTTGATTATTGAATTAACACGTGAAATTTGGTGGTGCAGTGTTTGATTCCGTTAAATTTATAAATCATCCAAGCGCTGTAACTCTGTCAGATCTTACAGCAGTCGGGAGAAAGTTGATCGGGAAATATAACCTGGGGCTATATCCGTATAGCATACAGGTTCGGTCAAATACGGAGATAGACTCGTCTATTTCCGTATTTCTCTCTGCTTGCGGTAACGGAAAGTGGACGATTTTGAATTATAGAATTCCCCATTATGTACACATAAAAGGGAAGTGTAGCCTTCGATCGTCGTGTGCCCGTTACAATATATATATATATATAT